>VWZS01006526.1:0-40995 GCA_013397075.1 Rhabdornis inornatus
CAGCACTGGTGTGACCAGTCACCGACCAGATGTTGTCCCATTCACTCAGTCCCTCAGCCAGTTCTTCACCCACCACACCATGAACCTGTTCATCCCACAGCTGGACAACTTACCTGGAAGGATGCTCTTCAAATGCATTTACATATCTTCAAATGCAGATTGATGGTATAGCTTCTAGTTAGCCATAAAAAGCTTTCTTTCCTGTGTTGCCCTCATTCTGCTGGTAATCAACCTATCATCAAGTACACGGAGCAAGTTTTGGCAAGCTTTTTGAACCTCTTGAATCATAACCGCTACTTGTTTTAAATATTTGGTAGTATTACACATCCCAGATTCACCATATAGCAGTTTCAGGCTTTGTCTTAAGCATCTGGGTTTTGGATCAGCCATCACCAAACACAAATATCTGTTCCAAATGCTGATTAGATGTCTCAGAGCCTCCGTAACACCCCTCTGGCTTTTTAAATTCAGTTTTTAATAAATGCATTTTTTAAGCTTTTGTTCCATTTAACAACTAGCTCCCATACATCAAGCACCTGTGTTTTCAGAAAAGTGTATTTTGGGCACAAGAATCAAGTTCATCTCACTTTTTGTACTAGCAGCCAACTCAAAGCCTGCACTGCAGCACAGATATGTAGAGGAAAGCTGTACATTCCAAAAGACTATTTAAAATGTATAGAACCCAAAATCTTTTGGAGCAGTGTTTTCTAGGCATGTTTTCATCACTATGAAATTTATTCTTTCTCTGCTAGTGATAACCTCACCTGATCTGCACAAACATGGGGAGATATGGGTAGTTCCCAACACGGATCACGTGTGTACAAGATTTTTCTTTGTGTGAGTACAAAGCTTCTCTTAACATTCAACTTCATATGACACCTTTTTCTTATGTTCCCTCCAATAGTTGTAATTAAAGTAGATGACATTTTCTCCTAATTCTGTTCAGTATTCCTTCACTGTAGTTACTTGTGCTAGAAATGTATGGATAAGTTAGTGTCAAAAGGTTTAGTAGATGTCTTGTTTTAGCACAAACAGAGAGTTCATGATATTTTCTTTCCAATGGCTTTACTTCATGGTATAGTAAGTCTATTTTGTGAAACATAATTTCTGTTTGGCTGTGTTTATTTAAGCTGAGGAATTCATTAAAGGCTTCCTGTCTATTCTGTGAGCATTTCCCACCTTTCACCTAACACTTGTCCCTTTTGGGTCCAGGTGGCTTATTCAGCCACAGGGTTTCATTGACGATGGCAGCCTTGCCATCTCCCACTATCCAGAGTTTAGAATCTGCATATGAAGATGAAGCACAGCAGAGCACTTCAGTAGAAACATGTTAACATATGGAATAAGCACTTAGAGAATGAGAGTTTTTTGATGTTTTTACATAGATTAATAAAACACTAATATAATATTATTTTCTGTACCTTCTTTTTTTTTTTAGTTATGAAGATGGTCAAGTGGGTGATACAAGTATAAATACACAGGAACCAAACATTCATAAAGAGATTCTTCGAGTCATTGGCAATCAAACTGCTACTGGTTAAAAGGACCACTCTTATTTAATTGATGTGAAGCCTTCCTCAGTCTCAAAGCTGGATTTTGAACTGAAGAAGATGCAAAAAACTAATTTATTATTACTACACTAAGCAAATTAACCATTTGAATACTTACTGTTTTCTTACTTAGTATTTCGTATCTCATCAAAATACCTGAGATGGTATCAATTAGCAACTGTAGGGGTGCAAAGTCTATTATTATACTAAAACAATTAGTAATTAAACAGGCATTTGGGTTGCTCACAATAAACAGACATTAAAAGGGACTTTTGTGCTGATATTTTTATACTAAACTTCAATTGGAAGTTTTAGTACTGTATACTGGTATTTTAAATTTAGGATGACTGAATTACAAGTAAGAGAGAAGATTTTATAGCGGAGCACCTGTATTATGCAGGATACTTTGCAATAAGTAAAATATTCTCATATTAAAACACAATAAAAGGTTGTCTGGAACATGTAAAATTGAAGAGATTGGTTACCTGCAGCTATCTTTGATTATTTTTATTTTACACAAATGCAGTTAGCATTTAGACTCAAAGGTGAAATAAACAATGCATTTTTTATTTACTGGGTGCAACAAAGCAAAATGAATGTGATGGTATATGTTCAGCTTTCTTTATCTTCTCTGGAGCACTGTCTTACCCATTAAGCAGCTCAGTTGCATTTTTTAATTATACAAGCCTAGGAAACACCTGGAAAACCTAAAGCTGTTAATTTCCTTTTTAGAATTTTTGGTTTTATATACTAGATTTTACAATTTCATTAGATCAACAAGGTTTTTTAATGTTTGCATCTTAACTTCAGTGAAACTGCTCGGTGATGAAATTTATCCACATATTTTAAAGTATGTGCTGAGTTAAGGCTTTTACTTGGTTGAGTTGATTGTTGGTGCATCAGAAAATATATAAAAATGCAAAATTCTACTTATTTTGTCTTGGTAAAATAGTTTTATTAATTAATTTATAAGCGATAAGAAATAAATTTAAATATATCTGTCTTTTAAATTAACAACTGTTTTTTCCAAGTGAGTAGGATGGCAACACAGATAGAGAAGGGTCCAGTCTCCAAGACAAAAGCATACCCTGTGCCCTGATGAATGCCCTTGGCAGCCCTCATGGTGGCTATTCTGAAGCATCAATCACACCCTTGAATATGGAGAGCAGTTCAACTTACCCATCTGTGCAACTACTGCAAGCCACCTCAGAAAGCAAAAATAGACTGAAACCTCTCTTATGTTACTTTCATAATAAAGATACTAAAGCACCAAATAACAGCACAACAGAGCACAGGTGTGTTTGTTTCTTTTAAACAGAACTGAATTAGATATGCTGTAATGGGTGATTCGTTCTTTCTAGTTCATGCTACGCTCCTGTATTACTTGCTGCAGTTGAAGTGCCCTACAAGTAAAATAGTAGTGTTTGGCCTAGGAGCATATACCTGGGGATGTATTTTAGCATTCTGCACTTACTTGCTTTAGTTTTAGTTTTTCTGGGTTCATACCCAGACTTGTAAAGCAAATTCTGTTTGCATATCCCCATTTTGCTGTTAGTTCTATTGACTTGCACCCTCCTTTGGTGGACCTCTAAATTAGAGAAGCACTAGTCTAATTGTTGTCTTTCATGTTGGAACATAGGTTAACTTCTTGAAACAAAGAAGTTTCCTGAAATTTGTCTGTCTACATAAGGAGTGCCATAATTTATGTGACTGCAAAAAGTCAATATAATTCAGAAGTGGAGCTGAAACCTTGGCATGACCATCTCTGCATAATGGTCCTGTCATTTGTGTCTGAATCACTCTGTTTTGCCTAACAAAAGGAAACTGGGAAGCAAGTACACAAAGATGTTCTGTGATTATTTGCTGGGTCATCTTCCCTGTCCCCTCAAGCTTATAGCAGTCAGAAATGAAACCCTTGAAGGAAGGAATCTGAAATGTAGCTAATGACTTGACCTCTGTTTGCATTGTGGGGTCATGATACTGGTCATGCATGATGCCATCATAAGTACAACCCCAGGAAAGGGAAGGGAAAAATACATCTCTGCCAAATTTTAAGACTGCTCAGAGGTTTATTTTAAATGGATGAGCGACAGTAAGGGACAGTGTGGGAAAAGCAGGACTCCAAGTTGTATGGTGCTGTTGTAAGGTGCCTATCTTAGAAAGTGCTGAAGTGACCAACTTAAGTGGGGAAGAAGGATGGTAAATAAAAGGTAGAATGTGACAAGCACAGGGGTTACAAACCAGTGGAAGAGAGCAAAACCTTTCGGGGAGAAAGGCAGTTCTGAAGGGACAAGATGGCATTAGCAGCTTGGGTCCCACATGGTGCATGGCAGGAAAAGGGACTGGCAGAACCAAGCTGCAGCATGGGGATTCACAGCCTGTGGCAGTGTGGGGCAGCACCATGCTCGGGGCAACAGAACCACTTAAAAAGGTGTCACTAGGCTGCAGTGCAGAGACACAGGCCTGATGTCACACATAAACAGCAATTGAACTAGAACTAAATTATTTGGCCAGAAACTCAGTTGCATTTTCTTTAGCCATATTAATGAGAAACTTCCAAGGCATTGTATTATTTGCAGGTGAATTTGAATCTCCAGGTCATTTAACAAAGTTTTAGTTATCATTATTTTTAAAAGATGAGGGGAAGGAGGGATGTTCATTTGGTATCTGTTACTCAAAATTAAATAATTATTATATAGGAAATGTCTAAGCTGAAACAAGGAATTTTATCACCAAGGCCGGAATGAAAAGGCCTGAAGATAAGATTTTCTTTGAAGGATTTGTCCTTTGGGATTTTATGCAAAGGTGGAAGTTGAATGTTGCCAAACACTTCCAAATAACTTAGATTAACATGGATTCTAGGGGATGAAAAATAAAAATTCCAGGGTCATTTGAGCAAGGCCATGTGGTGTGCCCAAAGTCCTTGCATTTCCCTTCCTCTGTTACCATGCACACATATTGGTGATGGACCAATCACTGTAACTCCTGCTGTAAAAGATGCAGGCTTTCTACAGATGGCTTTTAATCAAAGGAAGTAGAGCCCCAAGCTCTTCCATCTCTCTTGGTAGAAATTTCCATGAAGTCATTGCTGTCGCCATACCCAGTATGGAGCAGCCAAGGGATCTCTTGGTAAACAACCTTCTAACGTCTTGCTACGTCCTAAACAAAATGCAAGCCCTCCTCGTGGTGGAAAGTTTTGACAGAAAAATTACACGTTAGTCCTTTAATGTTGCACCCTAGTTATGAGTTGCCATATTTATACTGCTGAGTATCTTAAACATTGAGAACGGAATCCAGAAAGATGCTTTTAAATCTTCCTTGAGATTCAGCCAATTATTTAGCATTCAAGGGCTAAATTAAGCAATTTGAGGTATCTTCTTCTATGATACAAATCAACATGGCCCTGTTTTCTTCTGCAGTGCTACACTGTTTTGATAACCCAAATCTTGGCTTCCTATTACTTACTATAAAGTGGCCAGATTATGTATTATTTTGCTTAATGTTTTACAGGAACTAGTCACTAGACACTGGAATTTTTAGGCTTAAATTTTTCCCCTACAGCCCTTGAAAAAACTCTTAATGAAGCGGAATGATTTTAACATAATAGCTGTTGGTACTAAAAATGCATCTGGTGGATGATGCTAAGATTATCTTTTTGTTAATACAAATATAAATTCACTCCAGATTAATACTTTGTGCATAGATCAATTAAACTTCGCTTGTAAATTTCTTACTACCGTGAAAACAATTAGCATATTTCCTACAAGGATAAATACAAAGTAGTAGAAAAAAAGCCAAAAGGGAACAACTGAATTAAGAGATTCATGGTTTAGAAGGAGATACTAAAAAAACCAAAACCCTAAGCAAATGCAAAAGTAGTGTCTAGTTGCTTAAGAGCTATATTAATTTAAGTGGTTTTTTTCCTTGGCTCTGGGAAATGAAAGTGAGATACAAAGATTATGAGCCATGACTCACCACGTGCAGCCTCTGCTGGCAGTGCTGCTGCAACTGGAATGGCCCTGGCCACCCATTCCTTTCTCTCTTGTGGCAGACAGCATCCTGTGGTGTTTTATTTGCAAAATTGAGGTGTTAATCTGGTGTCTGTGCAATTTCCTCATTACAAACACCACCTCAAGGTGAGGGATGAGCCTGATGAGTAAACTAAGCAAGGTCTGTTGCTTGGAGAGCAGTTCCAATTCTGTGAAGCACTGGAAGTTGTTCAGAAAGGATCTTGACTCCAGTCAGATGAATTTATTCCTTAAATAAATTCCACTCAGGAGTGGAGTGGCGCGTGCTTCGGAGGGGATAAATAAAAGGGGATAAATAAAAGGGGATAAATAAAAATGGGAAAATTTGCTCCAAGCAGAGCATCATTCTGTGTGCACCGTGCTGTTTAAAATGCACAAGGATGTCGCCAGGAGTTTGAATTTCCCGATTTGTGTTTGGAAACAGGTCTGAAAGCACTGACCTCCGCTGTCTGTCCTGGCATGTCAGTGTTGTACTCCTGCTCACTGGCTGCAGCAGCAGCCACTGGCAAGAGCTGAAGGGATAAGACAGCTTGAACTGCTGTTCCATAGTGTTTTGATTGCATGCTCCTGCTAAGTTTCAGTCTGCCACAGAACAGCTACGATGTAAATTACTGCCCATTACACTTTGCATTGGGATTTTGTATATGTACAAGGCATAGGGCTTTTTTAAAGGGAAAAAAAATTAGTTTTTAGATGAACATATCTACTGTGTTGAAAACCTGTTGAGAAGATTGCATTAGACATTTATCAAAAAGTCAGTAAAAATAGTCCTTATACATAGACATTTAATTTAGTGTTCTAAAAATAAATTTTGAACTTACCCAGTATATATTGTATCTTTGAATTTTAACAAACAGCCACTCCTTCATGTAAACATAAAATACGCCAATGTTTCTTTTAACTCCATAGCCTTTTTTGTCTCCAGATAAATTTATTAAATTCTGTGCACAAAATCATACTGCAGCCTGCTATTTAGCCTATGGTGCCTTAGAGTTACTCAAATATTTAACAAAATGGAGATAATGTAAATACTGCCAGAAGATCACTAAGGCCAAATATTTTCTCTATTCACTTTTTACTGCACTTGCTTTCTATTGCTATTTAAGCCTCTTTTATTCAGCTTTGTAACAGCTATAGCATTGTAGCCAATGTAAATGTTTACCTTCAATAAATCAGAATTTGTTCAACAAGCACTGGGCATTTGGGCACTATTTTGAGAACTCTGTTTGAAGTTAAAACAGCCATCTAAGAATTAAACTGCATCTGAAGCAGTTTATTGACTTTTGCTAATCTCAATGACATCTAAAAGTTATGCCATGCTTTAACACATGTTTTTGAAGTAAAATTTTTTTGCAGTGATCTTTTTAAAAACATTTAGATGAACAGTAAAAACAGCTTTTCTTGCTGTGTTTATCTGAATGGGTTACCCAACTATAATAAAAGCATTATTTTGCATGTACAGTATCATAAAATGCATAAAGATGTCTCAAGATGCGTTTTATAATCGCTTTTAAAGAAGTCTTCTGTTTTTCTGTAGAGCTGTTTTTGTCATGAAAACACAGCAAATATATGACAAACCGTGTCATACTTTAATGTGGCTATGTTTAAAGTATAAATACACATCTGCAACTCATAAAATATGCAGACATTAGTGGAACTGGTTATTAATTCAGTGAGTGTACTGGTTTTTTCACTGCCTGTGAGCTCATTTTAATTATATGGTTGGATGTAGCTTGCAACTTTTGAAAGTTTTACCTTTTGTTTGTTAAATTTATTATTTTGTGACTGCGGATTTTGCATTGAAAGAGTCAAAGTGGTACTTACTATTGTTTTGACTGCTGTGAAGCATATTACACAAATATGACTATCAGAGAGACAAAAAGATACATCATTGCTACTTTAAATGACTTATAATTTACCTACAATTTAAGTGTAGAGGCTGGAGCTTGAATTCTCTAATGGAAGAGATATTCCAAATTTTGGGGATCTTAAATTTGGAAGCAGTAACTTTCACTCACAAAAGAAGAGCTGATCAGTGGGGAAATCTCAGACCTCTGTAGAATTGGTACTGACAGAGAGCAGGAGGGACAGAATTTATATTTTCTTTGGTTTAACTTACTTCATTTCCAAGTGGCTACATCACAAGTTCTCTCAATATGCAGTTTTATTAATATTGAGTTTTCTGTTGAGAAGGTCTTTGGTACATTGTATTTACCTGTTGAATAGTTCCAGGAGATTAGTAATCCAAACAGTAATTCACAGCAGTTAAAAAATTATTGCAATCAATAAGAGCTACTTTCAAATGCACACATTGCATTTTCAGCTGGAGGAAGGGCAGAGTATCTCCTAAAAAATATCACCATTGCAAAAAGGGCGTACAACTTTCATTAAGCTGTGTTTACACACTTGACCAACTTCTCTTTTTTGGAATTAGTGTGCAGTGCAGATTGGAGCAAGTAATTTTGTGCAAGGGTCACAGCCTTGGCCCCCTCCAAGAGGGATTTGTCCTCCTGAAATACTGTGAGGCAACTTAAATAGAGCTGTGTCAAAAGAATGAAGCCAGAAGCAGCTGAGGGCCACAACTTTGCTGTGCCCCAGCTCTCAGCACAGTGCAAATACTTTAAGAGAAGAAAATTTAAGGAATGAAGCAGAGGGCTCAGTGCCTTGCAAAAACCTAGTGTCAAAACAGGTGAAAAAAAGTAACAGCATTTGGAAAAAAATATTACATTAGCATTTTTATTAGACAACATTGTAGATCCCTCAGGCTGATTTTCTTAAATGTTGCAAACATTTTTCATTCACAGTTAAGGGGGAGAAGTGTAATTCAACACACAGAAATTGAAGCCTCTGAACAGGGCATAAGACCCTTTTAGCATCAGCACTGTTTGTAGCAAACCCATGTGCAAGGCGTCAGCTATTGGATCCCAGCCAGTTCCAGAAAACTGGCATTTTGTGAGATGCTGAAGCTGTGGGAATTACACTAGCAGCAGGAACAGTGACTGCTGCAGAAGCAAGAACAGCACAAGTCTCCAGGGACTGTGTCTGGAACAAAATACAGGAACTCCTGGCTTATGGTTTGCTCAACAAAAGCCAGAGCTTATCATCAGCAAAGCAATTCTAATTTGTAACTTTTAAAGAGAAAACTTTCCATTGTTTAGGAGAAATTAGAAGGGAAAAAAAAGGGTAGTTTTCTTCAACTTGCTATCCTGTAGCTGGATAGTTCAGTCTAGTAGCATGTCTGGGGCAGTGTCCCACTGTACTTGCATGTAGCAGGTTTACTTACAGCAGTAGTTAGCAACTTTCTTAGAGATCTCAGGCAGAATGAGGAATGTCTCAATTTCCTGACAATTCCTTGGAACCGGTCCTATATTTTATATGTATTCTAATGGAGTCTGTACAGGTAACATATTCCAGAAAGGGAATAGGTGGCTGATACTATCTTAGCTGGTTTTCAAGTCTGATCAGACAGTTCTTCCCATGTGAGCTACTGAACAAACAATTTTGCTGATTGTTTAAAAACAATCCTCCTGATCTTTCCATCTCTCCTAGACAATAGCTTGGAGTTTGAATTGTGTTTCTGTTCACAACCATATACTAAGGTTAATTCAGTATAAAGAAGTTCAAAGATGAGAGGAGTCAGAGGCTAAACTAATTGGAATAGGTATAAATGTAATTTGAATGTATATAGTTGAAAATATGTAAGTACATATTTAAAATTTTGCATATATTTGTAGGAACGTAAGTTGAAACAGAACTTTTGACTCAAAACTAAGGATCACAGTATCTCTGTTTACAACACTTCTGACAAATGCAATGTATTACAAACAGGTTTTAAGTACCCTAATGTGACAGGTTTTCGTAGATCTGACTTGCTGACTTTTTGGCAATGACATGTTCTGCTAGAGGCTTTTAAATTTTTGCCTGTGGGGAATTCAGTCACTCCTCTGTATGTGTTATCACGTAGCTGGCATGTTCTGCTTCATGCAGTATTCCATATGTGTGAAATTGTATTATTCCACTCATTGGCTTTTTATTGTCTTATGCAAACTTTGATTTCATGCTTGCCATTCTAGTCAGTAGTCCATGAGTATCAAAAATCTCAAGATCTTCTAGCACCAGTCTCATTTCAGATTCCTGCAGATACTTTATGCTTTGGAATTTTGCAGCTTTTTTTTCAGCTCCATCTCTTGACAATACTAATAACATTCAGTCCATTTTATGCCCTGGTTACAAAGGTCTTTGGGTGGTTGCTAAACACCATGTTAAACCTGAGAGGTGGCACTTCTGTCTCTCTGAGAGTTGATATATCTTTTTTGTTAAGATTTCTTTATTTTTTTTTTTAAAGCCTCTAATGGTCTCTTCCACTACCAAAAAGTTACAAAGTAGTTAGAGGGCTTACTGGGGAAGATGACAATTTCACTGTTTGTTATGCTGTTCAATGACTTCATATTCTGTATATCTATGCTAACGTGACCTGAATTTCTGATCCATTGCAGGTCTCTTTCCTGTATCTCTTATTACTCACAGAGCTAGCCTTTAGAAAAGCATCAGATATGAGCATTAAAGTACAATACTGAGTATATTTCAGTTAGAATGCAAAAATGTGCAGCCATGAATAGTAAAAAAAAAATATTGAAATTACAGTCCTTCAATATGAAAAGCATGTGTACAAACTATTGACTTACACATGAGAACAAGAATGTGTGGCCAAATAGGTATGCCAAAAAGGATGATGTTAAAAGCTAAAGAGTTTTATAAACACTACTTCCTGTCATAATTTTCTTTCATCTAAGCAAAATTGGCAGTGTAAGTTCAAAATATTCCCTACCTGTAATTCTGGCTCTGTCTTTAAACAGGGTTCAAATTGAATTGCTGGTCTTTCCTTCACAGATTCTTCTTTTCCTGTGTTTTTATGAGGAAAGCTTACTGGGGTCTTAATTACTTTAAAGAGTGTTACTGATCTCCAAAACTAATCTGCTTGAACAATTTCCATAGATTGGTTTGAAATGGGTTTTTTCATCAGCAAGCTACCATAGGCATTTGCTTCCTTTCCATGGAGTTTTTTATGTTTGTAAACCTCAAGTCTTGAGTTTTTTAACTTGAACAAATCTTTTCTTAAGGGGATTGAAAGACTTGATGGTATGTGTGCATGAGATTTATTACGAAAATTTTACTTTTGTCTTTGTAAGTGGTGTCTCAGTGGCCTGGGCAGCAGGTGCTTGGTGTAGTGCAACAATTTATGAATTGGTCCCAGTGAGGACTGATTTTGATTTTGGCTTTTAGGGTATCATTTACCCATTGGATAAAGCTAAAAATTCTGACTATTCTGATCAAATTCTGTTGTCTGTAAATTTTGTTACTTTGTGTAAACTGTTCCTTTACATTATCTGCTCTGTGAATCTCTATTCATATATATATTCCTGCCAACTCTACTATGCATGAATGCAAAGAAAGAAACAAAGGTACAATAAAGATGTGGTTCATGGTCCCTGCTGACTGGAAATTGTGTGTGGGTTCATGTAGGGTAAAACTGTGCAAGAGGTTGCTCTAGCAGTTGTGTGAGCCTTTCATGCCCAGCAATGTTCATTTTGCTTGCATAGGCACAACCATCCTGGTCAGACTTGATCTGTTTGTTTGTCTGGATCAAAATCTTTGCTTTGAAGCAACAAAAGTATTCCTTGGTGGAAGATTATATTTCTTTGGGCACTACTATGCCTGCTTTTCACTTAATACAGTTTCCTGTCACGAAAGCAAATGCAAAATGGATGAAGGATACTATTATTTTGATTTGTAGCATTATTCCTACATCATGAGTAAGTAAAAGTGATTCCACAGAATTCAGGCGCCTACATACACTTCAGTAGCCACAATAATAGACTTTGGTTTTCTTTGACTAGATATATATACGTACATGCATGTATCCTTTTTAGTTTTGATACTTTGATTGCCAAGTAGGTCTTTGAATACAAGAAAGTGGGGACCATTGTTTTATATACACAGAGATTGTCTAGACTTGCTAAGAAAGCTGAGCAAGTAGAGCTCAGTTATGAACAACAATTTATTTCAGTGCTCTGCTAAACAGAGACTACTGAATCCTCCGGGTGGTTTTATTAAAAAAATGTGAGTAAACACCTACTGGAAAGTTAATTTTCTCTGATCAGAACAGATTCAGAACCAAGCTTCTTGAGGTGCAAGGCTTGTTGTTCAATGTATTCCATCCTACCAGCCCCAAAACAAGGATTTGATTAAGTACTTGTACTTGCTCTTTTTTTTTCTCTTTTTTTTTTTTTTCCTCTCCACCAGAGACTTTCTTTGGGCAAATAACTATATCCAAAAACTTTTCTAACTGTAAAAGCCATTGCCAGTTAATCACAGCTATGTCAGTTTAAGGATGTGATTTCCACAAGTTAGTCCCTTAGATTTATGGTGCTCTCTATGATTTTTATTTTCCCCCCACATTATGAATGCCTCATTTCTCTTGGGGATCATAAAAACTTGAAAGGTATAGTAGCAATATACAATGCAGACTTCCTTGCACCCTCCTTCTGGTCTGCATGAAACCTGAATTGAGGTACTCATTTCCTGCAGTGATTAATCAACATAATGTGATCACTTGATGAAAATCAGGCTATAATAGTTAGATATTTTGAAGAGAAATGTTAGGCTTGAGGTTTTTGTTTCACAGAGCCCTTTCAGAACTGAGTGAAATTTATTCTTTCTCTTGTGATTTGAGCTCATCTCTGTATCTTTAATTTTGATTTTATTTCTTTAGGTCAGGATGTTGGGCCAACCAGCTGAGGGCTACTTAACTGAGGAAAAAATTTTGCTTACAGTATTGTTCCTTCAGTGTCCCTACTAGCCCAAACTGCTGGAATGAAATGCCTTTCCCGTATGTTTTTTGGTGGGCAGGGTTTGCCTTCTGCAAGGTGCACCAGGCAGTGTGCCTTAAAATTCATCCATTCCTGCAAAGTCCCTCTGAACTGAGGGCTATCTTCAATTACACTTGAGCCATGGGGTCCTCCACCTTCTCTAAATAGCCCAGATGCATCTTGCTTGTCTCATGGAGGTTCAAACAGAACCTATTTAATTCAGCTCCAGAAGCTCTGAAGGCTCACTTACCGTAGAACACATATTCTTGCTCAAGAAAACACTTGGTTCTGTGCTCACATTTTAGGCATTTGCGTAAGTGTGTCTTGGAGCTGTACTCTGTTGTTGCCACAGGAAGTATCAGAGGGCCAGAGGACTCCTCCCATGAGGACAGGCCAGGAGAGTTGGGGCTGTTCTGTATGGAAAAGAAGAGGGTCTAGGGAGATGTTCCTGCAGGTTTCCAGTACCTGTAGGAGACTTAAAGGAAGACAGGGAAAAGATTTTTACCTGGGCCTGTTGCAATACGACAAGGAGTAATGGTTTTAAAATAAAACAGGATTCATTTAGACTAGAAATAAGGAAGAAATTATTTACAGTGAGGACATTGAAACACTGGAACAGGTTGCCCAGAGAGTTAGTGGATGCTCCACCCCTGGAAACATTCAAGGCTGGATGGGACGCTGAGCAACCTGATCTAGTTGAGGATGCCAAGGCTGACTACAAGGAGTTGGACTAGACAGCCTATACAGATCCCCTCCAACCCAAACCATTCTATGATTGTATGGAGAACATTTACCAGAATGTAATCACCTGGATATTTCCTGGCTAATATCTGAGGGCTGGAAGCCTATCCCCTCTCTTTTCCCAGTACTGGCTAGACAGTACTGTCTCTGTCTTTTCTTGTATACACTTACAGGAGTTTCACAGGAAAAGTGGCCATGCCACTGGGGCACAAACCCTGGCCCAGCATCAGAAAACCTGGCTTTTCTACTGGCTGGGTTTGCCATGTTTGTGGCAAAGTTTTAAGTCACCAAACACATGCTTTTGTTCAAATGATTCTTCTCCTGTGTAAAGGAGGTCAGCTGGTAGAAAAAACAAAATGCTTGAAGTCCCTGATGGACTTAGGGAGTGATACTTTTGAGATCTAACACCAGTGTTGCAGTAGCAAAAAACATAACAGCCTGAGCTTTCAAACAGTTGTCAAACTCTCTGCTCACCTCAGTATAATCAGATTTGGATTCTCATAAATGATGAGATGAATGCACTATACCCTTTCCTCCACAATCCCATTAAATATGGGTGTGCATGCTAAATTCAAGTCAGACCCTGTCTTCTGCACAGCAGTCTTGAGAGAGATCAGCCTCAAAAACTACAAAAATGTATACAGTGTGTCATACCTAAGGGGAAAAAGTGCTAAGAATCTGTAATTGTGAGGGTAGAAATTTCTTTCTGAACAGGAAAACAAAGCAATGTGTCAAAGACATAGGAACAGATGGTAATGATTTATCCTGAGTAGGATGTGGGATTTGGGTTCTTCCCTCTGCTCCAAGAACTCCTTTACCATTATCCTCTTCGTGGTGCAGGGCAGCAGTTCTCAGTTCATAACACATGGAAAACCGGGCACACCCAACACATAACGCCAAAAGAAGATGAGGACAGTGTCATAAAACCACATGTGTAATACGCACCAAAAAGAACTGAAAGCACAAAGAGTGCATCTTTTACAAAATGCAGCATTCTTCAGTTTATAAAACTAGTACAGTAAAAACAAATATGTTCTGAATTATGTCATTGGTTGCATGGGCAGAGAGAGGAAAGCTCTTCTTCAACAATACTGACAGTGCAAGCATTCCCTGAGGAAATCTGGCACAAGCACTATGCTGACAACCTATTCCTTCAGCCCCTCACTGTGGACTCAGGACTGACAGTCTCAGATATCACCAGCTGTCTGTAGAGGAGTCCAGGAGAGAGGGAGGTTATTCTGTGAAAGGTAAAACCATCATTTAATAAATAGAACAATATCTGTAGAAAAGTGTGTTTGTGGGCAATATGTTTTCCACCAGAAATACCAGTGAACAAATGGATTCTGGATAGTGTTCAGCAGGTAGAGAAATGTGTGTGCCATGGTATATTCCAATTCATTTTACATATAAATGACAGGCCTATCTTTATTGTTGTCATTTTCTCATAAAACTAACTCAAATTAATTATTCTCATTAGCCCTGCTTCTAAAATTTGTAAGTGTCCTAAATTGAGAAAACCGGATGCTAGAATTTCTGTAGAAGACTGGATACCAAGACATATCCCAAATCCAGGAAAATAAATAAGTCATGTCAAAGAAAGGGTGATACAGCAGTGTGTGTCCCTCACAATGGGGTCTCTTCTTCCTGGTGGAGTAACTATGAAATTTAGTTATCTCAATCTAAGTAATCAAACCACAGAAATAGTTTTCTACTAGTGATAAACTATATTGCTCTTTCATAAAAGCCAATGCCTTCTTTGGAAATCATTAATAAGGAAAGTGAGATGAAAAATCTGTTTTTCCTAAGAGAATATATGTAATACACGTGCCTTCTCTGTTCATTGTTTGTAGAAGTATTTGCCTGAAGCCACCCAGCAGGTATCTAATCTCTATGAAAGTGCTATCTAGTTCATGTTTTCTGAATTTTATGCTAATATTGTCTTGAACAGGAACTTATACTGTCATGGACAAAACAGACTCATTTTCAGGATGTCAATTGAATTTATTATTAATAAAATGAGAGTAGGGCAATAAGAAATAAAATAAACCTTAAAAACACTTTTCCTCCACCATTCCTGCTCTATCCCCTCCCCCGCAGCAGCACAGAGAGACAGGGAATGAAGAATACAGTCAGTTCATCACACATTGCTCCTGCCACTGCTCAGGGAGAGGAGTTGTCCCTGCTCCAGCAGGGGGTCTCTCATGCAGGAGAAAATTCTCCATGAACTTCTCCAATGTGAGTCTATCCATGGGCAACAGCTCTGCACAAACTGCTGCAGCATGAATCATCTTCCATGGGGTACAGTCCTAGGACAGGCTGCTCCAGTGTGGGTCCCCACATGTCACAAATCCTACCAGGAAACCTGCTCCTGTGTGGGCTCCTCTGTCCATGGGTCTGCAGATCCCTGGCAGGACTCTGCTCCAAGCAGAGTTCTCCCATGGGGTTGCAGCCTCCTTTCAGGCATCCCCCTGCTCTGGCATGGATCTCCTCCAGGGGCTGCAGGTGGATCTTTGCTCATCCATGGACCCTCATGGGCTAAGGTCTGTCTTGGAATTGTCCAGAACTGGCTCTGTTGGACATCGAGTAAGCTTCTGGCAGTTCCTCACAGAAGCCACTCCTGTAGACCCCTCACTACCAAGACCTGGCCAGAGACACCCAATACATCGATACATATTCTTGACTGGAGTAAGATAAAATAATTTATCTCTGTAAATAGCTGAATGTTTGCTTTTTTGTCTGTGAAATGTGCAGTTCAAAAATGCATGATTTTCTACATATTTCTTCAGCATGAGACTTGGGAGATTTGATTGTCTCAGAATAGGATGTGGTTTTCTTTCCATGTTCTTTTGGTGTGAGAATAAGGGTTGTCATTTCACGGAGATGTTGTCTGGAGTAGAGCTGCAGAAATATACCAGCTAAGGTTCACAGCATGGCCTATAAGTTGCACATTTGTATTTTATTTACAATTTAGAAGAAGGATTATTTAATAAATTTTTTTTAAATTTTATTTTACTTGGAAAGAACATTAGCAACGATCTTTAAAAAGTAAAGATGTATATTGGCATGCCAGCAAGTGTTAAATGAGTACACATTTTTATATACTAAATCCTGGCAAAGAAGAGCAAAGTTTTTGCTGTGGGAAGATTGGCGATAATGTCAGCATGAGAAGTGCACATGAGATACACATTTAGCAAACCTGACTTGCCAAAATGTACTAACATCTCATGGGGTAACGAAAAAGTAGTGATATAAAAGACAGCCACTCCCAAGTAGTCTCTGGTTGTCCCTGCGTTTCCTTTGATTTATTGTTTTTCCTCTTCACACATAAATAGATGAAATTATACATACGCAAAAGGATAGGAAAGCTAGACTGACAGCAAAAGTGACTAAAACCAAAAACGATCTTTAGCTGCTGGAAACTATTATCCAGGGCATAAGAGTGGATATACCTGTTAATTTTAAACATTTGCTTGTCTGGAGCTTTTGCAGATACCATGTACTTCCTTCTGCATATTTCCAAGGATACTGATTTAGCCAGGTGTTCTTGTTGGATTGGTGGTAATAAAAATTCTTTCCAAGCACAATTACTGTGGTATGTTAAATACTTTATATAAATAGGTGAGGAAAATCCCTAACATATATTTGTCTCTCATCTGTTTTAATTAGAAATGGTTGCTGCGTCCTAGGATGCCGTCATTGTGGCAATGCTTTGATTGACTCTAATGTCTTGTTCATGAATGGATATTTCTTTTACTTAAATCTCATACCTATGAAATGTATCAACTACATTAAAACTTGCTTACAGTGCTTCTAAGGGAACTATTATTGTGTCTTTCAGAAAGGGAAATTGAGGCAGAGAGGAGTAAAATTTCCTGTGGTGTGAAGGTTCCAGCATATATGTTGTTCTACAGAAAGACAGCACATCCAGGCAAAAAATGTGATTAATACAAAGGTTAAAATGTGGTTAATGCAAAGGAGGTAACAGTAGGCTGGCAGAAGGGACACAAAAGGAGTGTGCAGTGGCCAGCTTGTGGTTAGGGGTATCTGCATGTCTGACACAATAATGATTCATTTGTGGCAGAGATTTCTGTATGCTGGTACCGGACAATTAATGTAATTATGTAGCCTAGGAAAATTCCAGCGTGTTTTCCTGCCTCTAAAGAGACTAAGACTAAGCAGCAGGGGAACTTCAGAGTTCTCCACTGGGGTGCAGGCATTTGGGCCAGAGCTCCTTACCATTTATCAAAAGATATGATGCTGGTTCATGCAGCAGAACAGACTTTTCTGGCACATCATAGCAAATTTATGTCCTTCATTAAAACATACATTTAAATAATCTTAGAAATTACACTAAGGTCATCAGTTCTTGTTTATTACTTTATTCCTAAATAAGATATTGAATTCACAGAAAACTAAGGGAAAGAAACAGAAAAACCGGCAAGATTTGTCCTTCCCCTCTTTTTTTTTTTTTCTGGTAATGACTGAAAGGAGCCATTTTCTCAGAAAAAGAGCCAAAATGTCAGGGTTTGCCATGCGCAGTGGGTGGGTGCTGCCACCCTGGGAGCTGGCTTAGCTGCCTAGCAGTTGGCTCTGTATGAGGGGCAATAAATGGCAGTGTATCACACTACTTGGAAGTCCTTGCAAAACATATTTACTGGTTATGCAAATAGAATGAAATGGAGGCGACATTTCATCTTGAAAATTGTGCTGAGAAGCAGCAGGACACCATAATGGAAGCTGTGCAAACACACAGAAGAAGAAGGCATTTCTTAGACTTGTTTTTCAGCTTAGTTTATATATCAAAAGGGCATCCTCCTGTCAGCAGCACAGCAAGCTCCATGAATATCCATTAATATCCATGGAAAGCCTGAATACCCATGTCCAGGTTTAGACTGCTTCCAATTACTTCCTTAGCGAGAAAAGATCTGCAGTCTGTCCAAAGATCAGGGGTGAAGTTTTCATAAGCATTTGATCTGTGGGAATCTTAATTTTAAAACACTTTTTGCTTACAGTGCTTCTGTAACCTCTTTACTATTTCAGCATGTTGATTTCCAGCAGAACTGGATTTCTAAACTTTTATCATTTCTGGGCAGGAGCAGGGGCAGCTGCAGCCAGTTAGGTGCTGATGTACATCATGATATCTGATTTTTTTATTGCCCCAGAAACAAGACTGCACAGGAGTACTTGGAAGAAAAAGCAATTTCATTGGGAAATGGCAATTAAGTAAGGTTTAAGAATGCTTTCTGGATGCCCCATCCATGGAAGTGTACAAGGCCAGGTTGGTGGGGCTTTGGGCAACCTGGTTTAGTGGAAGGTGTCCCTGCCCATGGCAATGCAATTCTGTGAGTCTATGCTTCTACATGTTGTCTTCTGTGAATTAATATTAGATAGAGACAAGCAGAAGCACTGCCAATGCACAGCTGAGGAGGCTACATTCCCAAATTTCTGTCTGCTGGGCAGTCAGCCAGCCTGCAGCAGTGTTACAGATTTCTGCTTCCAAGGATACTCAAGGATTCCTGGGACTCTGTCAGGACATTAGGAAAGTAGGAACTGAGGAGGATTTTGGGATACAGATGGTCAGTGTCCTAGAATTGTGCTACAGTATGTTGAGCTACCCTTGAGAGTCATTGAAATGCTCACCTCTGATGTTTGATTTTAGAGTTTTCTTGTGTCAGATTTTCCACTCTGGTAGCAGTTTTGTAATGCTTTTATTTCACTCTAGGAAACAAGAGTGGAACAAGCTCTTCTTCTCAAAGACCTTAGTGCTGAGTGCAATCTCAGGCCTTGAACCAGAAACTACTCTTGAGTTTGGTAGGTGCCTGTAAAAATGTTGGACTAAACTCAGCCATCTACAGTGCAGCTCAGAGCTTTGTGAGAAGGACATCCAGGCACTGTAATAGGTCTGTTACTGCCGCTGGTACAGATAATACTCATGTAATGTAAGCTTGTGCCTCTGGTAATTCATACCTGATGAATATTGCACTCAGAGTGTTTTATTTTCCCTTATTGCTCTGCTCAGGTGTTCTGAGGATCAATTATACCAGTCTTCATAAACCAATTAATACACCATGTTGTCATGCCACTTTTTATTTGGTTTTTCTGCCCCAAGTAGTAGTATAAGTTAATATAATGTACCACCACCAAACCCTTTAGGGGGTAAAAAATGTCTCCAAGCTTAGTGTCTTGGGATCTTAGTCTCTGTTACCTCCTCTTCCATAGCCATTCATGTGTTGTTCTGTATTCCATCTTCTGTCCTGTACCTGGTCTGCATGTGACAGCATGAAGAATGAGTGCTGCAGGTGACAACTATTTAAATAAAAATCAATTTGGAGTCACTGTTATTGAACAAAATTTTTTCAGATGTATTGCAGAGAGAGGGCAATTCTATTTACAGAGTTGACTAAATTAGTTAGGAGATAAATTGAAGCAACATCAAACTGGTTTTGCAAATTTCTGAGGAACAAAACTAGTAACTCTTGGAATAGATTTTAAAGCCTAGTCCCTTTTCTTCCTCTAGACATGCTTACCACTGTTTCCTGCATGGTTGCATTTCGAAATCTGTGGTAATTTTTGAAGGCTTTTGTAATACATAGTTGCTAACTCCACATGGTTCCATAACATCAGCTGCAACATGTTTGAAAGCAGTAATTGGACAAGTAATCCTTCCAGGGAAAAACAAATCATGTCTGGCTGCAATGGTCTGAATAGCTCTTATTTGCCATTCTGTGTAGTGTTTGTGATATTTTGGTGGAAACAGGGAAAAAGATCTGCTAAAAAACAACTGAGGAGTCTGGCAGAGAGAGATCAAGACAATTTTACCCCTAGAAGATGAACAGGATACAAAATTACCCTCAATTTTTTAGCCGATGTAGCCAATGGGAATGGGGTGAAGTTATCTGTAGTTTTCATCCAAAGAATATATGCTTTCCTAAAAGACATCTATAAGGCTTAAAAGACTTACAAGGGGAACATAATGAGTTATGCTGTGCAGGAACTGAGATAAGATGGGTATGTCTATTTTTCACAGTATTAATTATATAAAAGTCTTCATTAGCCTTTTCCTCTTTTTGTCATCTGGTTAGACAAATGGTAAAATTGCTATCTCACAAGTTTACTACCATAGACATCTGCCTAGAAGTAATTGATAACTATTCAAATGTACAAGAACTTGCCCACTAGGGCTGTTCCAAGTCCATTTGCTATAAAGCAGACTCTTTAGGGGGACTACAAGTACAGTAAGACCAAAATTAATGAAAATATTCCCATACATATTCCCATACAAGGCTAATTCTCATAGGTAACAAATTCTATAAAAGTAACTTAATTTGCTTTTAAGAGGAGAATTTGCTCTTAATGAGACAAGATTTTTACCAAAGATGAAGAAAAAGGTGAGAAAATAAGCCATTATTTGCAAATTATTTTCAATAGGANGGATAGTCTTTTGAGAATATGAGGTCTCTATTCAGGGGTTCAGAGGACAAATTAAATTTTGGGAATTACTAGGAAGGAATTTCAGAGTGAAACCTGCAATCTGTATCCTGCTCAGATACTGACTTCTACATATTTTATAATATAAATTTGTATTTATATATAATTATAATTAGATGTTGCAGGAGGGTTATGTGGCTAGATGCTTCTCACGAAACAGGCTTTAACTCTTCAGCTTGTGAAAAAAGTGTCCTTAAGGACAAAAGCTATGTAAAGTTGGCATCATAGAGAAGGTGAATAGGCATGATTCATCATTATTATAAAACAAGCACAACAAGGCACACAATAAAGTATACAAAATCAAATGTAAAAAATGATGTGCTTTTCTCATGACTCACAATGACATTATGAAATGCATTGCCAAGGGATATTGTAGAGGCTAAAAAAATAAATATGGTTAGAAAAGGATGAATCCATCAAATTATATGATCCTACTTCAATCTGTAGTTCATCAGATCCTTGTGGTTCTAGCCAGAAGTCAATGAGTGTAAATCAGGAAAGAATCACAAATCTCTTTTCGATATAGATGCTACCAGGCTTTGCTGTCGACAGTCTACTGAGAAAAAACATGGGCTTGTGTCAGGTCACACTTTTCTTACCAAGCTATACTTTGAAATGCATCTAACTCTTTCTGGTGATATCAGTCTTTACAATTATTTTTCTTTCATATTTGAGTCATGGCAGGAAGAAATATTTTCAACACCCATTTTATATCTAAGTTTTTCTGTTGAGTATAAAAAAGGAGTAATTTAATATTTGTGCTTGTAAATGTATTTATAAATCTATATTTTAATTGTTACATAGTTTTTGAATGGAATGTAGAGAGGGAAACCTGATAGGAAAATGAAGGAAGCAGGTAATTGCTGCCTCAATAAATTGATCTGGCTTTACTAGAAATGCAACATCCTCTGCACACTTCGAAAACAATTATTTTATATGTTGGCTCAAAATTTCATTTGGTTTTAAATTGTAAAATAAAAAGAAAACAGATAGTATATTTCAGAGAAAATGAGTTCCTGAAGTATCATGTGCATCCATTAGGAACAAGCTTCTTGGCAATGGTATGGACACAATTCCTTTGCTCATGTTTTTTATAATAACCCTTTTACAGAAAAAAATAACCAGTCAGTTTCCAGTTTGTGCCTTTTAATTCTTCTTCCAGGCCTAATGTTGCTAATAGAAAGCAAGATCCTGACTGATTCCCATCCAACTTTGATGTCTTCCTGCATCCTTTCATCTACTCCAATTCACTCCTTTCCCTTTATTTTATTTCTCTTTCCCTCTCTTCCCTGCTCTGACCTCTCCTCAATCTCAAAACAAAATATAACTTGATCAAGTAAAGATACCATCATGGTATGATTAAGGAAGCTGTAAATATAGAAGTGTATATAAACATAGGTGCTGCATATCTGATAATATTCCAGTCTTGCTTAGGCACACAGAACATGGTATTTGTTTTCAGCATTGTGTAAAAATCAAGGAGGCTTTGATATGCCTTATCAAATAATTGTTTTGAAAGGGCAAACTCGCGTGTCTTCTAAAGACACTAATCCCACATTCACATTAAATCATAGGATGACAGAGGGAAATACAGACTGTAATTTAATATCAATTATATAGAGTATGTTTCAGTTGCACTTGAAGATAAGAATATAGATGGAGGAATAGTTTGCAAATGATCAGGAAAATGATCAGGATTTTAAGCCAATATTAGAGGAAGAGTGAAAATTCCGGTTTTAAAAGAACAGAAAACATGAAACAGACATCATTACAAATTGAAAAGAAACCCTTATTCTAAATCTCAGCATGAACATACACAAACTGGATCCCAGCAGACCAAAATGAAATGTCTAAATCAGCAGTGTGCTCCTGAGTTTTCATAATACACTGAGAGAATATGAAACAGCAGGGTGATTTCACAACTCTGTCCAGTCAAAACAATGGAAAATATTGTGAATGCTCCTAAGCAGCTGTTGCTCAGCTACTGCCAAACACCTGAGACACATTACAAAAAGGACCAGACATTCTCTGTTAAAACATGGAAAATATGAATGCTTAAGATGGCAGAGTGCATTTGATCTCTGTAACCTCAGCTGGATGCCCAGAGCACTGCCTGAAGTTTAGCAGGGCAGGAAGAACTGCAGTATGCTGGTGGCTGCCAAGTCCTTGCCTTTGTAGAAGGAGTTTGGTGATGACTTGAACTGTTTGTACAGTACCTAACATACCTAACACAATAAGATAGTTGTTGAGAGATGAAACAGTAGGACTAATAACAGGAATAACAATAAAATAATTGTAATGCACTTAAGTTTCAGAAGTAGATCTTAAAGCCAGGAACACAAATACTTACTGTTAGTATCAAATAATGCCTATAGTAGTACAAATATTATCATCTCTTCCCAATTCTCCTCAGAACAAACTTCTGACTTGAGGATTTTTTAAAAACCCACCAAAACACACAGTGACAAAATAATAAATAGCTTTGATAACCTAGAAGAAAAATTGAGACCTCTAATGTTAGAGTATGTGTTTTCCTTTGCTTTTGTAAGGGAAAATTGCTTAAATGATTGGTGTAATGATGCTACTAACTTCAGCTCATATAAGACAGACCCTGGATAGTGTCCAATAAACAATCAAATATTTCACTACAAATTTCTTACTAGACCACTGGAATTCTAGAACAATAAGCTTTGCAGTTGGTGATGACTTCAGCAGTGATACTGGGCTTACCCATGAAGCCCCAAGCAGTTGCCCTAAGTACTACCATGACTGCTAGCACTTTGCCTTCTAAATTGCTGCACAGTCTAAAATCCTGCAAAATGCCTATAATTTCTATGGCTTTTCAAAACAGCTGAATTTTCTTTAGAGAAAGGCAGATAATTCTGATCATAATCCCAGAAAATCTCATACTTTAGAAATATTGTTTCAAATTATTTTTTCCATTTTAGTACTGATTAGCTGCATTAATGTCTATGCTACCTGGATATTTTTCAATTGTCAAAATAGTTTGCTTGTATAAAAACTGTAGCATTTCTTTTTTCCTTATATTTTTGTATTTCAACCTAGCTGGGACACTTCAAGATTTTCTGGAAAGGACCAATGCAACATTTCTACAGGAAAATTGACAGTAGAAGGGAAATGCTGATAATAATCAGTGTTGACTGTATTCTGTAATGCTGTTTCCTGTGTGGACCTCAGCTGCAAATATGCTACAGATTTTTTTTTCTTCCATGTGGCCCACCGAATCCCCATGCATTATATTCTTAGTCTCTTAGCATAAGAAAAAGCCCCTTCATAAAACTAAAGAACCCAACCCTGTAGAATCTCATTGTCTCTATTATTCCTATCCGGCAGTTCACATCTGTATATTTAACATACATCTAAGGCAAGCAAGCATAAGTCTACCAACCTGAACAGCTGCTGATATATTGTGATTCATTGTTATGAGTCGTTGTAAAATGCCCCATTTCTTCAGAAACCATCAAATTCTACCATCAAAGACAATATGATCTGCTTCTGTATTTATATACACAATCTTCGATAAAGCATTTACAAAACATCTTATCTCAGGCTTTGCTCACTTACCTTTGCAGAGTACTCCATGCTGTATAAATCGGGTTTCTCATTCTTATGTTCTGTCAACACCACTCACACAACAAATCTGGATGTATCTGTAGTGACCTCCAGATTCTTATTTTCCATAGGCCTGTAATGGGTAAGTGCCACATTTCTTGTAGTTCTATAGGCCTGTAATAGGTAAGTGCCACAAGCCAGTAGTGGTTGTTTGTTACACAGATGTTCTGAAGTCTGTAACTGATAGAATTTTTATTATTTTTTTTACAGAGGCTTTTGTCACAATGTTTTTGTTAACACATGCTCTGTTATTTTCTACCAACCCTGACACAATGTTCTGAGATGGTTTCATAGCCTGCTTATATACAGTTTATCCTCTGCCTAATACTTTTTGTACTATCATTTCTGTAATACAGATCATCACATTTAGTCTGCTTAGTCTCCCGTCTCCCATGAGATTTAGTGCTGTTTTGGCACTACTGATATTTTGCCATTAACTTTGGGCGAGGGGTACATTATATGCAGCTTGGAAAGGAACCTAATCCTGTCTATTTTGCATTTTAGATTTTCTCACTGTGGGAGACCTGCAGCTTTCTGGGGCCTATTTCACAACAAGAGAAAGGTTACAAGGCAATATTCTATTAACAGGTCTGGGAAATGTTGTATGAGCAAAGAAGGTTTTTACTGGATGAAGGAGTCAAAGACTTAGCTTCTCAGATATCGAAGGTTGTGTGCATTGTCGTCATCATACTTTCAAATCTGTACTTGGAAGATATTAACAAGAATATTGGCTAATATACTAATATGGTTTGCTGTACTTTTAGGCCTAAAATCCCTAATTATGGCACTACTAGTCTTGCCTAAAGGATTCTGCACAAATTTCTATCCTTTTTGAATACTATTGTAACAGCAACATAAAGCATCATGGAATGCTGGATTGGTTTGGGTTGGAAGGGACCTTATAAATCCATTAAATATCTAATAGTGAATAATTGCACAAAACATTAATTTTGGAACATTTGCAACAGTTAAATTACTTCAACTCTTTTAAGCAATTTGCTAAAAAAGTGCACCCCTTGAAATACTAATTCTGTTATCTCTGTCAATACCAGCTAAACTAACATTTACCAAGCACGTGCTTGCTGGTATGGAGAAGGGGAAGTAAATTTCATGATTCTGCTACGTGAGATGTTGCTTCTGTCATTTTCTTGAGCACCTAAACGTTTTGGAAGGTTGCACTGCTCTGAATGGTCACGTGATGGTGTTCAAGTGTGACAGAACTGGAACCTGACCAAAGCTGTAGTGACCTATTGCTACCAGAAAACGTCTACCACCCAATTGCATGGGGATTTAATCAAGAAGGTTTCTGGACCACAGGTCGTGCAAACAGAAACTTTTCTGGCTGAGGCAAGTCAGGACGTGCTGAGTATGATCATGTTCACAGTGTGCCCTCTTTGGCATATCCCATGTTGTCAAGTCTTTGAAATATATGTCAATCACTTCTGCAGGAAACTGGCAAAATCTAACTTCGTGGGCTACTTCAAATGTCGATGATATTCACGGCATCTATTTTGGACTTCCTGCATAACGAGCTCTGAAAAACTCTCTGACAAGGGGGTCTTTTTGGTTTGCTCATTTTCATAACTTACTACTGAGATTTTGTGAGATTGATTCTTAGAAACTCAGCTCCACAGTTACAGTGTGATAACAAATCCTGACATTGCTCTATGATATTTCAGCTACTCATGCTAGCAGTCACATATCTGTCATCCTCTCAAAGAGTGTTTTCTACACTGCAAATGAATTGTCTAAAGTTATTCTGATGTCATGATATCCCTTCATTGCTCACAGCTACAAAGAGAAATTTCTATAGATTGATCTCTGTTCTTGTCAAGAAAATCAATTTCTGTGATTATGCAATGTAGTTTACTACCATCAGAGAGACTTTAGTGAAGTTATTTATGGCCCTGATGTGCCAGTAGATAAATATAAACTATTAAGTTCTGTGAACTGAAAATTGACCCAATTCCTTCCTCTTTTGCTATGAATTAGCCTTCCCAAATGAAATTGGTCCTGGAAACCATTGTTTTTGACATGTGAATTCAGAAAAGTGTGTTCATTTATTTTGCTTGTGTTTGTGGGTGTGCACATCTGTCATTAAAAGTCTAGCAATTTAGTGAGAGGGAGTAGTTTCAGCTCCTTGCAACATGTCACACCACTGCAAATGTGTGTGTCTTTTTCACCTTTATCACTTATAGTCCTGGAGAAGTTACATTTATAGCAGTTTGGAAGATAGCATCCACCACTCCCAAATATTCCTCACTTCATAGTGGTGTCATGAGAAATTTTAAAAGTCATTCCCAAGGCTGCCAGTGACAAAAGTACTAACTGAGAGTCTCAGAAGGGATATAAGAGTGTCTTTTGAGGTAAAAGTTGGCGCAAACCAGCTAAGAAATCGGGGCTTAAGACTCTCCTTCTTGCGAAAAGAATAACATTGTACTTGGTCATGGAGTTGTTTGTTCATTTTGGAGCATGAAGAAAATGTTGACATGCTCCCATGGAGTAGAGAAACTGAGTTATGATTAGTGCCATCAAAAACAGAGGATTCTAAGAGCAAGGATGGAAAGATTTTCCTATAAATTGAGCAATCATTTTAAGAGGCAGTAAAGAGTGAGACAGTGTGGTGCCATTTGATGCCTCTAGAGGCTGCATTTAAATCTTTTATTTCAGTTTTAATTGCATTATTTCATGCATAATTTGCCTCTAAGAGGCTAGGACATTTCTAGAATAAATACTAAAATTTAGATTGCTTTGTGACAGGAAGGAAAAAAATAATCCTATAGCTGATTATTTATTTCTTTGTTTAGTACTTCACATAATACATCACTTTCCATCTGCATCTGCAGTATATTATAAAGTAAAAGCTTTTTTTTTTTTCCCCTCAGAAAATGCCCTTAGTAGATGGTCCCATGTCATAAGAGACCTCCTTAAATAACAAAGATGTTGTCATCTGTCAGGTGCTCTGACTACTCACAACATTATTGATCGAGATAAAAGTGTAAGACAGTTACCAGAAAGTGGAAAACTGAATCACAGGATGAGGAAAAAAGGAAAAATTAATTTATAATTATTAAACTGAATCATTAGGACTTTGCCATAACATATCAGTCTGGGGAACTGTGACCTATTCAAGGTCATTCCTAGTACCAGATATGAAAATAGTAGAACTGATTAATGGAACCAGGTGCTGTCCTGTAATGTGGATAAGGTCTGAGGAATAGTATTTTCAATACCTTTTTAAAAGCAATGTGTCAATGTACATATCCAATTGTTATTCTGCTCTGCTAAAATTTTAACATAAATTAGGCCAAATTTTCAGTGTTTTACTCCTCTTTGTCCAGCAGTCAGAACAAAACCCCTGCCTGTCACTCTTGTTCTTTGCCTCAGCATGGGAGATGAGCCTGAAGACTGAGGCTGTGCAAGCCATGCACACAGACAACACTGTGGTGATCATAGAATTTTAAATTTTTTTTGTGGCAATAAATTCTAAATCATTTATACCATTTCTTCTTCTTGTCTTTTGTATTTGAATCTGTTCTGCCTTTTCAGAAGAGTATCTCCCTGAAGAAAGTTCTTTCTTAGGGTCTGTCATAATCTCTATACGTCCTGAGGACATCCAGGAAATCATCTAATATGAGAATTCCTCTTCTGGTAATGAGTAATCAGATTCATTTTTAGGCTAGTATGATTCCTGAGGCAATTTTTGGGGGTGTGGGGTAATTATATAAGGTCATTTAATGTGAGTGGCATGTTAAGAGTTTAAGTAATTACCTACTTTCTTCTGTCAGGGTAAAAAGGTAAGAATCTCTACAGAATAATTAGCCCATCCTAAGATACACACACTTAAGGGAATAAGTCAGCATCTAGAGGTGCTGTTTGCACTTAGGAATCACATTGAATTCCAGATGGGAGTTGGATGCTCAGCTAAGTAATCAAGAAGCTAAAGCTTTCAACTGTATCTAGGCACCTTAGTAGCATAAATTAAAACAATTAAAAGAAATTCAAAAGATGTTAGGATCTAAGTCTGACTTTCCTCTCTTGAACCCACTTTGTACTTTGCTGTGCCTGGAGGCTCTTTAAGTTCTTCCTTTCACTTTGCAAATTTTATCTTACAGTTTATTTTTAGAAGTGAGCTGGACATTTTGACCTAATTTTTTAAACACATTTGAGCATCTTTCAACAGAAGGCATGACAGAGAGTTAGTAGCATTTTCCAAACACCCAGCTAAGTTCAAGTAGCTTCACTGATGTCTTAAATCCAGTGTATGGTGTTTCTGCTTAGCCAGTTCTATCTTTCCATCCAGTGGAGAGCACTTGGATCAGGGAGAGTCCAGAACCAGCTCCTTATAGTCTTAGAATTATAGTGGCATTAAGGCTGAAAAAGACCTCCAAGATCATTGAGTCCCACCTTTGAATTATCATCAATTGTCAACTAAAATTTAGCACTTAGTGCCACATCTAGTCTTTTCTCAAATATATCCAGGTATGGGGACTTCACCACTTTTATTGGCAGTCCATTCTAATGCTTTTCAAGACTTTCAGAAAAAAAATGTTCCTGGAGACCAAGCTGAACCGCCCCTATCACAGCTTGAGGCCATGTCCTGTTGTCCAGTCGCTGGTTGCCTGGGAGAAGAGGCCAACCCCACCTGGGCTCACTCTCCTTCCAGGCAGCTGTAGAGAGTGATAAGGTCACCCCTGAGCCTCCTTTTCTCTAGGATAAACAGCCCCAGCTCCCTCAGCTGCTCCTCATTTGACTTAATCTCTAAATCCCAAGGTCTAGGGACCCCCTTGGTCACTGTATCCTCTACCTCTTTGAGTCACAGGTGTCAGTAGCTTTTATGCAGACTGGAACAAACATTTTGCTGTTGTCCACTTGTTGAGTTGGTTATTTTAATTACAAGTTGGAAGTTATGTTTAGTTTGGAAGGTCCCTGTGATAAAGTCTGAAATTACACAGATCCTTGAGTGTGGATGCATAGTTTTCCAGACGAATGCTTGCTGTTTGAGAAGCTACAGTGGGAGCAGGGGATGCAGTGTCAGTTTCTAGGAGCAGTGTTTCTCCGTGCCCCAGCTCACGGGAGGTGTCAGCTGGGCTGGCCACCGGCTGGCTGGCACTGGCCACGCTGCAGCTCTGTCTGCGTGGAGGTGGGTTTATCCCCGGGGGAGAGGCAGCTGAGATGACCTGTTGCTTACTCTATAATCTTCTTTACAAATTCACTCATTTTTTTCCCCTTGGTCGGTTTACATGTTATACTTACCCTGTCAGACTTGCTCCAGCTTTACAACGCACCAGCAGTGCACTGGCACCTCTTTTTAATTTAAAAAAAAAAATTAAAAAAAGTCGTTTTTACAGGGCATGTCCCATACACAGAGGGTGAAAAATGTGCAGACACGTGCCTTGATTTTATTTCTTATTCCAGATATAATAAATGAGTATAATACACTTATGATTTTGCTTTCTATTTGCAGACAACCCCCCCCTTCCTCAAAAATCCATATTTTGAGTCTTAGACCATCAACCTCCCTCATTCTCTTGATGGTCATACACATTCTCAAACAAGAATAGCAGACGTTTGGAAAGATACTGTCAAATGCTCCTGACTGCGTCCAGCTCTAGCCACAAGCACCTCAATGAATCTATTTGCTTAGGCACAATTAAATATATGCATATGTGCTTTGCTTGTTCACGAGCATAGTATGATTTCAGTGATCAGACTGGACCCATGAATATAATTGTTTGAGAAAGCCTGTTTTAAAATCAGCCAACAGATAACACTGCAGATATAAAGAAAGAAATTGTGTATGGAGGGGAGCTAATTGTTGAAAACTAGGATGCCTTAAAGCATTTAAGCCAGAGCTCTGTATAAATATCCTATATATTATGTCAGGCAGTGTACAAATGCATTTATTTTGGTGAATATATACATATTTTGTTTATGAAATAGCAAGGCCTTTCAAAGGTTATTTCAATTTTTCATGTTACTTTCAGAACTGATAGAGTAAAACAGAGTCTATACTTGACCAGGGCTTAAATAAGATTTTAATTTTTAAAAATACTGCATTTTAAATTAACTTCGACTTCCCCTTGTCTTTGTGCTCATTTGGTGAAGCTCACACTGTCATGACAGTGGTTGACAATAATAGATAAAGTGCTGTAGATAAAAATGAAGTTGATACATTTTACATGAAAGCCCTAAAGCAACTGGGTTTTTAAATCAACTATCTAGCTGGGATTGCTTTCACTTTCCTTTTTAGCACCTCATTAGGCTTACTGCAATTTTCCTGCAGTACTGAACTGCTGCCCCAGTCACAGTTCATTTTCCTCCTCTAATGTCCAATTACTCTGTTTACTGAAAATTATCATATTTTAATTTCACAATAATTTAATTAAAATATTTCATTCTAGAATATAAATCAGCAACAGAGAGCAGCATCGTGCTGCATTCTTCTGTTACAGCTCTGTGGCATCCTGGGAAACAGCACAGCTGTCACAGCTTGCAGGGAACACCAGGAGAGTTTTGTGTCATCCCCTTCTTGTTTATAAATGTCACTGAGTGCCCTACAACATTTTTAGGCTTCTAATGTCCCAGAGCAGTAGCAGCACCTCTGCAGTGTGCCCTGAAATCCTGCATGAACATCCAGTTTCTTCTCACTGACACTGCTTTTGTACTGCGCTTCCTTTAAGCTTAGAGTTGTGGTGCCTCTCTTGAGCACAGCCTCTCAGAGTTCCTCTTCCGCCCTATCTTCCCCAGCTCCAGACACCAAGGAAAAAGGAGGTTTAGCAATCTTCAGTACAAATGCCTGGGTTTTGCAAATATCTACTAGCACACTGAGATGGACAAAGATGTGAAATACTTAAAAATTGAGAACTACTTTACAAAACATAGTGGAAGTTCTTGTGTCAAGACTTCAGCACAGTAATATTTGTGGAATGAGGACAGCTACCACTATTTTTTATTCCTCAAGGAGGAATATAATTATTCCCGTTTGGAACACTTTTCCTTGACATGAAATTTTTTTCTTTTTGACCCCATCCCTTGGGATAAAGAACTATTTAAAAACTGGGATGAGCTACCAAGCCAAGGCCAGGGGTTGCATACCCTGGCTGATGATGAGGTAGAATGTGTGGTCAGTTCACAGACTTCTACACCACTAATTTTCAAAGACACAAAATGAACAGCTTACATTTGTGAGGCCTCTGAAACAAATTTAAAAGGAAAGCTTTTGAAAAAAAGTACTCAGGAAAAGCTCAATGCCATATTTCAGTGAATATTTTTTTTAATAAGGAAAAAGAAAACATGAACTGGAATGCTGAGTCCCTCATAGGAATCTCCACTCGTGAAGAACTTCAGTACTTGGATGTACAAGGTCCTGAGGAATCCCATTGCACTTTCAAGCTATCCCAGCCTCAGGCAAGACATGAGCTATCATGTCTAGACATCCCTTTCATACTAAACTTGTATTATGGCTTGGTGAATGGGGTAATATTTTGTTTCATAATACCACTAGGCCTGACCAAGTTGTGCTCTGATTTTTTAACTTTTATTTTATTCAGTAAGGTAATTGTCTTTTTCCATAATTTTGAATTAAATACGGGACAGAAATCCACCCCTCTTCACAACAGATAAACCTTCATTTGTGAATTTGCCCTTACTCATTTAAAATATGGAATTTGCCTTACTCAAACAGATATTGTCCTGCAGGACAGTATTCTTGACTTGATAGACACTAACTTTGGCTTGGGCAGACTCACCCTGATGCTGCTAAGACAACTAACTCAGGATTGGGATACACTTGGGCTATGGTCAAAGGTGCCAAAAATGATATGCATAATATGACAAGTATTTTTCTCAGAAGTGAACAAATTCTTCGAAATCTCTATTTCTTTTTGGAATCCAATCAATTTCATTTTATTAAATATGGCTGGGATGTAGAGACCAGTAAGAATGAACCAATTTACTGGCAGCAATCCATTAGGGAGAGAAATGCCCCTGTTTCCGGGTGCTCCTGGTAATCATGACACAGTCTGATAAGATAGAACAAGACTCACTAAAGAAGGGAAAGTCTTCCCACGTGACATGAACATCATACCTCCTCAGGGCAGCTATGAAACCAAGGTTAACTAGGGAAAATGATACTCTGTGGGAGGTTGTAACTGTGGAGAAATGGGGTGGAATGCAGTTTCTGAATCTGTGGTCTTCTTACATACACTTTATACATATATATGGCTCTATATATTTTTGCCTGATATGTACTTATTTATTGAGCATACTTATTATTTCTTGTCAAAAGTAGGTGAGATATTCACAAAAGAATGTGAGAGCATTAGTGTAGCAGAATCTCAATGCTTTTGTCAAACATATTTATAAAATTATTTTTTATAATATGAGTAGGTGTTCTTTGGCACTGGCAATAACTTCAGCAGAGTTACTCTGATTATAGCTTGTTCTTAATCACAGTAATGATCAGTAGGGATAAGAACTAAACTTCTGCATCCAAAGTTAATTTCTGTACAGGATGTCAATACATAAAATACAGAAATTTTCCATCCATTAGTGCCTTTGAAGGAAGAAAACCATTCTTTCTAGTAAGTAGGGATTGGTTTTTATTTTTTAGGAACAAACCTCCTATTTTGTAAAAGCAGATTACATCATCTATTCATACTATATATTTATTCATAATCCAGATGATGTTTTCTGGGGGAATGTGTGTTCTTTTTTTACGTAGGTTATTTTCTGCATTTATTAAATTCAGGTTGCGTAGAATACTTCTCACTGGAGACAGAAATTTTGGTGATTTCTTTCCTCTTTTCCTTTATTTCAATCTAGGTGGCCATGATGGAAACAAATCCATAAGAATAGGTAGATGATGAATAGAACTGCTCAGTGATTGACCAGGGCAATGGTCAAAATCCAGAGTACCAAACCAGGACACTGTGGTGATGATTAGCAGACTATAAAAATGTTGACTGATGAGCACCTTCTATTCTTAGGCTCCAACACAACATGACATTTCCTTAAATTGGGGTAATTGAAATACGAGACTGTAACGTGAACTTGATATGCAGGGGAAGGTGCAGGCCAGAAAGAATGGAAAAGAAAGAGGTAACAAGGAGTGTTGTGATTAGGTGCATGAGAACTAGAGTGCATGATACAGGTAGTGGTTATATTCAGGTACCCAGAATTGAACTTAACTGGATGCAATCTGAACCTTAGTAGCTGCTAAACTTCCAGTTGCATACATAATAGAAGATCTCTATATGAAAAAGTGCCTGTAATCCTCTCTAGCCCTAACATTGTAAGTCTCCCAAGTACCCAAACTCACAAAAGCATGGCTTCATAACTGATTTTGCAGAGGGTGTTCAAGTTCCACTGTATCAAGCACTTCAGCCTTTAACTGCACATTAGCCGTCCCGAGAGTACAAGACTGGCAGCTGGTTCCCTTTTGGAAGGTAAAACCCGTGTTACTAGCAATCCTGCACCTTGCTATCATTTCAGTTGACTTCCTATGTTTGTACGGACACCAAAATCACCTCAGAAAACAATTACAGCTCTGGAAAAATTATGGTGAATTGCATTACATATTCAGCTATTTTCAGGTTAAATAATATTATTAGTAAGTAGGTAGAATTACAGGAACCCCGTGAATCTGATATTGGTAATAAGGCAGAGACCACAGAGAAATCTCTCTAGTAAGCTACACACAAATCTATCAGGAGCTAGAACTTTCCGGTGCTGCTGAGCTGGAAATCTCATTCATGACTGTAAGCATTGCTGCATCTTGAATTGACATTAAATTAAATAATATCCCACATGCAATATGGCTGAGGTAGTTATTCATAACAGAGAAGTTATTGGTTGAATGTTTAATGTAGTCTCTCTAGCACTCTGGTCCTTCCTCTTGCTTTTGGCACATAAACCTAGCCTAAAAAGCAAAATTGTTTTGGTTAACCAGCCTGTGTATTTCCTTTCATGTTGTTTTGCCAAAGAGATACATGAGTGGAAACCAAGAAACTTACACAAAAGCTGTTGCAAAGAGAAAGATCTGTATTCTGTACCTTTTGGGAGAGGGCAAGTACTTCTTCAAATATAATCCATAACCACAGGAAAATGGAAATTCGGCCTATGGAAAATATGGGCCTGCTACTGAATGGAGAAGAGGTTGCAGAGAAACTGAACATTCATTTTGCTTCAGTCTTCACTGACGTGGCCAGCCTTCAGGAATCCCTGGCTCAGGAGACCAAGGAGAAGGTCTGGAGAAAAGTAGACTCCACCTCTGGATTGCATTTATTGTAGTTTTTCTATTAAATTGTAACTCTGACCTGAAATCTCTCTCAAGGTAATGCATGGAATTCATTTCTCCCACTGGCTTACTTTCAAACCAGCATAGTTACTGTTCCATCAGGATATTCCATCTGTTCCTTTGGGTCAAAGTGCCAGTCCTCTTGCAATTCAGTATTTTTTTGATTGCTACCTATCCTGTAATCTCTAGTTATTTATGCAGAGTGAAGCTGTATCATCTAAAATTCCTAAAAGATGGGATGAGAGAGGTCCATGTACAACTTTTTTGTGTGTCAAAGGAGACAATTTAGTTTTTTAACTTCCGAAGTGTAAATCAGTCTTTAAGTCACAGATTTTAGACTGCAGTTGCATTCTGGACATGCAGCTGTTAAGCTCAAGAGGCAGATACACACAGACAAGTTAAACATTACAAGAGCAAATACGTCTCCTATAAAACTCCAATCCAGTAGAAATTTGTTTCCAGGCCTTCGCTAGGCAAAATTTCTCTTACTATCCTCTGATTTATGTTTTAAAAGTTGACAGAAAGCATTTGAAATTATGGTACAGAGAAGGCAAGATTAGAAGAGTTTCACAAATCCTTTACCATTTGGAGAGAAAAGGTATTTTCTGAGCCAAGATGGCTCTCAAGAAGAAAAAAACTTATAGTTCTATACTTGATCTGCTTTCTGTGAAGTATCATCCAAGCACACACACTTAGGTACAATAATCTCCAATGTAATGCACTGTTTTGTTTAGCAGCAAATAAAATGTGACCTCTTCACTTTGATGAAGAGACATCTGGAAAACGTCCCATAAATGCATCTTTTCTTCTAGACAAATGTAAGGAGAATACAGTACCTAGCTAATCAAGAACCTTAAGCAATAATTCAAAGCTCCTGGCTTTTAAATCATTACTACTGCTCTTCTAGTGACATAAAAAGAAAATGCTGCCAACATCACTCCTTAGCAGATAATAAAAAACTGTTAGCAGTGGAAAATTTTGGACACAGTGGATGTAAGCAACATCTCTTAAGCAGGTGCCTATCCCACTTGTGAAAATTACTCTCAATGGGAGGTTTGGAGGTGCTGCTGCTTTGAACAGCCTCAAGAATGTTGTACTTGGATGGCCCAAAACATGGAACTGAATATCCTAACTTGGGTTCCCCATGGCTCATATCCAGAGAATAATCTTGTTTCAAGTTTTATAGCTTGGTCTGCAAAAAATACGAAGGATAAAAGCCTCCCAAAACAAAACAAAAATTGTTCAGAGTTTTTTCTGCAATGTGTTGGGATAGGAAAAGTTTCAATGTTTGGATCAATTTCTGACTCTACCCAAGTCAGTTTTTTGTCTTCATCACCTTTTTTAAGATCCCAGTAGAGCATGACAATTGTCAGCTGTTTGACAGGTGGTGTGGTTTACCCCCAGCCAGCAATGAAGGCCCACACTCTCCCTCCAGTGGGATGGGGGAGAGAATCAGAGGGGTAAAAGGTGGAAAACTCGTGGTTACAGCTAAAGACAGTTCAATATAGCAAGCAAAAGCTGCCCACAAGATGAAAGAAAAGCAAGGAATTGATTCACGACTTCCCATGTTTGGGTGGGTGTTCAACTATCTCCAGGAGAGTAACATCACATGTAACTAGGGAAGACAAACTCCAACACTCCAAATGTCCCCTCCTTTCTCCTTTCTCCTTCTTCCCTCCTCTTTAAATACTGAGCATGATGTTGTATCTTTGGAATATTCCTCTGGTCAGCTGGGGTCACCTGTCCTGGCTGTGTCTCCTCCCAGCCTCCCAGGCACTCTCAGTCCCCTCACCAGTGTGGCAGTATGAGAAGCAGAAAAGGCTTTGGCTCTGTGTGAGCTCTGCTCAGCAATAACAAAAACATCTCTATATTATCAATCTTGTGTTCAGCACAAATCCAAAACACAGCCCCATGCCAGCCACTCAGAAGGAAGCTAACTCCATCCCAGCTGAAACCAGCACAACAAGTAATTGTCTCATTGCAGATGGCCCATTGGTGCTTCAAAGGCTGAAACTCAGGCACCTCTTTTGCCATCTGTAGCATACAAGAATATTATGAAAGAGAAAAACTAGTGCCAAAAAGGTGGAAGATGCCAGAATTTTGAAGAGAAATGTAGAAAATACTGTTCCTAATGAAAAATCTGTAGCTTTTAACGGAGTATAACTATAAGCATTTTATTATGACAAACATATATTATGGATGAGCTGTTCATTTTTATGAATTATACTGTCTACTGTTTACAAACCATTCTGAGAAGAATATGATTTAGCAAACTGTAGGATTTTAGACAAACATAATTCCCACTATATTAGTGTTGACATACTTCTTTTACCTCACAAAAAGATGGAAAAATAATTAGGGGAAGGATTTCACTTCCTGGATCAGGTCTGGAAAGTTCCTATGCAGGCAAGTTATGTGTCACTCAGAATTAAGATTCTGTTCAGGGGCAAGCATACAGGAAAATTAATTTCAGTTGATCCCAGTGGCCAGGCAAAGTGGATCAGAGATGGAGGGACAGGGTGGTGCAACCAGAGATTTGGTATACAGGATGGGGTCTTCCATATTGGCACCAAGCTGCAAGGAAAAGAGAAACACAGTTCTGCTTCCAGCTAAACCCTGGCACTCTCCCTGACTGTTACTGACTTAATTCCAGGTTCTTGTGTGTTCTGCCTTCAGCAGAGGCACAGGTTTAATTTGCTCCCCAAAGACCCTGCAGGCAGCTTGTTTCCATGTTCTCCCCTCACCCGACTAGGGCTGTGCTGCCAGGGCTCAGATCGCTTTTTCCTCCCCTGCCTCCTTTTTAACCTTGGGAAAGTCACAAGGGAAAATGATCCTGATCCTCAGTTTTAGGAGGCTAATTTTCTCTCTCTCTGTTTCTTTGCATGTCCTAAAGTCTGTCAGTCTTGTCGATACAGACCAGCTTGGTCTCATGCCAAAGCCAGGAACACTAGGTGCCTTGTAATGAGCCTCACACATGCCAAGCGGATGGGTGGAGGATCAAAGTGAAGTGCTCATGTCAGGGGTGTTTTATGTCTGACTCAAAGGCTTCAGCACTCAACTCTGGGATGCTCACAAGCTAAAACACTAACCGACACATTCTTTATTCTGCAATTTTTCAGAACACCACTTTGTATGAGCACATCCTTTTTGTACTTCGAAAGGGACAAAATAAATATTAAAGAAGATATCCTTAGGATTCTCATTGGTGAGAGAGATTCTTAAAAGAAGGTAACTAGAATTCAATTATGTTTCAATGGTGGCAGTTTGTCTGGAGAAGATAATGTTGTTGCTGGCTATATGAAGTCTTAAAGTATAAGGGAGACTGAGTTAGTTCTTAGGATCAGTTAGAATGCAGACATCTAAGCAAGCAGAAAGAAAGCACTCTAACTGTTTATATTCCTATTAATGGTAGAAATGGTGATGGGGTTGTCAGTTCTTCCAGATATTCTGTAGGTTGCCCAAGGCACATCACTTCCAAACAAAGCTTATTAGTTATTTACCACTCACAGCTGGTTTGATCCTGTTGTCAAATTTTTACAATAATCTTCTCTTTGTATTCATAAAAACCTTTTATCTGGGATATGTATGGTACTTCACAATCTTTGAATATTTTAATATGTTGCTGTTAAAGATGTTGCTTGGTCTCAGTGTAGTCTGTAGTCCAAATTGTGTTTTGGGACTGCAGTTCCAGGACACTGCCTTCTCATGTGGGTGCTTTTTTATGTCCTGCATAGACTTTGACCTGAATTGATGCTGCTCAAGAGTACTGGAAAGTTTTACACTCAGATTACCATGTTGCAGCCCTCTTAGTTACTTTCTTCAAGGATTCAACAGTAATTTACCTTGAAATGCACATTTAGTGACTTGACCCAAAGAAACAGCTCTTTTCCTTCCAGGAAAATGGTTGCTTGGAAATATGACATACGGAATCAATTTTTAATAGTTGGAAGAGTTGCTAAGAAGAAATTTTGAGGGGTTTTTTTTGTTTTTTTTTTTTTTTAAACATTATAACCACTCTGCACTAAACAGCTTTAATAGGCACTCTTAATGATTGCCCCACATTTAAGGCTGATGAATACAAAACTGTATTTAGGCATAGTTTTTTACACTTTGTGGAGTTTCACTGGTTCTGCTGTTTTTATGTACTTCTTGTGAGGGGAGGACTTAACTGGCATTAAAGCAGCTCTCTGCAAATGTTGGAGTGCTGAGAAATTCAGCACAAGATGAAAAACCTCCTGTGGACATCCACTAGGACAGTCAGAGTGTCCCGTGCAATTTTAGCCACTGGCTTATCTGTAATTGGGACCTATGCACAGACATTACTTACTCACTCAGCAGTGGTGCTGTCAGCTCTCTCCTGTCTTCCTCCCTCAAGACAAATTTGCTGTAATTGAATTTTCTCTTGGGTTTCACAAGATCCTGCTCATACATACATTAAACAACCAAGTCTTACCTCACAGGTAATCAAGTGTTAAGACAGGCTGTGAAAAAGCTACAGTCAATGCAGGTACCATGGGCCTCCTTCTTCACACAGCTACTCTTTTTATGCAGCAGTAATCTCCATCACAAGCATGTGCAGCTGTTAAGGGTTTAACTTATATGCAAATTTAGAGGTACATAACTAATTCTCTTCTGCATTGAAAAATCTGAACAACAAAATGTTAAACTTACTGGTGTTTTTCTCAATCTATTCTGCCTGTGTCTCACTAATCCTGCTGGTTGAGAAGTATGTCACTGGGCATACAGTAATAAAGTAGGAATATTTAGGCTTCTTAACAAGACTATAATCTTCTGGATTTGGTTTTTTTGTTTGTTTGGGGTTTTTTTTGTTTGCTTTGTTTTTTTTCATTTATCCATATGGAAAATGCACTGATTTTGTTTTATCCTATCTAAACTCCATAAGGAAGCTAAAAGCAGACTTTTATTATGTAATTGTTTTATCTTTAGAAATACTCTACTTGAGCAAATGCCACATGACAGGGATCCCTATTATCTTCTGTAATTCCCCACTTCATAGTTCTCCTTAGTTATTGACTCAGGATTTGGAATTTCAAGAAATACTGAGATCTGCCCCAACTGTGTCAAAAAGAGAAAGGACAAAAAAGCCCACGAACATACAAGGGACTTCCTGTGTCAATTATGAGAATCAATTACAGATGTTCAAGTGATTCTCAAGGAAGGTATCATTAAAGTAGTTTGTATGCTATGCATAAGGCCTAAGACTTCACAGCTTTGTGGGATATGATGTCTTGTGTCCTGAATCCTAAAGATAGGTACCTCCTGTGTTACCTCCTACAGTCCCCAGGCAGGGTCCAAGCCTGCACTAACACAGGCACTACTTACCTCAAAAACTTTATAGTGTGACAAAATGTCCATAGCGCTGTCTGTAGATACAAATGTATCTATCTGTAGATACAAATGTTGACAGTGGCATGGATTAAGCTGAGGTTTGATATTTTATGAGAAATAGCTTTGCTTCTTGTTAAAGGAAGTATTTTTCTTTTCTTCTCATCTTTGCACATTTCGTGGAGGGCAGATGCTCTGGGCTTGTGTGCACACTGCTTCTTTCTAGCTGGCCTGATCCCAAGCACTCTTGATTTTTATGAAACCACATCCTTCTCAGTCTCTCCGTTATGAGAGTGCTCTTGTCACTTTCTCCCTGTTCAGCACTGGTTAGCCTGCTGCACTTAGCTCCTGCCCCCACCTGTGGAAAGGTTGTCTCTTCATCATCTGCTCTCTCTAAGTCTTGTTCACGGAATTGTCTCAGGAGCAGAACTGATGAGGCAGCAATGGAAAGGGGATAGGAACCCCTGTGAGGATTCTCCCACAGGCCTCTTTCCCAGGATAAAAAAAGAGCAAGGATAAAAGTAAATGATGTAATAGCCTTTTCTTCCACAGAGCATGAGGTGTAACTAAACCCTAGGGACACAGAGGTAATGTTGAAAATGCTAATGCCTTAGTCGACTTTTGAGGCATCTTGATAAAAATTAGTAGCTAAAAGACAAATGTTGCAGAGTGGAAATGTAAGTGATACGGGGCAATCAAAGCACAAAGAGAACAGGTGAGGCACAAGCTTGCACTTGAATTAAGCAAGTGTGTTGGCTGAATTAATTTCTGCTGTAATATCATATAAAACATCAGCCCTCAAGCTAATGAATTTGTGGGGTATTTCAGATCACAACAGATATGAAAGCAAAGAGACATACTAATGGTTATTACTGATATGTTAGTATACATGTGAGAGGTGTTTTTAAGAGATTTTATTAATATTTAATTTTTTAAATTAATGAATTAACCAAAGATATATAATGGAAAGCATGGGAAAAAAAGTTTGTTGTTTCTATTTTAGTTGTGGTAGATGTGGCACTTGTAGCTTTTACTGTAAA
>VWZS01006527.1:0-10029 GCA_013397075.1 Rhabdornis inornatus
TCACATTTTGGTCAGACAAAATATCCTTCCAGGCCCGAGACCCAAGGACACCATCTGCTTCTGGCCCCGAAAAGTATAAACAAAAGGGAATCGAGAGGGGAAGCAAACCGGGGAAATATGACTTCATTACCTGAAACTATAATTGGACAATTAACCTCTGATATGCAAATATACAAAAATTATATCTGTCTGAGAAACTTGTGACCATCGTCCATCCTGGGTGTAGCCTCTGCGAGGCTTTTGCACTGCCCAAGGTTTACCTTTTGAAGGCCTTTAATAAATACCTACTTTATTCTTTTAACATCGTCTAGCCTCTGTTCTTGGTAGCCACTCCACGGCATCAATGTCAGTCCCCTCGAGGTTGGAGTCTGGCTTGCCTTCTACTTCTGCAGCCTGAAGGTAGGCTGTCGCTCAGCCTGGGACAGAGTACAATACCACGCATCAATCTCATCCTCGTGTACTGTGCTGCATGACAAGCTCCTCTTGTAACAGTTACTTGTCTAAGGAGATCTTCCCCTTGGGCACACTTGCATCTACGACATCTACTGCTACTTTTGGGTTCTAAGGAGGACTTCCAGGCACTGGGACTCTTGCCCTGCCCTTTGCTCATTGACCCTGTCCATCACTCCTGCAGAGGGCTGCTGGTTACTCTCTCCCTCCTCACACCCTCACTTTTAATTTAAAGCCCTCCTAATGAGGTCAGCTATCCTACTGGCAAAAATATCTTTGCCCCACTTGGTGAGGTGGAACCCTGTCACAGTTGAGACCGACACAACACAACACAACACAACACAACACAACACAACACTCTAAGTGTCACAGCACAGCTAATCTGTAGCGGGGCAAATAATTTGGCCATAAATAAGAAACTTATTTCGGCTAGCCTGGTTTGATAAACAGGTCCCTGGGTGGACAAAGATAGGTTGGATTCAAACCTACACAGGGACCCTCAGCCAATATCATTCAGCCCTAAATGCAGATGTATCATTGGCCAGGGAGCTGGGCGGTGTTAAGACCTCAACCAATCACATATGTAAGCCTGGGAAATTCAAACCCTCTATACAAGGGGTGGCCATCATAAACTCAGTGCTGTTTGTTGAGAACCCTCGGTAAATTCGTGTCGTCTCTGTCTCCAATCAACGACCCCATTGTAATATCTAAGGTTCGTGTGGCAATAGCAATCTTTACTGTTCACATCTCACATTTATATGGTTTTCAAAAATCGCGCGATCACATTCAGCTAGTAACTTGTTACCACCCAGTTCACTGGCCAATAGCTGCCTGTGTATGTGCTTGCCAAAGATTGGTCAGCATCCGTTCCTTGTAGTTAAGTCCTTCGCTTTTCAGTGCTCTCTTCCTTAAAGATGTTTACTGCCTTTTCTCACGGGTACAGGCTGATCAAGTTAAGGTCAGGGTTACTTGTGTCTGTGAGGCCTTCAGGCCATCTGTTAGCCATCACAGTTCCCCCTTTTTGTTTTTCAACTACAAAGGTGGTCTTTATCGTCCTCTGCAGGGCCCTTTGCAGACAGGATAACAAACACAGCACAATGAGCAAAATAATTATGATAATACAAAAAATAAGCATAGTTTGAATGAAGCTCTTCATCCAGCTTGATAAAACTAACTCTTCCATCCAGTGATAGCCCAGAAAATCTTCCATATAACACATGCCATCAAATTTTTTGCAACCATGTCCATGAGCTAAGAAAATCAATAGTAGCACGATTTTGCAAGGTTGCATGCCGCATGCTATCTCAAAATGAGGGAAGTTTCATTTATCTCTTTTGCTACAAAACAAGCCAATTTATTTAATTCAGAAACTATCAGGGGTAACATTTTGCTTTCCTGTTTCAATTTGGTCTCACATATTATCTCCCAGTGTATAAGTAAAAAATACACATCCTTCTGCTGATAATATCCCAAAAATGTCTAACCCTTGGGGTTTAAGTAACAGTATATTGTCATCCCAAAGATCCCATAGTTCCATACAGTGGGTTGTGGTATTGCAGTTGTTCTGAGAAGAGTGTTGCATTTTGACATTTTGTATTACTTGTATACTTTGTGTGCCATTCAAGGATACCCCCACTAAGCAGGTGCGAAAAGGTTGTTCTGGTTGTGCCATAGACGCACAAAATCATGTCTGATTCAATGCATGGAGCAACAATACCCAAACATTGTTACTGTTCCACAGCGTCAGCTGAGGGGCTGACAGGGAGAGGTTGTTGGTTGTGATCCAGAGCAGAGTGTAGAGCAGGACGCACACACCAGGCGGGTACCCATCCAATGAATAAAACATCTGTAGAAATACAAACATACCTGCGCCCCTAAGTAACAAGGTCCCAAGGACCTTCCCACTTTTTGGTAATGAGGTTCCATACTAATACCTTAGGCTTGGGCAGCTGGATGTCACTAGAGGACTGCAATGACAAAAAAAATATTTAAAATAACTGGGTTTTGGGAGTTTGGCAATACCGTGAGATGATTCAGCGTATACAGAGCTTTGGCCACCCTATTCTGCGTGGTTTCACCACACATTCCCCCTTTTTCTTTTTCAAGGATGCACTTCAAAGTGCCATGGGCACGCTCAAGAATGGCTTGACCCATAGGGAGAATACCAGTGAGGTGCAACAGACCCCAGAGTTGCAGAAACTGTCGAGGGTTATGTGAGATGTATGCAGGGCCATTATCAGTTTTTACAGTATGAGGAATGCCTAGGACAGCAAAGGCTAGTCGTCAATGTGCAATAATGTCATGACTTTTTTCTCCAGCATGAACTGAGGCCCATATAGTGGATGAAAAGGTGTCTATGGAAACGTGTACATACTTTAGACAACCAAATTCAGAAATCTGTGTAACATCTGTCTGCCAAGCTTGTAAGGCTTGCAGATCACTGTGGTTAACACCCATCTGCAGTGGCGCAGCGTGGCCTTGACAATCAGCACAAGTATTAACAATATTGTGTGCCTCGGTATTTGTTAACAAAAATTGTCATTGTAGGGGTCAAACACCTTGGTGAAAAAACGCATGTGATGCTCTCGCTTGTGCCAGCATATCTGGCTATGGCGCTGTCCAGACAGGGCTGGCTAACCAATCAGCTTGGGCATAACCTTCTGCTATAAAGCCAGGCAAAATTGTATGGCTCTGAACATGCAACAAATAATAGGGACAAGTTCTGGCTTGGATTGCATGCCACGAAGTTTTTAACAATTCAAATAATACAGCATTATCAATTTCCTTTAACAGTGATTGGTCCAATAGTGTGATGTCCGCAACATAAGCAGAATCAGTTACAATATTTAAGGGAACATGAGGGAAACGGTGAAAAGTCATGGCTACAGCACACAATTTGACTAACGGAGGTGATCTGCTATCATAACCCTCTATTGTTTGCCATCCATCATGTTATAGATGGGTAATGCGATGGTTGGCTCTTGCAATTAAGAGTAAAGAGGAGTATCTGCAATCGCTGTGACTGTTTCCACTCTCATAGCTTAAATATCAGAAAGTTACATAGATTTTTGTTGGTAAGGTTGGGAGAACTATGTGAGCTCTGCCCAATCTAGAACTGTAATTCATTTTGCTATAGATTACCTTAGTTAGAAAAACAAAGCCAGCACAAACAGAAGATTTATATTACTAAAATCTATCATAAATCATGTTTGCAAGATGTGCATGTTTTACACAAGTGTGTTTAGAAGAGGGTTTGTTCTCTGAATGGATTTTATTATATCCAGAGCTTTGATTTTTGAATGTTAAATCTAAATGCTTACTGTTAAATATATTGAATACTGACCTTTTAAAGCTGACATATCGAAACAGGAGTTGTTCAGGTACACCAAAGAACAAGTGGCCTTATTATATATATCCACTGCTGTTCTAACCCACATTCCCTGGAAACTGCTGTCACTGAGATGGGATGCTGGGCTAGGTGGTAAACCTCTCTGTGATTGTAATGCTTCCTAGGCAGCACATTTCCCTTGTGTCAGCAGCAGTGGGTAACTTCTTTAAGACCCAATTGCCCTTTCAAATAGTGAAACATATGAGGCAGTGCTGAGATAGAAACAGCCATGGAAAGTACTTCCAAACATGTATTTCTTAGCAACTCTTCCGGAGTCTGTGCTCTCCAGCCTCTGTTTGAGTCTCACACTTTAGCCATTTCAGTTCATTTTTCCAGTACTCGACAGGGAGCTGTCATGTAGAAAAATCAACCAGAGGCTGCTTCCTACATTGCAGGCTCTAGTGTAGCTGATGCTATCTGCAATACCAAGCATTTGGCATCTTTTAGTATCTAATATGCATTGTCTTTCAGTACCTGTCTTTTAAAAAGCAACTTCTAAGTGTCCCTCTAAACTACTACCCTGGATTTAAAATAGAGAGACCAGATTTTAACCTCTCAGGGCAAAGGCCCCTTTCAGGTGCTGCTCACCACTGAATTGACTGCGTGAACTGCAGAATGGGGATGGACTCATGCCAACCAAATTAAAGTCTCAGTGGAAGAACCCAAAGAATGGACCATAACATCCAGACCGGGTGAGACAAGATTGACTCTTAATCAGAAATCAAGAGGTAACCAGAGAAGCCCCAAGGCGTCCAAAATGTAGTTAAGCTTCCATCAGCCAGCTTGAGGACTGCTTAAGTAACACTTTGAGCGAGAGATTTGAATTGTATTGGTCATTGATGTAATGGTACCATTTTAATGGATAAGGATTGCAAGTGTCTGTTGAGGGGAAGTACACAGGGAACAGTGAGAAGCACTGGAGTAGTTCACTTAGAAATTGACAAGTGGAGTACAACAGAAACTAGAGGGGAAGACCGGGTTGGCCTCTGTGCTCACCACTGAGAAGATTATATAGCCCTGCTGTGGACAGCAACCCTGTAGGCATGGTAAGGTGGGAGTAAAAGCCATGCTGGACCTCTGTTACTCCCTTTTGTCTGCTCAAGCCAATTCATGTCACAAACTCCACCAATCATTTTGCTTAGGGAAACATGAGGTTTTCTCTTCTTCCCACTGTCCTCACCCCCATCAATGGATGCTATTATGACTCATCCAAAAATAAAATTTGATTTAAGAGAGGCATAAGTGGATCATCAAAATCAGAAATGAGAGTTAATTGCTCAAGCCAAATGACCTATAGAAAAAGAAAAGGGGAGTTTGCAATACATAGGTAATGTGATGGATTGGCTCTCGCAATTAAGGGATAAATATTATATGTATGTTAAGAGAAGTTTTATTGATGTATAGTTATGTTATTGTGATTTGTTGTTAAGGCATCCTCTGTTCTCCCCATAGTCCCCTTCCCCCCTTGATATTGTTGCCACCAGACAGCCTTGGTTGTGAAAGACTTGTGGAGGGAGGGCGTGCACATATACCCCTTGCATGGGGCAGTTGGGAATGGGGAAAGCTTGTTGGTAAGGAGGCGGGGCGTGACAATACCTGACCTCCAATCAAGTTGCAAGAAAGTTGTGTCCACCAATGGACGGTGAAGAAGAGTTTACAGACTTTGGGAGTGGCCAGGGTTGGCTGACACAACCCTAGGGGTATAAAAGGCAGAGCAGCCATTTTGTAGATGAGCACATGGCAGACGATCATATGCTCCTGGTGTTGTCCCTTTTTCCTTATTCAGTCCTTTGCTGTATTTGTTAAGGTTTAATAAACCTTTGAAAATTTTAAAGTAAGCAGCCGTTTCTCACAATTGTCATCTTTCCAGGTCACGATGGCTTTTCCTGTTTTCCCAGACCCATCAGTAAAAACAGTGAGGCCTTTCAATGTTGTGTGACTGTGTAGTGGTTTTAAAGACAATGCAGTGGTCCTGCTCAGTTGCAACAGTTTGTGCCTGGGTAAGTGATAGGTAATTTGCCCCGTAAAGTTTTGTAAGGCACTTTGTAGTGCTGTGCTATTTGCAAAACATGATTCAAAGTATTCTTGTTGTACTGGTATAATAATTTTTGAGGGATCTTTAGCATTCAGCTGCAAACACCTTTGACAGCATTTAATAATTAAATGTGCAACTAACTCAAAAATAGTAGATGCTGTCTTTTTAGGTTGATGGGGCAAAAAGAGCCATTCTAAAATGTGTAGACGGTTAGGCCACTGAGTGTCCCATTGACCAATGATACCTGTAGGGTATAAATCAGCAATAACAATAAGCACCGTAATATAAACTTCAGAACATATACGATAAACTTGTCAGTTTCTTATGGCCCACTCTACTATTTCAAGTGTGGTTTTTTGCTTCTGGAGTTAATTTCCTCAGAGAAGTTAACTCAGGGTATAGTGGTTTTGATTCACCCATTTGAGATTTCCCAGCCAACACAGCAATTCATGTGATGGGGAGGAGCCACGCCCTCCAGAGGCTGGACCAAGGCAGAGCCCTGCCCCCTGGAGGCTGGGTCAGGGCAGAGCCACGCCCCACAGAGGAGGCACGGCTTCTCTTTTCCCACTGGCTGCCATGTGCTCACCGCCATCTTGTATGAGTGATTCCGCTGCCATGTGCTTGCCATCTTGGGTGACCCACATCCAAAATACGTGGCAGCTGCCATCTTGGGGTTCTTCTGCCGGCTGTCTCTGTGGCACATTACTGGGTGCAGAGCCTAAAAATGACTGTTTCAGCTGCAGCAGGGGGGGTGTTGGAGCAATTGCTGCGGAGCGAGGTGGCATGGCGTGCTCACCCGAAGCAGCAGCATGGGCTATGCAGGCTATTACGGTCTCACAGCAGCAGGTCAGGGTCCCACAGCGGCCGGGGCCAGACGAAGCTGGCACGGAGGGTATAGAGAAACAATTGGGCTGCTCCCATGGCTTTGTACAACTGTAAAATGCTCAACCGGCATCCTGTCCCCGCCTGAAAGGGTCTTTTGTTTCTGCGCGGGAGTTTCGCAGCCATTTGTGCCTGCGTGCCTGTCTTTCTCCCCCTTTCATTATTCCATTGTTTTAGTAAGTCCAGGACAATCCTCCATGGTTTTATAAAATTGATGGCTGTTTCATCTCCATCAGAGGCTGCGGCAAGTATGTTTTTGTCAGCCTTCTCCCAAATTAATAAGTCTAAGGAGATCTGTACTGGTTTGAAAGCAAAACCAGTGAGAGACTCCAAGTCAGAAATACAATTCAATAGGAAAAAAAAGAGAGAAAAAAATAAAATGCATGCAATAGTACAAAAGAAAACCACTGACAGAGTCAGAATACAACCTGACACTCCGTCAGTCAGGGTGTTGGTAGCAGTCCGATTAAATGGTGGCTGCAGTCCTCCTGGAGTGACAAATGTGGTTCAGTTGAAGCAGTGCTCCTGTAGAAGGGTGCAGTTTTCCTCCGAAGGTCCAGCGATGATGTGGAAAGGTCCGATTTTCCTCTGGGATCCAGTGGAAAAAGGCTGCCTTGGTGTTCCAAATCTCAGTTTTTATCTAGGTGGGAAAGGCTTGGCTCCTCCCCCTGGCTGGAGCATCTCCCAATGGGATGCTGTAATTTTATCAGTCATACAGTTGGACTCAATGGCCCATTAACAGTCGATATCTTCCTAGAGGAAGGATGGGTTGTGGAAAAGATAAAGATGACTGTCCCACCTGATTTATCAGATGGCCCATCAGCAGAGGATATCTCCCACAGAGATAAGGATCATCGCCTCACCTCGTTTCAACAGATGGTGACAGAATAGATACTTTTGGACACATCTTTACATTGTAACCCAGGACAAGATCCCTTCAGATACATCCAGTTTGTGACTTTTGTGCTACGTGAGCAGGGCTCGTAAAGCCCACCCGTTGTGATTTATTCCTCTTTTTTTAAGAAAGTAAGTCCATACCTTCAGAACAGGGTATTCTGGTGTAAAAACCCACATTCCCATGGTCCCGACAGCGATTCTAATCCTCTAGAGGGTTTATGGAATCACAAGGCAACTCCACCATCTACCGCTGGGATTTTCGCAGCAAAATCCAGCTACCTTGGCTGTATCCCACCGAATCTGTCATTTTTCTGGCTGTCTCTCGGCTATTCCCACTGAACTGCTATAATCTGCCGTCTTACCGGCTGCTTCTTGGCTGTTCCTGCTGAACTCTGCCGTCTTTCGGGCTGTCTCTGCAGCAGAATTCGCTCCTCCTCTGTCTTCTCGCAAATCCGCCGTGTATAAGGTGACTGAGTCTGTTTCCTCAAACGGGGCATCCCTTGCATCTGTGCTCGTTACCTCTTGGTGCTTGCCGCCGCGTGGTGGGAGAGGGGTTGAAGACAGAACACGGCACACTCCTCTGCTCGTTCAAGGACAATAGTGTCAGTTTATTCATGGAGGCTACCTTTTATAGGGGGTTCGAAATTCACGTGCCTGACCACATAATTGGTTGAGGTCTTGGTGCCACCCAGCTTCTTTGACCAATCATATGTCTGCAGCTGAGGTGGAACCTGCTTGGATGAATATCCATTCAGGGACCAGCCCATGGTACCGAGCTGGGTTTCCATGGCAACCGCCTATTACAAGCCGCTTGCACTACAACAGGAAAGGTGGGGGAAAAGGAGAGTTATAGTGACCACCCATGCAGCAAATAAGGCTTAAGTGGGGATACTCTGAGCAAGAACAAGCAGCCAAAGAAGCATCTATAAGACAGGACTATGGGGCATCCCCTTGTACTCTCAGTGGGATATTGACACACTCAAATACCTCTATAAAGTGCCTGTGGGGCAATATGGGGAACAAACAGGAGGAACTAGATACCTGTGTGCAGTCACAGGGCTTTGATCTCATTGCAGTTATGGAGACATGGTGGGATAGCCTGCATGACTAGAATGTCATCATGAAGGCCTTCTTATGATCCACTGGAATAATGTTGGGATCCCACTCCTGAAATAGTATTAGGGTCCAGTTATTAAAAGATGCCTCTGCCCAAATTAAGGTGTAAATGAGACCATATGTCATAGTCAATAGTATGGATTTTATTTAACTGCAAATGTGTGAGAGAGAGGTTGAAATAGGAAGGGGAGGAGAAAGAGAGATTATAGCCACGTCACCACCACATGGGGTCCTGCAGTCTTCTGCTGGCCCTTCTAGGTCTTCTAGGTGGTGGAGGTCCCTGGAGTGTTCTTTTGGAGATACCATTTTATACAGTTCAGGTCCCGGGTATCCAGAGGTGTACGTGCTGTTCCCACAACTTGGGATGGCATGTGCGTAAGCAGTTGCTTCCTTTCCCACAGTTTGCCACGATGGGAACTTTTGTCTGGATAGGTTACCCAGATCTGCCTCACCAGGCCTGGCATCTTTCTGTTGTTGCATCTGCACTTTTCCCACAGTCTGCACAGTGGAATTTTGTCATGTGTGCTAGTTCCAAACCTTTCATCTCCATGTAGGCCTTAAATTAATCCCTTCCTGTTTGCCATCTGTGCTTATTGGGATAGCTTATCTTGTGGGAACTTAGGCCTTTGTCAGAGTTTGAGACAATTTATTGCATTCTCTAAGTCCTGACAGGGCTACACGCTCTTTAGGAGAGACAGACCAGGAAGGCATGCTGGTGGCATTCCCCTCTATGTGAGGCAACACTTGGAATGTATCAAGCTCTGTCTTGAGGTAGATGACAAGGAAGTCGAGAGCTTACGGGTTAGGATAAAAGGGCAGACTAGTAAGTGTGGCACTGCTGTGGGTGTTTGTTACAGGCTGCCTGAGCAGGAGGAGGAAGTGGATGAGGCCTTCTACAGGCAGCTAGAAGCAGCCTTACAGTACAGGTCCTGTTTATGTGGGGGACTTGAACTACCCTGACATCTGCTGGAGAAGCATCACAGTGAAGCACAAACAGTCCAGGAGGTTCCTGGAATGCATTGATGACAACTTCCTGTTACAGGTTCTAGAGGATCCCACAAGGAATGGTGTGCTGCTTGACCTCAGACTAACAGCGCAGGCCTTGTTGGAGATGTGAAGGTTGGGGGCAGTCTTGGCTGCAGCAACCATGACCTTGTGGAGTTCAGTATCTTGCATGGAGGAAGCGGGGCAGCGAGTAAAGTTACAACCCTGGACGTCAGGAGAGCTACCTTTAGTCTCTTCAGGGAACTTCTTGGAAGAA
>VWZS01006530.1:2192-13516 GCA_013397075.1 Rhabdornis inornatus
ACTGCTGCCGGAAAAGCCAAGAGGGCTCAGTTCTGGATTACCTCCTTCAAAATGTGTGTTCACGGGGCGAACTAACTTTCTTCAATTGGTTTTTCATGCTGTCAATAACTAAACCAGCCTCCAATTGGTCACTATCAACTCCCAGGGGAGTATTCACAGAGAAAACTCCTCTTTGAGTTTTTCCTCTCCAGGTCAAACTACGACAGGTTAGTCGGTACTTGTAGTGATCCACCAGCTTTAACACGCTACTCGGGTTTGCAGCAAGATTCTGAGTTGATACAGCACCGACCAAAAGTTTGTTTTGAAAATCCTATATCAGGGTTATGGGAAGGACCTGCAGATCTATTAATGCGGGGAAGGGATTATGCTTGTATCATTACAGACAAAGGACCCCAATGGATACCAGCAAAATGGGTTCACCCCTGCCTTGAGAAGGACACTCTGATCCCTAATTTCACCAATGAACGAACAACCAGTGTCACCTGAAAACATCAATTGCCCTCAGAACTGTGAACACTTTTGCTATCCTTGGGTGAGATTAGAATGTTTGGGGTGTGGATTAGATAGGTGGTATCAGTTTAGAGGAAGGAGCTTCCCAAGGTGTATAGAGTGCAGACATCGGCACACCCAAGAATTTAATACCTGGGTGGTGTTATCTCAAATGACTGGAATAACGGTTAATTCCCTTGAAATTTTTCTCAAAGCCCTGAGCTTGTTTGAATCTCAGGAGCAATTAGGGCAGGCTATTCAGTGGTATCATAATGAACTCCGGAAGCTCGAGCAAAGAGAGAGGGAGAAGAAGATCAAGGCTATTGAATGTGGGAAAGGAATATTTATCCCTGGGACTTGGGGCGTTAGACCTGATCAGTGGGAACAAACGAAGCGGAGGTGGGAAGAGAAGAACCAAAGAAGATAGAATAGGAGAAGGGTGCAAAGAGCAAGAGGCACAGTCAGTTTGGGTTTTGTCCCTGATCTCATAGGGGAGGGGATTTTTACCAGTAATAAGGATGAAAAATAGTTTTAAATTAGATGTGCTGGTTTTTGGGGGTCTCCCTCTGTTACTTGTAATATATGGCAAAATCTGTAGTACGGAAGAAATTAACCTGCCGGGGTGGCATCGACAGAATATGTGGCTTACTTGGGCCAATGCTACTGGGGTGGACTCCTGTTTATCCTTAGCCATGCCAGGAGACCCTTTCTGTACATGTTTGATTGGTATCCCAATAAGTAATTTTACTGGTTTTGCAAAATGGGTAGGAGCCGGAGGAAAGCCATATGTGGAAGCAAATAGGTTGGATGCGGAGAACCGCTGGTGTAACATAACCAGAGGGGGTACAAAATTGGATGCATGCAAAAGATTGGGGATTAAGCCAAATGGAGAGGGCTTCCAAGTAGGTATGATAACACAATCACTGAATCAAAGTGGACTAGAGCCTCAAGAGCTAGATCTGTTAGGGTCGATACCTGGGAATTATTGCTTGTTTTTTAACTACTTTTTAAATCCAAGATCAACTGATACGAGCAATGTCCTAGTCCCACGTCCCAAAAATAATAGTGTCATCCTTAACCCCAATTCTCCATGGTATAAGAACATCACCAAATATTGCCACAATTGGACTTATCCTGGAAATGCTGGCAAAAATGTGACTGTAAGAACGCTTCCACCAGGTGTCTTTTTAGTCTCTAGGGATAGGGCATGGCCCTCAATTCCGAGTAACTTGTTTGGTGGGCCTTGTTATTTAGGAAAACTAACCATGTTTGCCCCTAGCATGCATGAAATGCTGAATCAGACTATTTGGAGAGTGGGACATAGAGAACTAAAAGAGCAATCGCTGGCTTGGGACCTGATTGTCACTATCATGTAGAGTTTTGGGGTGCTCCAGCACCAATAATAGCATCATTTCTTACTCCAGGTGTCGCTGCTGCTCAAGCTTTGACTATGCTTAATAAGTTGGGATGTTGGAGGGCCAAACAGCTAAACATAATTTCAGCTATTTTAAAACAGATGCTCACTGATGTAGATAGTATTAGATACAGCACACCGCAGAATAGAGCAGCTATAGATTTTTTGTTATTGGCACACATGCGTGGTTGTGAGGATTTTGAAGGAATATGTTGTAGGAACCTCTCTGACCATTCTGCATCCATTCACAAGAAACTTAATTACAAGATAACATGAAGAAGTTGACTGTGAATGACTGGGGTTTGGACGAATGGTTTGAGGGATGGGGAATAACTGGATGGTTGAAAGATATTATGAAGGGAGCTTTGTTATTACTATTAGCCATTACTGCTTTGTATTATTCCATGCATAGTAAAGTTGGTGACCCGTTTGGTGGAAAATATGGTAAAAAGGATTTGTCTGGTGCAAGAAGAAATACGGGGAATTGTAGCAATGTATTTGAACAGTTTAGGCCACAGTGTGTTCCAGCCAGTGCTCCAGCCAAACCATTTTTAGTTGTTCTTATCAAACACTCTGGAATTCGTCAAGGCTATTGAAGCATAAATTGGGCTAAATTGGGAAAGAAGAGGCTGAAAAACAGAATACCAAGATAGCAAGAACTAAGATAAAGAAGGGCTGTGAATAACTGGACTGTAACCAATCATATTTCCTGAAAGGTGTGTGCAGAGCTCTTGGACAAGATAGAGGCACCAATCAAGTAATGTGTGATTGTGTGGACAATAGTTTTATAATGTGTAAGTAGAGCATAATGTAAACAATTAAGGGACTTCTGCTTTATCACATTGGTTAGTTGTTCAGAAGTCCTGAGATCCCACAATCATGTGATTTTTAATAGTCATTAAAAAGCCAAAAGAGCTAAGATTTTAGGATTTAACTCAAAGTACTTTTTCTGCCTGTATTAAATGTCCAAGTATTCAATAGATCTGCTGGCATCTGAAATTATGGCTTGACTGATCTGACTCATATAGCTTAAGATGCTAAGACATTGCCTGTTGTCTCTGTTTTTTGCTGGACTTAGTAGCTTCCTCAGGTCCTGAATGCAAGCTTTTCCTGGCAGTGAGTGAGCTGCCATGACTTACCTGTGTGATATTTAAGTGGGATAAAGAAGGATTATTATAAATGCCTGACTTAAACCAACTAAAGTTTGACCCATCACATATTTCAGTGTAATTTTTGTGTGTGCGGTTTATTTATTTACATGTTGCCATTTTTTTCTTTGGAAAGTTTAAGATATTGAACAAGAGTTAATCTTTAGCCCAAGGTTAACATAAACAGCAGACAAGGATATTCCTAGTACCTGTCTAGAAGTTTACTGACATGCCCTGTTTCTGTCAATAACTTTATATGCTTTTGAAAAAAAGAACTTAAGAAAGTTTTGACATGAAAAAAAACTGTCATACTGCTTTAAAATAATCAGTTTAAATCAACTGCACTAAACTGGGGCACAGGAGAAGAAAAGTGGGTCTAGCATCTGCTCAAATGGTTGATAGCATATATAAAATATACTTGTCCTGAGAGGGAAGGAAGTAAAATGTAACTCTCTTTTCAGCTCCAACATCCAATTTTTCCCTCCTAGGCAGTGGCATGATGTTCCAGAGAGCAAATGGTACTTGAGTAACCTGGCTTCAGTCTATGGCCTGCACTGCCTTCCTGTACAACATCACATCAAACTTCATGGGGTGGTGGAGAAGCACCTTGGACCATTCTTTCGTGAGCAGAGATGTTACTGAACTTGTCAGAGGCTGTGCAGATCAGCAGCTAGTTGTGCTGTCAATCAGGGTTTGGGGTCTCATGCATTCTCCTGATCTCCCCCATGTCCAGCAGACTGTGTCTCTCCAGGTCAGCCTTGGAGACATACTGGGGTGGGTCACTGACTCCAAAGCTCTCGTTTTCTACTCATCACAGCAATGATCATTTCATCAGAGATGTATCATTAATGACATATGAGACCAGAGGAATCCTGGGGGGGGTAGGGAGAGAGGGAAATCTCTCCAGTCATTCCTTAAAATGATGTACTCCTGCTAACAGTATCCATTCCCTTTCCCAGAAAAGATGTCATGGCTGTCTCTCTCACATTCTGTAAAGCCTCCCTCTGGCAAAACAGCTCTAATCAGTGCTGCTCAGCAAATAACAAGATTTGCTTACGTTAACTTTATGAGTTATACAACTGACAAGCTCATGTAGATGGTATTTGCAGAATATTGGACACGATACTAGCCAGACACTTGGCACCAAGACTCAGTCCGGGAGATGAGGAGCTTTCTAAGCTCATTCCTAACATTAAATAATTTTGTATCTAATAAGAAAATTGATGTGACACATTAGCGATGCTGGTCAGTCAGCTAGTATGGAAACTATTAATGCATAAAAATGAATAGCCTGGTAGTTAACACACTCCCTAGAAACAACTTAGAAATAAGATTATTCATCTGAATTTATACCATGGTCCCTGGATCTCATAACAGGAGCTGAAAGTGGCTGAAACACTTTGCACTGCTTGTTGGTGGATCTGGGTTCTTTGTGGTGAATGCAGAGTATTTTTAAGGCAGAGTTGTCCCAAGTCTTAAAAAACAGCAGGCAGAGCTCAGAAACTGGGTATTTTCTTGGGTACAAACCTTCTGGACATCAGTTTCTGACTCATGGCTTCAAGTGGCATCTGTGGGGTGACTGGTTTTAGAAAGTCATTTAAGTATAGCGGGTCCTGTAAGTTTTTCTTTACAAATACTGTTTTTCATAGTCACTGTCAGTCACTTTAGCACCAGTACAAGGGAAGGAGTGTTTTTAAAATTTGCTTAATAAGAGAAGTCTCACTAACAGTGGCTCTTGTCTCTTGGGTCCCTACTTGCACCCAAGTCCCAGTTTCAGACAATACAAATGAAACCCCCTCAAGTTCATCTTTCATTCTCCTATATGGCTTTCTTCACTGCCTAAAGTTCTTTGGCTATATCTCCATCAGTAAATAAAATGACCCAGAATCCATTGTCTGACCCTGGAAGCAAGCATATGGCATGGTTTGTCTTACTAGGGCTATATTTCCTACCTGAAACAGGGCAGCCTTATCTGTGTCTTGCTGACTGAAACCATCTCTGGTTCATGATGCCCACTGAGTCATGCTCAGATGTTATTTGGAGAGAGCTTACACTCCCCCCCCCAAGCTGAAACATGCCAGGGAGCAGGCTAACAGCAGCTTAGAAAAATAGTCTCATGTCCCCATTCAATCCACCGGATCAAATATTGCCTTTGGGTCTGCAGCTCAATTAATCAGTTCAGCACCATTAAGCACAGTGGATATTGTAAAGATTTGCACTCATGTCTACAACAAGAAAATTTTCTCCCAAGTTTTATTGTAACATGTGATGAATCACCCTCTCAAAGTTTCTTCCTCCCTCTAGTGACTATAGGAGCTCGGATGACAAATTTCTATTGGTTGCCTAGCTTTTGGGTGGCTAAAGTTAAGTGAAAATCCCATGCTAAAATATAAAGGACTTCCTCCATTTTAAAATCTGAATGATATTAAAACTCTATTTTGCAGGGAATGAAGAAGTCCTATATAGAACATAAGCAGTTCAGTTATTTCCTGTAAAGTTGCCATATGACAGGGGAGTGAAGAACTACTGACAGTGAGATGTCTTATTAAAGAGCATTTGGACCAAATTTTCCTCTCAGTTACACTAGTAAAAATATGGAATGAACAACCCTGCCTTGATAGGAAAAACAGGTCACTCAGTGGATATACAAAGCCAATTATGAGAATGAAACAAAAGCAAACTTGGGAAACATTATGGTATAGTAAAGAAGACATGTGGTAGGATGCCAGAAGACAGGAAGCCGTTAGGCTCAGCGTGCTTACTCTTCCTTTGTAAAAATCATCCAAACTATAGTAACCACAAGTGGTCAAGATCTTGTTTTATGTCTGAACTTGAAAAATTGAATTAAAGCTGTGCTAAAACATCTGTTCTGGGTTCCAAATATTTATATAGCCCTTTGTTAGAGTACCAAAGATGGCATCACATCAACAGAAAGGAAGCATTGCAGAAGATAGCAGTACAAGGATGGTAGAGGGAAAAGTCAATGTTTTGGTTTAAGTTCGTTTTCCGGCCAACGCACCAAAGAATGTCATGGTTTTGATTTGCCAATTAAGATATACTCATTTTCTGTTGTGAGACAGAACCAGGAGTAGAAGCAAGGCAGGCCTAAAACTTAAGAGGATATAACAAGAAATGTATTAACTACACAAAGGGGAAAAAAATTAATCCAGAATAAGATTGTCAGACCACTCTTTCCTTCCCTTTCTCAACCTTCATAACGACAGAACAAACATACAAGAAACTGCTTCAATTAATTCCCAACTCAAACAGTCCCTTCTTCCGTTCACTTTGGAGTGAGAAGCTTCCTCTTGTTAGGCTATAGGGATTTTTTCCACAAGAAAGTAGAAAACAGTCTTCTCGTGGTTTCATTTTCACGATTCTGCATCCGCCCGGTATCTGCAGTCGTGGCACTCCTCCCAACTCCACAGCCTTCCCAAAGCTGTACTTGTGGGTCAATGGTCAAAATACATGGGGTATTACTTTTAAGAATGAAATGTTCCAAAGCAAAGGTTCTCTTCGTCTTTTTTTCTCTGTTCATGCTTCATTCTCTGAAAACCGAGACTCCCCTTCTTTCCTGGGGACAATGGATTCTCAACACAGGTGCTTTTGGTCAAATGACTATCAGATGGAACATTTCCAACCCCCCCATGTTTTCTCCATGGTTTATAGGAATATTCAGTACATCAGTTCATCCCTACAATCTTACAAAAGGATTTTCAGCCATTTTCACAGCATCTCCTCATTCTCCTTCCATCTAAAAAACTTAAGACTTAGCTTTTGCTTCACTGACTTCAGAGTATCTCCTTTTTCCTTTTCACTCCAGGGAGGATTGAAAAAGTCCGCAAGTCTCATCTGAACATTAAAAGAGTTAAGATTTTTGCACAGAGAAAAAAAAAAAAAAAAAAAAACCAAGGCCACAGTGCTGGAGCTTTGCCAGGATCTCAGAAACCAGCCACGCTGGGGAAGGGGGGGGGAAGCGGCTGGGATTTTTATATTAGTTTGAGTCTCTCTGGTCACTGTCCGTGGTCACCCCCTTTCTCTCTCTCTCTGCCAGGACATGCCAGCTCCCCAGACAGGGGGCCCGGCCCGGCCCCCCTGCCAGGCCTACAGGCCTGCAGTGGAGCCAGGCCAGGGCCCTGTTACCTGTACTGCTGCCGGAAAAGCCAAGAGGGCTCAGTTCTGGATTACCTCCTTCAAAATGTGTGTTCACGGGGCGAACTAACTTTCTTCAATTGGTTTTTCATGCTGTCAATAACTAAACCAGCCTCCAATTGGTCACTATCAACTCCCAGGGGAGTATTCACAGAGAAAACTCCTCTTTGAGTTTTTCCTCTCCAGGTCAAACTACGACAGTCAAAGATTAACACAAGACCTGCAATGTATTACACACCAATAACTTTCATTTATTTCTTGATGAACATTCAGCTGTGCAAAACTTTGGGCTACATTTGACAGATAAAACTAGAAACCGCTTCAAGGAGACAGATCATGGTGCATTCTTATTTCTATACTATTTAGAAATTCGTTATGAACAACTTAGCAGCAAAAGCTGCAACAATAGCAATGTTTGCCTACTAGGTTACAAAGACATAAAGGAAAACATGTAGCTGAGAAGACTTCTGGAAATATAATTGGAGGCATATTTGCTCAATAAGAGTTGGGTATGGTTTATTTGAAACTTAGTCTTGCAGCCCACTAGCAAAAGAACTAGTTTCTATTCAGGATCCTTTTCATCCCCTGCAAGATAATCAGAAATTTATAGGTTTTTTTTTACCTACATGGCAGAACAATGCCATTCATTTAAACTAAGAGAGATAAACAGGAAAAACTAAAAAAAAAAAAAAGTAAAAACACAAACAGGTTTATGTCTTGGTTTGAAAAGACAGGTGTCTGCTAAGAAAGGTAGGAGCCTCTCTTGACATGGAAAATGTAAATCCCCTCCCTCCGAATTATAATTTTGAAATTAAGGGGCTCTCAGGCAAAGATATGGGAATAGGAATAACAGTTCTTTACTAGGAAAAATTAAAATAAAAGTACAGTAATACAAAAGGAAAAAAAAGACCCAAAACACTGACAAAGTCAGAATACAACCTGACACTCTGTCAGTCAGGGTGTTGGTAGCAGTTCGATTAAATGGTGGCTGAAGTCCTCCTGGAGTGACAGATGTGGTTCTGTTGAAGCAGTGGTCCTGTAGAAGGGTGCAGTTTTCCTCCGAAGGTCCAGTGATGATATGGAAAGGTTTGGTTTTCCTCTGGAATCCAGTGGAAAAAGGCTGCCCTGATGTTCCAAATCTCAGATTTTGTCTAGGTAGGAAATGCTTGGCTCCTCCCCCTGGGTGGAGCATCTCATAATGGGATGATGTAATTTTATCAGTCATGCAGTGGGACTCCATGGCCCATTAACAGAAGATATCTCCCTAGAGGATGGATGGGTTGTGGAGAAGAAAGAACACTGCCCCACCTGGTTTCAACAGATGGTGATAGAATACATACTTTTGGTTACATCCTGCTTTTCAAGCCAACACAGTTTACCATATTCAATTCTGCACACAAAAGAGTTAAACTGAAACTTAATAAATTATGTATATTTTTTCTTGGAGGCTTATAAAGACTGAGTTCTTTCAAACGAGTTCAAAGGCAAACTATAGCCAACTCACTGTCCACAGTTTTTTTGGAACCAGCATGCAACATTTGGCCAGAAGAAATGGTGGCAACTGTTCAGTCCAAAGCCTATACTTTATTTTGCAAAAGCAAAAAGCTGTGATCTATACCTCCAAAAGGAAGAAGTAAAAGAAAAAATAAAGAAAAAAAAATGAATCTAACAGTACATTCTGTGTAGGTTTATTATTTTACTAACAGTTTGTGGGTTGGATGATGAGGTACATTCCTGAAAATTAGACATCACCAGTTGTTTTTTTTTAACAAAACAGTAGGAAAAATCAAATGCACCTAAAGCAGAGGCAGTCCATGTAAAAGTTCAGAACTGTTTTGGCTCCCCCTCATCTCTTTGTTTTTTCAAAATGAAAATTCATCGACCAATAGTGTTAATCAGCTTTGGCTCACAGGCAGCATTTTTGCTTCCAGTTAAGGACAATTAGAGGCACAGTATCAACTGACCATTTATTAAATTGTGTAAGCTCTGTGGATACACATTGATTTTTGTGACATAAAAAACGGGACTATTATGTATAGACATGTGGTTTCTTCTTTTCAACTCAACAATTTTCTAGTTCAGAGGAAACTAGGTAGCATTTTGGAGAATAAATGTACACTGAAAGCAAGTAGTGTAGCTCCACTGATAAAATCAACTGACAAGTAAAATCAAGTGGAGTAGTGTAACGTTGACTGGTGCCAGGTCTGAGACAAAGACACCGGCACTCTGAATTCATGTGACAAAAGACTAAGCACTTTATTCTTGTGAATCCTCCTTATACAGAGAGTTTGAATTTCCCAGGCACACACATGTGATTGGTGACAATCTCAGTCACTCATTTCCTTGGCCAATGATACATCTGCACTTAGGGTCCAATAGATGGGCTGGGATTCTCTGTATTTGTTCAAATCCATCCTACTATCACTCACCCAGGTACCTGCTTGCTTACAGGCTGGCTGGGTTTCAGACTGCAGCTTTTAGACCAGCTGCAATATGCAATGTGACAATTCACCCTTTTTCGGATAAATTAAAAAGATAAATTTTGTTATTTAATTTAATAAGCTTAGTGTTTGACAGTTAGTGATGTGCTTGATGTATCATTGGAGTTGTGGTGTTTATTTTTAGAAACTGTTAGGTAAAACTGTTAACATAATTTTTCACCTTAGCATGTTACAGGCTCAATGCTTGGAAATTATAAAGTTACAATCCAACACTAAACAAAAACCATTATCATTAAAAAAAAACCAAAAACATTTAACTTAAAACTATTTCAATTAAGAACACACATATTTCCATTTCTCCTTTGTTTTTAGAAATTATAACAGGAACAAAACATGTACTTTTGAATGAACTCAATGTGGTGAGAATTATAATTGTTTATATGTTTTACCATTTTTAGTGGTTTTTACTGTTGAGGAGTTTCCTTTTAAATGAAAACTTAGTAGAATCTTGTCCGGATAAGATTCTTCTTGTTTATTTTAAAGGAAAGGGTTATAGCTTTTGCAAGGTTAAATCAGCTAGTTGAAATTACTTGTTTTCATTTTTAGCTCAGAAATATCTGTGTTTTATAATTTTTTCCTTGTCAGTCAAGTCATAGTCTGGCCAAGAGTGAGACTTAGACTGAGAAGGCTTTGATGGTAGCCATTTCCTGCTTAGTGAAGACCTCAACTTGGCCAGAGTTGAGACCTAGACTGGGTAGTTTTTTTTATTATATTTTTGAAAACAAACCCTTAATTAATTTTAAACATTGTAAACCGTAGTGATAAGAGGTAGGTATTTTAGAAAACTGTACAATTGTAATTTGTTAATGAAATATCTTTTACTAAACTAATCCACATATATATTTTTTGTTGAACATAAAATATTAGAATAAGCAAGATCTTCAAATTTTTCAGGATGGTTGATTATGATGCTAGCAAAGTGCATATGAATAAAGTTAATAAACATTCTACTATGAATTTTAGTACATACTTAACAAACTATAGTCTATATTTGTAACATTGATGAAATACCTTCACAGTAGCTGCAAAAGAACTGGTTAATGAAATTTTGGTTTTAGTACATATGAACAACAATAGTAAACATTGCATTGCAAACTTTAGGACATATTTAACAAACTGTAATCCATATTTGTAATATTTCCACTGCAACTGCAAAAAAATAAGTTAACAAAACTAATATTAACTTAGTAAAGTTTGCAAAGTATAAAGGCTGTGGCAAAGTTAAATTAGAGGTGGGTGAAGCAGCTGTTAAGCTCTGCTTGGAGGCGAACGCTGCTGTCTGCATTGCCTCGACTGACCCTGTTAAGTTCCTTAGTTTGCATTTTCACTGTTTTCAGACAGGAGGCTTTCAGCATCTTGCTGCATTTGCTGAGAAGATGGCTTGTTCTTTGCTGATGTATTCTAGCTTTTCTATGTGTTTGGTGATATCTTTTTAGGTTGGCTTGTTTGTTATTGTCTTTATGAAGCTTTGTTTTGCTAATTCTTCCCCTGCTGCTTTTTGCTTGGTGGGCTCTTTGCAGGGTTTTTTCCCACGCTCTGAATTTTGGTCCCGGTGTGAGTATAGGTGTTTGGGTTCCCCCCCACCTGGGGCGGTGGTTTTTCGTGTGATTGGGGCTGCTT
>VWZS01006543.1:0-20589 GCA_013397075.1 Rhabdornis inornatus
TGGAAGGTCCCACCGATGGACAGATAATTAGTCCCAGCACTCTGGAACAAGGCTGTCCCGATGTGTCACTCGCACCTCCAGGGCTCCTCACGTGCCTGGGGGACACAAACCCAAAGCTGCTCGCTGGGGCAGTGGGGCGGCAGCGTCAGCGTCAGCGGCAGCAGCGGCAGCGGCAGCNCTTGGGGTGGCTTTCCCTAAAGACAATTTTTGGGGTGACTGTCCCCAATGACAATTTTTGTGGTGACGGTCCCCAGTAACACTTTTTGGAGTGGCTGTCCCCAGTGACATTTTTGGGGTGGCTTTCCCCAATGACAAATTTTGGAGTGGCTGTCCCCAGTGACAATTTTTGGAGTGGCTGTCCCCAGGGACACTTTTTGGGGTGACTGTCCCCAATGACATTTTTGGGGTGGCTGTCCCCAGTTACATTTTTTGGGGTGACTGTCCCCAGTGACACTTTTTGGAGTAGCTGTCCCCAATGACATTTTTGGGGTGGCTGTCCCCGGTGACACTTTTTGGGGTGGCTGTCCCCAGTGACACTTTTTGGAGTAGCTGTCCCCAATGACATTTTTGGGGTGGCTGTCCCCAGGGACACTTTTTGGGGTGACTGTCCCCAATGACAATTTTTGGGGTGGCTGTCCCCAGTGACACTTTTTGGAGTAGCTGTCCCCAATGACATTTTTGGGGTGGCTGTCCCTGCAGGGTGTGCACGTCCCTTCCCTGCCTCTCCTCACAGACAGCAAACACAAAAAAGGAATAACATTTGCCATTTGCATTCTGCTAACAACTCACTCAAAATAAGCAGATCAATCACATATAATTAAGTTGTCAACCCTTAATATAGGGTGCTGCACTACTTTAAAAAGAGCAAATATAAATACCAAAGCAAAGCAACAGGAAGAGAAGAAAAGGTCTCACTGATGTTTATGGCCAGCAAAAACCCAGGCCTCTGATTTTCCCCATTATTCCAGTTAAAAGCTGAAATTTAGCTGTTTAATATTTCAGCTGGATAAATCTCAGCCACATTTGAGACATTTAAATCTGCCATTTGTGGAGGTGTAGCTGACCCCTAGCACAATATAATCCCTGCAACATATTTATGAAATATAAACCCAGCCACGCTGCCCAGCAGTCAGGGTTACAGAGACTCCAAATGCAAAAATCTCTTTTCCAAGGAGCACGGAGGGTAAATCAATGGGAACGATTTCCATGAGCACGAGGCAGCTCCAACATAAAACAGAGGTGGCTTGGCCTTTTGGGGAAAATGATTTCTAACAAAAATTGACATTTTGATGAAGACTGTTCCAAATTTCAGTGCATTGAACAGAAAAAAAAGTAATAATTTAAGTAAAAAAAAAAGAGTTTTAAGCAGTGGGGAGGGTGAGGGTCTGGGTGCCACTCTGGGGTCACAGTGGCCTCAGGCACAGAGGGGCTCAGTCCTGGCCAGCCCAGAGCCCCAGTGGGGCCAGTGCAGCACAATTCCCTGGCCAGGATCATTTGCTGCAGGTTATCAGCTGCCAGCACAAGCACTGCTTTATTTATTTGATTTTGTTCAGCACCTGAATGAGGGGTTTTTGGCAGCAATCCCATTTACAGGGCTGCTTTATGAACCTGTGAAGAGGGTTTTCTTCTATACAGCCAACATTATCTTCTGCTGGCTTTATGCTCCAGCAGCCCTTTCTCTTGTCTTGCAGGAGCTGTCCAAAGAGGAAAAAACACAACACTTTATAAAAAAAAATAAAATATTGCTGGAATTATCTTCTCCCTTCGATTAGTCTGGGGGTGGCAGCAAGGAAATGTTTTCCTGCTGCAGGAGAGGTGGAGCTGGTTCCTGCCCCTGAACACCCAGCCCAGAGCAGCAGGAAAACCCCGAGCTCAGCCTGCAGGGATCCATGTCCCAACACCCAGGGAAGGCTGCTCCTGCCCCTCCACCTGCCAGCCAGGTTAATGGCAAATTAAAGCTCCATAAGCCTCCCAGATCCCACAAGGCAGGAGTGTTTGACAGGTGAAGTTCAAAATGGATTATTTTCCCCCTCAAATTCCAGAAAGATTTTGATCTTTGACATCGACATGCACTTCAAACATGATTAAGAGGCAAGAAATAAATCCATCCTTTATTAAACTAAATGACAAGTTATTTCTTTTCTTTTCATGGAGAGCTTTTACAGGAAAAAAGTTCCACAAAAAGAAAAAAGTAATAAAGAATCTGATCCAGCGATTTTGGTAATTTCAGGAAGAGCTAGGAAAGGATGGAGTGACTCTTCGGTAAAACTATGAACCACCTTACTCAGGAAATATCCCAGTGAGGGAAAACTAAAACCAGCGGAATTAAACCCAGATCCATATTCAGCTGAGCACTTTGATTGATGGCATTTTCATTGCAGGAATATCCAATAAATAAAGTGAAAAGAACTTTAAATATGTATATATATATATATAGCTGAAATATGGAGCTGTAATTTTATCTCTGACCCCACAAATAATCCCTGGGATCAGGGATCCCTCCTGGCTACACTGACACAAACCTTGGCTGCTGTGGGCCAGCCCCTCCCTGCATCTGAGTGTTTCCACCAGCGACAGGAGAGCCCTCGCAGGGACGCCTCCGGGATCACATTCCCGCGGGGAATGCAGGGGATCTGTGCAGAAACCACGCAAAGAGAGAAATTCTGCAGCTGCACCGGGGAAAACAAGGTAGAAAAGAAGAGATCCCAAAGAGTATTTAGCAGCATAGATAAATAAAAGCAGATCCCACACTGTCACAGATTGCCTCGCACAGAAGCAGCCAGAACAGCCGGGCTGGGAGCTGCTCTGGAGCCAGAGCTACGAGCAGCTGTTGGAAATTAATTCCATAAAAATCAAGCGTGGTTTACTGGTTTTTATTGCTCAGCACAGCGTGGCAGTGGAGCATCACACAGCACTCCCATCTCTCAGAGGGCAGCGGGGCAGCAATCCCCTCCTCACCTGTCCCCGAGCTCACAGGACACCATTCCTGCACGGCAGCAACACCCTGAGGCGGGAATTAAAGGGGCTTTAAGCCCTGGCTGTGCTGGGACAGAAGCTGTGGGTGGCACTGCCCACGGTGACACAGCACTCGAAGGTGTCCCCTTAACCCCTGGCTGTGCTGGGACAGAAGCTGTGGGTGGCACTGCCCATGGTGATAGTGCCTGTGGTGAGACTGCACTTAAAGGTGTCTCCTTTAACTCCTGAGTGTGCCCGGGTGTGTCTGAGTGTCCCTGGGTGTGTCTGAGTGTGCCCGGATGTGTCTGAGTGTGTCTGAGTGTCCCCGGGTGTGTTTGAGTGTTTCTGAGTGTGTCTGAGTGTCCCTGGGTGTGTCTGAGTGTGCCCGGATGTGTCTGAGTGTNGTCTGAGTGTGCCCGGGTGTTTCTGGGTGTGCCGAAACCAAAACTCTTTCCAAACCACAGCTCTGAGTCATCAAATCCATCCCCTTATTAAAAATATATTCAATTGACCGATTTTTTAGCAAGCAGGTGCAGTTCTTCCTCGCGAGCTAAGTTTGATTTTTTTATTGGCAATCACTCTGTAAGCTGCTTATTTTTGCCATAGACATCATTTCTTTGTCTGCATGCCTGTTAGTGGCTGGTAAGAGAGTTTTCCTTTAAATGATTTTGCTGGAAGTGCGCTGTGAATAATTGATTGGTTGTAGCCAGATTGACTCGCAGCCTCGCTCCCTGCTACCTGCTCACAATATCACAAACCCAGAAACATTTGCTAGCCAGAGGCAATGCAATATGTGCACATCCCGTTATGCCTGCAGCCATAACACTGTCACCAGACAGTTAAAAGACATTTTAGGGGGAAAAAAAAAATCCCTCCTAATAAGCAGCTGTGTTTCTACCTGCTAGATACGGATGATTTTGCTTGTATCTCCAAAAAATCATCTCTATTTTGTTCTTCCTTCAGGACGGACACAAAGAGTTGTGACACAGCGTCAGGAGTTGACATCGGGTTTTCCTGGGGAGCCTTTGATCATTTAAAGCCCTGGGAGTTGTTGCACTCCTGTGACATTTGTCTTTCAACTCCCTCTCAGCACATGGACTCTGATCGGAACGGGACTCAGCGGATTGGGACGTTCCTTTTTCCAGCAGCCTTTATCCACGATCCATTGGGAGCAGCTTTTTACACTTGGATTTGCCCATTTCCGTGTGTGTCACTCGCCCAGAGCAGCTGGGGCTGCCCCTGGATCCCTGGCAGTGCCCAAGGCCAGGCTGGACATTGGGACACCCTGGGACAGTGGGAGGTGTCCCTGCCATGGCAGGGGTGGCTCTGGCTGGGATTTAAGCTCCCTCCCAACCCATTCCATGACTCTGATTGGCGGTGGAAGAGCTGGGGGAAATCCAACACTGGCTCCATTTCTCAGCCAAACACAAACACAAACACACCCCGGCACAGCACAGGAAAGGTCAGAGCTCCATCAATAATCCTTTAAATACATCTTGGCTGAGGAGGTGCTGCAAGAGCCGCAGAAAGCAGCAGCACAGGTGCAGCAAATGCAAAATAAACATCCAAAAACCTGAGCCTCGGGGTCCTGGGGAGCAAACAAGCCTCGGCAATTTAGTGCCAGAAGTTTTTCAGGAGGAACAGCCAATCAACCAGGGAGATAAAAACCTAGAATTGTCATTTTCCTGCTTCCTGCAAAGAACTTGGACAAGCTATGTGGAAAATTGTCTTTGTCTCTAAGCCTGGCTCCATCATTTAAGCTGTTCCTAATTCCAGCAGGCTTGCTGGGAGTCCTCAGCTCCTTCTGAGCCTTCAGCAGGTGCTTCAGCCTCATCTTTTCAAAACACAACGGGAGTCCTGAAAAACCCCTGATCCCTTAAAACAGGAGATAAGAAAACGTTCCTTTATCCACAACTCCAACCTGAAAAGCAGCGACACGTGTGAGGGGGCTGGTGACACCTCCAGGACTGACCTGGCTCACAGTGCTGGCCCAGCACAGCAGAAAACAGGAGGGGAGCTGAGGGGGAGAGGTGGGATCTGTTGGGATGCAGAGGATGCCAAAGGATCCTTGCTGTGAGCACGGCAACACGAGACACAGCAGAGCAGCTGGGGACACGTCAGGGACACTGCAGAGGGACCCCAAACAACCCCTGGCAGTCCTGGGGTACAGCCCACACACCCCTGGCAAAGGTAAAAACATCTGGGGGCCACACAGGGCCAGGCTGGACCATCGGCACCAGAAAATCACCCCAACCATATTTATAAATCACATTTATAAATCACATTTATAAATCGTATTTATAAATCACATTTGCATTGATTAGCAGGGGACTCTGCTCAGCAGCTTTGGGGTGTGCACAGCTCTGAAATGCAGCAGCCAGGGCTGCTCCCACTGCACAAGGTGGAAATCAACGTGATAATCCAAATAAATCACTTAATGAGATGGAACAAGGACTCAGATGAAGGCTTACAATTAAATGCCACTTAATTATTTTAATTAGGGGGAGCAAGAAACCAAATCCCTTGGAAAAGGAATTGCAGTGTCCCTCAGTGGTGCCTGGAGCACCTGCAGGGCTGCTGCTGAGCTCAGCAGGTTTGGGCACCCCCGGAGCCTTTGGGGGTGGCTCCACAAGATTTTATCCCAAGGTTTAACTCTTCCTAACAAAAAATCACAGAGGATCCCTGGGAGCCTGGCACAGACCTGACAAACCCCATCGAGTCACCCTGAGGGACCCCAGGAGGGGTTAGTGCCCCAAAGCAGCCCAGGAACAGCCCAAGGAATCCAGAGGAACACAAACCAGCCTTTGGCCACAGGAAGTTAACCCAGCAGATAAATGAAAGCATTTCAGGACACGAAAGTTTCAGCTGAGGACAATCTGCTCTCCTGCCACACCCACGGAGCAGAGCAAGAGTCCAACTGTTAATTCACATCATTGCTAATTAATTCACATCATTCACCCATTCATATGGGGTTTAAATGCTGCCCTACAAAACAGTCTGAGGGCAGGAGATGCTGAAATAAAGCAGCAGGATTTTACACAAAGCCTGGGCAGGAAGAAGGCCAAGAATGACTGATAACAACCTGCAGGAGGAAACGGGGTGAGCTTTCCACCAGTACCAGAGTATGAAATGCTCTCAGGGTATAAAACACAGCCCAAAGGATGATCCAGAGCAGGGGATCCTGCTCCCTTCAGGGGATCCCTTCAGCCAGTGCAAGCAGCAATTTGGCCTCATTGTCAACAGCAGCAAGATAGGGACTGGACGGAAAACATAAACTACAAAGGACCACCCCCTCCCTGTGCTCTCTAAATCTGGGCTTCGAGCAGCAGACATAATATACAGCTACCATTACTTTTTCTTATCAAGAACAAGATTAAAGCCATTTTTAATAAAACCTATTCCTAAGAGGAGCGAATGAATGATTTGCTCCCTGATTTATTGCCCTGCATTCTGGGCTGCTTTGTGCTGTCTTGTTTTTCCCCACGCGGATGAAGAACAACACATTTGTAACGACCTACATTCGCCTGGGCAGGTGTGAACCTGCTTTTGTCTTCTCCTGATCCGCCACGGGTTTGCTCAGTGACGAGCACAAGAGAGGAAACGGCTCCTCAGGTGCCCAGAGGGGTGAGGGATGGGGGGGAGCAGGGACCTGCATGAAAAGGGAACCCCTGCACCAAAAAGGGGAACCCCCCCTGCACCAAAAAGGGGAACCCCTGAATCCAAAAGGGGAACACCCCCTGCACCAAAAAGGGGAACCCCCCCTGCAGCACCAAAAAGGGAATCCCTGAATCAAAAAGGGGAACCCCTGCACCAAAAAGGGGAACCCCCCCTGCACCAAAAAGGGAACCCCTGAATCAAAAAGGGGAACACCCCCTGCACCAAAAAGGGGGAACCCCTGAACCAAAAAGGGGAATCCCTGCACCAAAAAGGGTGAACCCCCTCTGCAGCACCAAAAACGAACCCCCTGGGGAAGCTCCAGTGCTGCCCCAGCAGGAGCAGCAGCTGCTCTCGGCTCCTGGCTTTGTCCCCAGGGGAGCCCTGGGGTGGGGACACCTCCAGCTGCATCTCCTGCCAAAGGGATGTCCCAGACTCCTGGTCTGAATCAAAGCAGCTGAAAAGGAGCAATTCCTCACACACCAGGAGTTATTTCTGCTGTTTTGGGGAGTTACACATAATTCCAGTAAAATGCAAGGCACTCCCCCATTACCCTGTTTGCAATATTAACTTCATTTTCACTTTTGTAAAACCAAAAGCTTTTAACAAGAGTGTTTAACACCAGGGGAATCAGCTGAGCAGCCTCCAGAGTTTTCAGGGAAAACACATCCAAAGGCAGCAAACTGGGATGCCTGCTTGGGAAAAAAGAAATCACCTAGCAATAGATAAGCATTATTTATTTCCCAAAATTGGTTTAAAGAGAAAAAGGATTTTATCTGGATCACAGAATGTAATTTAACCTTAGACAGCTAAAGTGGGCTTTTAGTTCCCATCAGCTTTGGAGGGAAAAGCTTCAGCAACCTGCAAAGGATTTGAACAAACCCACGTGATTGATGAACACGTGAGGAAGGGATTGCAATTATCAGCCAAGAGATAAAACAAAGATACTCCAGGAGGCACAGAGTGAGGTGCAATCATGGAAATACAGTAAAATTATCCTGGCACGTTTACATCAATTGTTGGAACAAGGTGATCCAATCCCACTGCAGGTACAGGTGAGAATCCACAGGTAAAGACAACAAATCTGGGGAAACTTGTAAAACCTCACCAGGAGAGACACAAGAGCAATAACCTCATTCCTGAAACATTTGAGGGTATTAACTGCACGTGTTAATGGGTGTGTTTCTGTTCCAGCCAGCAGCCTTTGCTCTGGAGCCCAGAAGCCCAAACCTCCTGCCCAAAGCCCTGGCTGGGAGCAGGCAGGAAGGTCGGGAGGAATCTCTGTTAAAAGCCTTCCATGAAACAAACCCAGCAGTTTCCTCCTCAAAGCCCCCATTTGTGTCTCATCTTCATAAAATCTCCAATGCTTCAGTTTGGAGGTGTCACAAAAGGAACTCAGTCACCACCAGGACCTAAATAGTGCCAGGTATTTTTTATTTCAGAATATTTCCCCCCTAAAATCAGCACATTGGTGGTATTTGTTGCCTCTTTGCAAGAGCAGTGTCACCCCTGAGCTCCAGGAACTGTGGCTTGTGTGCCCAAACTCACTCATCCCAGAACCACGAATATCATAGAGGAGAGAGATGAAGCAAACTGAAGGTCCACTCTTTCCTGGGCTATGGCCCAGAGAGGGTTAAAATAACCTGCAATTTTTTAATGTAACTCTTCAGAAAAGAATTGAGGCGCGCAATGCACACCATTTAACTGCAGAGGTCCCAGATCTGGGAACCAGAGAGGTTTTGAAACACACCCAGCACCCCTTGAGGTCTGAGGGGATCCCCTGGAAGAGTCACAAAGCACAGAAACAGCAGCAGAGGACAGGCAAGGTCCCAGGGGACTGAAATACAGAAATGTTTGTGATCCGGGTGTGGGGAAAGGGCCTGGAGGGAGCTGGAGACAGGGAGAGCAGCCAGAGCTCTCCAGCAGGTTTGGGGTGACACCACCAGCACGTGCCACACCTACCAGGACTGGCAAAGGCCAGCACTGCTGAGCTGTCCCCAAACACAGAGCCAGGGGTGGGGACTGCCTGTGCTGACCCAGCCCAGGCTGTGATTCTCTGGTGGTTTGACGCTGTCCTGGCTGAGCCTAGGGGCAGGCTGGCAGTAAAGACTGGTTTTTCTCGGGGGCTCAGTAAAAGGGAAGGAGTTGAACCATGGTTTTCAGGGTATGGGCCCCAGAGCTGCTTTAGCTGACCCGACTAGAAAATAATAGAAGGGGAGTATGGAGGGGTGTGGTTCCTCTAGTGCAGGTTCAATTGCTGCTTTTCTGAGTTCTTAGGGAATGAGGGGGCTGGTGTGCCTCCACGTTCACTCTACCATAGTGACCCTTAGTACTCAGGCACGTTTCCTTTGAGGTTCTCGTGCAGGGGGTCACCTGCATGGCAGACTGGCGTGCTGGTGTGCCATGAGCACAGGGCTAGTGGCAGTGGGAGGAAGTTTTTTCATAGTAGATGCATCAGCTGGTTGAACTGAAATCGTGGGTAGGAGGCACGGATCCATAGGAAACCTCTCCCTGTTGGCTCAGGGACACTCATTAAACTCATTAAATTCACTTTCACTTTGCTCTGGAGAGCACAAAGCTCTCTCCTGCACTCCAGCTCCTCCAAGAGCAGCCGTGGTGGAGCCACCACACCAGGAGGGGCTCAAAGCCTTCCAGATGTGACACCTGGGGACACGGCCAGTGGTGGCCTTGGCAGGGCTGGGGATCAGCTGGGCTCGGTCCTGGAGGGCTTTTCCAGCCTCAGTGGTTCTGTGATCCCACTGGGATCTCTCACATCTGCCCTGGGAGCAGCACCACGTCCAATGAAAACACAGCAACCTCAAAGCCAGGCTCACAACTCGGATCAACAGCCCAAACAAATTCAATCTAATTTCATGAGGTCGTAAAATTGCCACATAAAAAGCACGTTCCATGCCTTCCACTGTCCCATTCTGCATTTTTTGGGTAATGGTCACATCCAGAGCCAGCAGAGCCACAGAGCTGATGAAAAAAGCTGAGCCTGGCAGAGCCTCACACCCAGACAGCGACTGGGAAGGATCAAACCAGCAGCAGCCCTCGGATCACAGATGCCCTGGAATATTTGTACAATTACAGCTGATTTAATGCAAGATAAATAAGGCTTTGGAGACACTTTTACATCTATTGGTTCACAGGAAAAGGAGCGAACATAAAAAGATTGATTTAATTGCCTTTGCCTTTTAACGCGTAGGTTACAGCAATTAATCACTGAGTGCAGACGGGGAAGTGTCCCCGTGGCTGTGGGGACAGGGACAGCTCTGAGCAAGGGCACGATGGAGCCTCGGGCATGTCCCAGCGCTGCAGGCACGCAGGGTGACACTGCTGCCACCAGAACAGGACACACGGACACGGCCAGGAGCGCAGGACACACGGACAGGAGAACAGGACACACAGACATGGCCAGGAGCACGGGACACACAGACAGGAGCATGGGACACATGGACATGGCCAGGAGTGCAGGACACACAGACAGGAGCATGGGACACATGGACATGGCCAGGAGCATGGGAAACACAGCCAGGAGCACGGGACACACGGACAGGGGCATGGGACACAGGGACAGGGGCATGGGACACAGGGACAGGGGCATGGGACACACGGACACACAGCCATGAGGACAGCCAGCCCCAAACCCTTCGATGTCCTGGGGCCGCTGTGTCACTGTCCCCACTGCCCTGGCACTGTCCCCCACTGCAGTGTCACTGTCCCTCACTGTCCCCCACTGTCCCACACTGCCCTGTCACTGTCCCTCACTGCCCTGTCACTGCAGCCCTGTCCCCTGAACCCCTCACCTGTGTCCAGGTGCTCCCCTGGCCCTGCAGCCCCGGCCCCCCAGAGCCTCTGCAGGGGCTCCAGGCCGGGCTGGGCAGGGCTGGGCGAGCCTGGCGTGGTGGGAGGGGTCCCTGTCCCTGCCAGGGGTGGGACTGGGTGAGCTTTAGGGTCCCTGCCCACCCAAATGATCCTGTCTGGGGTTTTATGAAAGCACCATTGCACCAGAAATGAGATCACTCTGATTCAAGAAAGGAAAAATGAGTCCTGCAGCATTTGCTGTTTAATTATTCCCTTTCCCCCTGCTTTCACCGGGATTTCCAGCTGACCAGCACACTTTGTACGGAGCAGGCTCATTTTCCCTTTTGCCATCCCCTCCAGACCCTTTCCAAGCACTCAGAAGGAGCAGCCCCACCCTGGATGTGGCACCTCAGGGCTCCTTCTCTGCCCGGCTCGGGGGGACCCTGCTCCCCCTTTATCTGACCCCAACCCCACAGGAACCACTCACTGCCTGCCCTGCAAAGTCGTTGGCAAGTACAGAGAACTAATTGCAGAAGCACACTCCTTGCAGTTAATGAATGGCATGAGTAATTGCAGGGCATTTCTAAGTGTCATAGCAGCCTGCTATTGATGCAAGTTTTTGCTTCACAGCCCCTTTTGCAGACGCGGTGTTGGTTACAATAAACATTCTCGTGCCAGAGGATGACTATCAGGAACATCTCATTCCTGAGACCATCCCAAACTCTGGCGCTGCCTGGCAGTGTCCCAGGCCAGGCTGGGACAGTGGGAGCTGTCCCTGTCGTGCCAGGGGTGGCACTGCGTGGGATTTAAGGTCCCTCCCAGCCCAACCCGGTGCAGGATTTCACCAGAGCAGGTCCCTGACAAGTGAGATCGATATCTGCCAAAGTGAGATCGATATCTGCCAAAGTGAGATCGATATCTGCCAAATCAACATCTGGCTCATCTCAACCCAGCCTGAGCTGCACTGGGGCACCAGGAAGAGGGGAATTACAAACCAAGCACACAACTGAAAACATCCTGGATTCAGAAAAAAAAAAAAAAAAGTTTTCCATCTTCATTTCGCTGTGCCAAATATGTAAATTATCCTGATTACTACCGAGCCATTAGATCTAAGATATGTCAAACTTTGCTCCATAATTGAAGGGTAACAGGGAGGAGGCTGAACAAGTTCATCCTCTCCAAGTTACACAGAGTTAGCTCAGGGAGCAGTGGCTGCTGCTGCAGGCACCAAGGGCTCCTTGTGAAATGCACCCACGGCTGCTTCTGTGTTCGCAGCAGGCTGCAAAGCCCTCGTTGCAATTTGGGGTCTCGTTTTGTTCACACAGCTGCTGCGCCTGACCTTCAGCAGCGAGATGGATTTACCGTTTAACACAAACGAGAGGCAAGATAAACCTCCAGAACAGAGGGAGCTGGGACTGCAGGCATTTCACACCACCTCTACCTGTAAATGGAGTGTGACCTGAACTCAGCTTTCAGCTGCTCGCTGCGCTTGGAGCAGACCTCACACCGTTCTCCCTACAGCTGGAAAATAGTGAGATTTAAGTCAAAGTCGGTACATGAAGGTAGAGGAAAAGATGTAACAATAAAAGTGATGCTTTTGCCTATTAAATAATGATTTTGGGGTGGTTTATTTTCATACTTGGATTTCAAATGACATAGCTTGACCATTAAAAAAATAAATCAAATTAAGGCCCAAATGTTGGTCCTTTTCCCCGCCTTTGGCACCAGTCTCTGGCCCAGCAGGACATTGAGTCCCTCACCTGCGGCCCCTCCCAACGTCTGGAACAGCTCTAATGGAGGAGGCAAATTCCTTCTGATCGATGATATTTGGATAACAAGAAACTATCCCCCCTGTCCCCAGTTACTTTTAAAAAAGCCCTTTGTTCCATCTCCCCCTGCACTAGGCAAACCCCTCAGACACAGGGGAGGAGGGGTGGGGTTAGTGAGGCTCCTTTTACACACATTTTACACAGGATTATGCAGAATAGAAAGCTTTAACGCAGAAATGGCACTAAAACAGCGACAGGCACAGAAGTGCTTTTATGCCATCAGTGTCACAACCACAGAGGGGATCTGCTCCTGCTCCTGGGATCAGCATCACTCACACCCTGAGCCTGCCCCGAGCAGCCCCTGGGCTCTGAGCTGCAGAGTCCCTCAGGCACAAGCTCGGACTCCCACAAACGAGAGCGTTGTTTTCATGACCCACCTCGTCTGCTGCACCAGTGAAACCAGAACAAACCCTCCTGGCACCATCCCTGCCTCGCTCTCTGTAGTGCCACCTGCCTGATAAATCACAGCATCCCCAGGCCCTGGGGAGAGGCAAACCCACCAGGCAGGGAGGTTTAATCCAAACACTCGAGTTCCATCAAGGAGTGCTTGAAAATCCAGTGGCAGCTGCCCAGTGCCAGTGCCAGCTCATCTCCTGCTTCCTCCTCTGGTTCATTTTCCTGGGAAGGGGAGGCTGTCAGCTCCTGCTGAAGCTGCCCTTATGGAAGGAGATAAAACCCACTGATCACCACTGAGATCCCAAACTGCTGTAATTCCCACCCTGGTGACACTGCCAGGCTGCCACGCTGGGGTCCAGGGGCTCACTGGGGTCCCTGCACTGCCCCTGGGTGAGCACAGCCCTGACCCCACAGCAGAACAGGACACACAGACACAGGCGGGACACACAGACATGGACAGGACACACAGACACAGGCAGGACATGCAGCCGGGACACACAGCCATGGACGGGACACACAGACACAGCTGGGACACACAGACACGCAGCCGGGACACACAGACATGCACAGGACACATAGCCACAGGCAGGACACACAGACATGGACAGGACACACAGACACAGCCGGGACACACAGGCAGTGCCACCCTCCGTGCTCCTGCTGCTCCCGGGGAATTGTCATGCTGCGTCTGTGGGATTCCGTCCTTTAAGGAGTTGCCAAGTTTAACTGGAGAGCTCACACAGTCGCAGCTCTGGTGCTGTGATTTATCCAGCAAATGTTTCTGTCTCATGGCTTTGCACTAACTCAGAGCTGAATAAAACCATCTGTGAGCAAAGGCTCAGGAATCGAGCAAACAGCCCCCGGAGCATCAGCTTGCCCAAGGTTTTGTCTCTACCTGGGGCTGTTTCCTGGGTGTTTGGTTGTGATTTAAACTCTCCTGCAGTGTCAGTGCTGGCTGATGCTGGGATTGCTCCAGCCAGCTCTTACTCCTCATTTTGGGGCACACTAAGGTATGGGAATTTGGTGGACCCTGCATCCCCCTGGCAGAGCAGCCCAGTCCCTGCAGGAGGAGAGCTTTGGGCCCGTGCAGCCCCCAGCAGCAGCCCCGGTTTGGAGGGTGGGGGTGTTTATTCACCACCCTTCTGACCGGCAGTGCTCGGGGTTTGTGCAAGAGCCTTTTGTGCCTGGCTGAAGCCCAGGAGGACTGAACCCAAAGAGTGCCAAAGCCCCACCTTACAACTACAGCAATGGTGATTGCTGCAATTATTCCTGGAACTGATTTGAATAAGTTTCTGTCATCACTAGATGCAAAATAAAAGAAAAAATAGAAAACATCCTGAGTTGGGAGGGACATGCAAGGATCCTCAATCCAACCCCTGGCCCTGCACAGGACAATCCCAAAATCCCACCCTGTCCATCCCTGGCAGTGCTGTCCAAACCCTCCTGGAGCTGCTCTGGCAGCCTCGGGGCTGGGACCACTCCCTGGGGATCTGGGCAGTGCCCAGCACCCTCTGGGGGAAGAACCTTTCCCAAAATCCAACCTAAACCCCTCCTGGCACAGCTCCCTGGGTCCTGTCCCTGTCCCAGAGCCGGAAATCAGACCCTGAGATCCTGAGGTGTCCCCCCAGTCTCATTTTCTCCACAAGAGGAACAAGCCCAGTGCCCTCCTGAGCCTCTGCCCGTGCTGCTCCCCCTGCAGCCCCTCACATTCCAATTCCTTTGGACAGGGGCATTGCTGCTTTGCTCAGAAATTCCGTACATCCTCTCATGGGCTGTGCCCACCCCATTCCTGCATCCCCTCATGGGCTGTGCCCATCCCTGCATCCCCTCATGGGCTGTGCCCATTCCTGCATTCCCTCACGGGCTGTGCCCATCCCATCCCTGCATCCCCTCATGGGCTGTGCCCATCCCTGCATTCCCTCATGGGCTGTGCCCATCCCATCCCTGCATGCCCTCTTGGGCTGTGCCCATCCCTCCATGGGCTGTGCCCACCCCGTTCAGCTCTTCCCAGATTCCCGAGGCTGCTTTGTGCTCTGCTCCCTCCCACCTGCCCTAACGCTGGTTTTGCCCCAGCACTCGCTACCTGCAAACCCTCAAAGTGCTCCATGAGGTGGCTGAGCCGTGGATTGAGTCATAAAAGCCTTTTGCAGCGCTTTACCTCGGAAAAAACCCCAAACCTGTCCTAAGTGATGTGCCTGGTGCATTATGAGTTAACCCCTCTGTTCCTGAGCCAGCCAGGAGAGACACGGGCTCCAAATGCATTTACTCAGGGAGAAGCTGCTCTCACAAGAGCAAAAGTCAGATATTTCTGCCTTTCAAGTATTAAGAGCCCTCATCTGTACATATTTATTCCACTTCCATAAAAACACATGGCTGGAAAGCCATAGGCCAGACCATAAACATAAAAACGGGAGTGAAGCCCTCGGCTCCCTGCAGCAGTGTGGGAATTACCCTGGCAGAGATGAATAGCAGATATGGATTTCCAGAGAACACTGCTAATGGGTGTAAATTCTAAGTGTTTTATACCAAAGAAATATTTACACAAACAGCCCTGAGAGTACATAAAAGTGCCCAATCACATCCCTGCCGCTGCAAAGTCCCCTTAAAAAGCACAAACTGCGAGGATCAGCACTGAAGGGCTTTCTAGAGTGTCTGGAGATTTTTAAAGAGACATCACAACAGCTTCATTGTATTTGATCGTGCCTCAGGGCAGGACTACATGACTTCAGGCTCATTTTCAGAGTTTATTATGCAAAGTTTGTGCAATCCAATGGAATTCTCTCATTAACACGAGCAGAAATTTCGAGGACCTGACCCACTCTTGGTCAAGTGCTCAGTTTGCAAGAGGAGGGATTAAAAACACACACATATTCCCTAAAGAGGGAAAACCAAAGTCCGTTACAAGTTCAGACAGCTGTGAACTCACATCCCTGGCAGTGTCCCAGGCTGGACAGGTCTGGGAGCCCTCAGGGACAGTGGGAGGTGTCCCTGCCACGGCAGGGGTGGCTCTGGGTGGGATTTATGGTGCCTCCCAACCCAAATCCTGCTGGGATTCTGCGAGCTCCCCCTGAGCAGCACCTCCAGAGCCAAAGGTGCCAATGCCCAGGCGGGCAGAGCCTTGCCCGGGTGAGGAGCTGGTCACCAGCCAGCCACCAGCTCAGCTGGGCCACTTGGCCAGGCTGGGCCTGAGTGTGCCCGGGTCTGCCCGAGTGTGCCTGGGTGTGTCTGAGTGTGCCCGGGTGTGCCCGAGTGTGCCCGGGTGTGCCCGGGTGTGCCTGGGTGTGCCTGGGTGTGCCCGAGTGTGCCTGGGTGTCCCTGAGTGTGTCTGGGTGTCCCTGGGCTTGCCCGAGTGTCCCTGGGCATGCCCGAGTGTCCCTGGGCGTGCCACCTGGGCCAGCCCAGCAGTGGCCACAGCCCCAGGGAGAGCAGCAGCCACAGCTCCCATCCCTCCCCAAGCCCAGCACACGCAGGGACCCCTCCCAGCCGAGCCCCACGCGTCACAGCAGTGGCCAAAACCGGCAGAAAATAATGAAAGGCTAACTCACTCTGAAGGTAAAATCTCCTGCAAGTTTAAGAAACTCCTCCCTAGATTCCATTCTAGCTTGTAAACCAATTGACCAAGGTGAGGGGAAAAGCTCCAGACAAAAGAATAAAAATGTCACCTGCAGGAACCAGTCAGCCTCCCCTGGCCTCAGTAACTGTGCCCAGAGAGAACCAGGACAAGAATCCCTGCCTGGCCCTAGGCTCAGCTCGTGCCATTTCACACCTCACACGATATTTCTGTACCTCCCTTCCTGCAGCCATTCTCTCTCGAGGCCTTTTGATGGCCATTCCTCCAGCAGGGAATTTCTGCACTTGATGAAACCACTCATCCCTTCCTGCCACCCAGGCTTTTGTTATTGGCTTCAACAATGAACCTTCACCTATTTTTTCCTTAAGGCAAAGCACTGAAGAATCATTTTCTTAGCCAAAATGATGAGTTAGAAAACACACATTTTATATAAAATGTGTACGAGGAAGAGCTCTTTTCCTGTGACACATTTTCATTTCTCAACATAATTTTGACACTCTTATTCCTGAGTGTAACAGTCTGAAGACGGAGATGAGAAGCAGAGCTATAATTAGCACATAATTTGCTCCAAACTTCCTGTTCTGAAATAATGAGATACAGAGATGAAGAAACTGCTGGACTGAGGGAAAGGGTAGCAAAGAGCTCCTGAGTAACCCCGGCCAGGCTGCTGGCCATGGAGCAGGGATTTGGGAGGTTGGGGTGAGCCAGGAGGCTCCAGCTGGGGCTTCCTGGGGTGGCTCAGCCCAGGGCAGAGGGAGCAGCACCCCTGGGTGGCCCGGGGCACAGGGACCAGCACCCCAGGGTGGCCCGGGGCACAGGGACCAGCACCCCTGGGTGGCCCGGGGCAGAGGGAGCAGCACCCCTGGGTGGCCCGGGGCAGAGGGAGCAGCACCCCTGGGTGGCCCGGGGCACAGGGACCAGCACCCCTGGGTGGCCCAGGGCACAGGGACCAGCACCCCTGGGTGGCCCGGGGCACAGGGACCGGCACTGCTCTTCCCTGGGACCCTCAGGGTGCAGCAGCAGAGAGAGCCAGGAGCAGCAAAACCATCGGTGCTGCACAAACCCCTGCCAGCGCCAGGAATCAAACACAGCACAGCGACATTTTCACCTTTTCACCCAAAACCGGCTGTGTTGGGGCAGAGCCTGCAGTGGAGCTGCCGGGGCACTGCCAGCCGCTAAAACCCCACTGAAGATGAGGGGGGCACAGCAGCAGCTCATCCCAGTGTGTCCCAAACCGGGATCCCTCCCTGTCACACGGGCTGTGCTGGTCCCAGTGCCACCGGGGCTCCTGCAGAGCCTGAGCTCCCCTTGCAGGGGCACGCTCAGCCCAAAGCACGCGGATTTGGAGCTGCTCTAAAGCCTTCTGACAGCCCAGCTGGCTCGAAAAGCACTCTCTGTGCTGGATAATGGCCTGCTGAAATCCCCAGGCTTTTGACTCAGACCAGTTGTTTACATCTAAATTACTTTTCCTCATTAAGCTCAAACTTTAATTCCCAATATATTAAACTTATGTTGTTCAAAATAATGACAAGTCCTTTTTTTTATTGGCTTTGTTCCTGCAATTATTAGATTGAGAATGTCATTACAAACTTCTCAGGACTTTTTTTGCAGCTGTAGTTTGGTAGTTATGAACCGACCAGATTTTCACATCAATTTAGAAAGGAAGAAAAAAAAAATGCACTCAGCGTTTGATGGCCCTGTACCAGCTCATTGCATCTTATTAAAATTGCTGCTTTTTCTGGATGGATGGGGCTCGGGAAAGAGCCTGGGGACACCCAGGGGCTTTGGGTTCTGCTCTCCCCCCAATCCCCAGCACAGGGGGCACAGCACCAACCCCCCTGGGCAAAGCCCTGACCCTGCTGGGCTCACAGCCAGAGCTGGGGTTTGTCTCTGCTGGGCACACGGGACCCATTTGCCATCAAACAGGAGTGGGACAGGACCTCAAATCCCACCCCGAGCCACCCCTGCCATGCAGGGACACCTCCCACTGTCCCAGGGTGTCCCAGTGTCCAGCCTGGCCTTGGGCACTGCCAGGGATCCAGGGGCAGCCACAGCTGCTCTGGAATTTCCATCCCAGCCCCTCCCCACCCTCCCAGGGAACAATTCCTGCCCAAAATCCCATCCAGCCCTGCCCTGGGGCGCTGGGATCCATTCCTCCTTGCCAATAGTGTTCCTCCACCTTCCCAAACAGCATTCCACAGCCGGATATGCAAAGTTATAGCCAACAACTCGTACAAAACAAAATAAAAGCACATGCAAGGCAGGATGCAGTCAGAACTGACTCGTGTTTTATCTCTAAGTGGAGAAATTCTTGCTAAATATTTATACTGGAATTCCCAAGTGCCTGAAAAGCTTCGGGGCCGTGATTTTAATGCACACAAACACATGAAATGTACATTATATATACACACACTTGCAGACTTCTTAGAGCCCAGTGCCTGCATTGGTTCATTTGCGGCAGAGTTACATTTATAAGAAGTTTTCAGGTGCCTGGTTAGAACCCAACCCTCGGAGCCTCTCCCGGGCACGGCAGGAGCTTGCAGGGACGGGCTGGCACCGAGCACAGAGCCACGCTGCCCTGCGGGGGCACAAGGAGGGCACAGAGCATCCTGCCCGGCCCCTGCGGGGCGAGAGCATCCCGGAGCATCCCCAGGGCATCCCGGAACATCCCGGGGTCAGAGCAGCCCCGAACATCCCTGCAGGGTCAGAGCATCCCGGTATCCCAGGGGTGAGAGCATCCCGGAACATCCCCGGGGTCAGAGCACCCCGGAACTACCCCCGGGTGAGAGCATCCCGGGGTGAGAACATCTCGGAACCCCCAGAGCATCCCGGAAAATCCCCGGGTGAGAGCATCCCGGCACCCCCAGAGCATCCCAGAACTACCCGGGGTGAGAGCATCCCGGTACCCCCAGAGCATCTCGGAACCCCCAGAGCATCCCGGAAAATCCCCGGGTGAGAGCATCCCGGTACCCCCAGAGCATCCCAGAACTACCCGGGGTGAGAGCATCCCCGGGGTCAGAGCATCCCGGAACATCCCGGGGTCAGAGCAGCCCCGATATCCCAGGGGTGAGAGCATCCCGGAGCATCCCGGGATCGGAGCATCCCGGAAAATCCCCGGGGTCAGAGCATCCTGGAACATCCCGGAACATCCCCGGGGTCAGAACATCCCCGTACCCCCAGAGCATCTCGGGACCCCCAGAGCATCCCGGTACCCCCGCGGTCAGAGCATCCCGGTACCCCCGGAGCATCCCGGTACCCCCGGGGTCAGAGCATCCCCGAACATCCCGGCCCCAGCCATCACGTGGAAATCCTCGGGAGAGCTGAGGGAATTTTACTCGCATCAATAAACAGAAAAAAAAAAAACAACAAACCAGCAAAACGGTTTTTCTCAAAGAACACAAATGTAACATCGCTGGAGGCAGTGGCCATACGAGCACAGCATTGGTGTGGTCTCTGTTTCAGCCGCCACACCCGGGGCCCGCCCGGTTCTCCCCGAGCTCCCTCAGCCACTGATAACAAAAGGCTGGGAGCTCCCTTTGCACTCTGCGTGTTCCACAATCCAATTTGTCCTTGCAGAACCAGAAAAGGCTAAATTGAGATCACAGCATCACATGTACAATTCCCTGGTTGTGCATCACCTGAACTCAAACCAGCCCGTCCCTCAGAGGGTTAAACCCAGGCAGGAACTCGCCACTGCTTTACGAACTTTCCAGCAAAGAGAGCAACGCCAGAGCCAGCACACTCAGCCCCCGCGTGTTTATATAACACAATTATATTCCAAAACAAAAACTCATGCCTAGATAATAGTTTTCATTTTACTGACATCTTTCATGCACACACAGTGGCAAAGGTTTCTTTTAAGCAAGGAAAAAGCAATTCAAGCATCGCTCAGAATCCTTCTGAGCCCTCCAACCGGCCTGGCAAAGCACAAATTAATAAATGAAAAAACACAGCACTCACCCTGCAGAAGTTTGGGACACACTTCAGCACCTCGCACCCTTCACTCCCCCGCTCACACAGAGCTGTGGTCCCCAAATCCCCCAAACCCAAATTACTGCACCTTTAGCCAGCGTTAATGACACCCAGCTGATTCGAATTCGGGGCAAAGAGCCGAGGAGGAGAACAAAGCTGGGACAGGGAGTGACCCCCTTTGCCAATGCAGAACACCGGGGTGGGGGATCCACCCGGGATGGGGGATCCACCTGGAGTGGGGGATTCACCTGGAGTGGGGGATCCACCTGGAGTGGGGGATTCACCTGGGGATGGGGCATTCACCTGGGGGATTCACCTGGGGTGAGAGATTCACCTGGGGATGGGGGATTCACCTGGGGGATTCACCTGGGGGATTCACCCGGGATGGGGGATCCACCCGGGATG
>VWZS01006543.1:21167-33900 GCA_013397075.1 Rhabdornis inornatus
AGCCAGCGTTAATGACACCCAGCTGATTCGAATTCGGGGCAAAGAGCCGAGGAGGAGAACAAAGCTGGGACAGGGAGTGACCCCCTCTGCCAATGCAGAACACCGGGGTGGGGGATCCACCCGGGATGGGGGATCCACCTGGAGTGGGGGATTCACCTGGAGTGGGGGATCCACCTGGAGTGGGGGATTCACCTGGGGATGGGAGATTCACCTGGGGGTGGGGGATTCACCTGGGGGTGAGAGATTCACCTGGGATGGGGGATTCACCTGGGGATGAGAGATTCACCTGGGGATGGGGGATTCACTGGGGTGCTGGTTTTCACCTGGGGCAGGGCACGGTCACCCCCAGGTGCCAGCAGGACCCCGGTGTTTTGGGGCAGGGTCCCTGGTGCCAGCAGGGTCCAGGTGTTTTGGGGCAGGGTCTCTGGTGCCAGCAGGGTCCGGGTGTTTTGGGGAAGGGTCCCTGGTGCCAGCAGGGTGTGGCTGTTTTGGGGCAGGGTCCCTGGTGCCAGCAGGACCCCGGTGTTTTGGGGCAGGGTCCCCGGTGCCAGCAGGACCCGGCTGTCTCCATTCCCTCACCCCTCCCTGGCTTTTCCTTGCGAGCCCTTCCCAGCCAAATCAAGAGATTGCTCTCCAAAGACAGGCAGCTGCGTAAATGTCAAGAGCTCCAAAAGTAAATTATAGTGCAAACAGGTTTGATATTTCTATGAAATGAAAGTTAAGCACATTTCTTTTTAAAATACAGATTTTTATTTAAAGCAAGAGAAAACCTTCCACTGTGACCTTTATGAGATCCCAAACAGTGACAAATTTGGTCATTACAAATAACCTTTACCTAGCGAGTGTCTCACCAACGGGGACTTCTCTGCAGTAATAGATGTAAATTAATTTCCAACCTACAAAACAATAAATAGGAATCTTTTAAGATACCAATTCCACAGTCAAATATGAATCATGAAAACCCAACCAAAAGGCACCTTGATGGCAGGATTTATTTTGAATGCAGCATTCTGGGAAGCCGACTCCTTCTCTGTTCCACTCTTCCAGCAGTGAATAAATATTCCAGGATTTGCCTTGCTATTTGTCTGCATGATTAACCCGACGGTGAGGATGAGATCATTAACCTGTGATTACTCCCGTGTTCAGAGCTCTCATCATGCCTGTGGTGCCTCGTTAGGCAAACTAAAAATACCCCCAATTCCTCATTTTTCCTGCATCTTTACACCGACAAACATTATTCTATAGATGGAAATTAGAGACGAAAATCAACGGTCACTGAATGGAACCTGAGATTCCCAGTAACTGGCCCTCAGGGCCCCAAACCCTGTCCCAGGATGTGAGATCCTGCTAACGAGGGGCTCTTCCAGGCACAGTTCTGCTCTGGGAGATGGACACGGATGGGTTTTGGCTTTTGGTGTTTCAATAGGTTTTGGTGTTTCAATGGGTTTTGGTTTTTGGTGTTTCAATGGGTTTTGGTGTTTCAATGGTTTTTGGGTTTTGGTGTTTCAATGGTTTTTGGGTTTTGGTGTTTCAATGGTTTTTGGTGTTTCAATGGTTTTTGGTTTTTGGTATTTCAATGGTTTTTGGTGTTTCAATGGTTTTTGGTTTTTGGTATTTCAATGGTTTTTGGTGTTTCAATGGTTTTTGGCTTTTGGTGTTTCAATGGTTTTTGGTGTTTCAACGACTTTGGCTTTTGGTGTTTCAATGGTTTTTGGTGTTTCAATGGTTTTTGGCTTTTGGTGTTTCAATGGTTTTTGGTGTTTCAATGGGTTTTGGTGTTTCAATGGTTTTTGGGTTTTGGTGTTTCCCAGAGCTGGAGCCTCGCAGCTGAGCTCTGCTGGAATGTGAGGATGGAGAATCCTTTGCCAGAGGATCTGAGGCTGCATCTCACCTGCTCATCAGCACGGGGTCATTTCCTCACAGGAGCAGCTCCTGCACTTCAGAGGGAGCTCGCTGTGAGCCAGGGAAGAGGCTCAGGATTTACCCTGTCAGCTTTATCCCGTAAAGAAGGGGTGCCACAACCCTCTGCTCCCACTAAAAAGGCACCACGACCCCCTGTTCCCACTCTGAAACAGCTCCTAGAAGCAAAAATCGCTTTGGAGGAAGGAGCAGGGAGGAGAACTGAGCTGAGGGTGAGCAAACTGATCAGCAAACCAATTTTAGTTCACTGCCTTCCCTACAGCTCGAGTAGCTCAGTGTCTCTTTGAGGGAACTTGAAACTATTTCTATTATTTAGGATTTTTAAAAAATTGTCAAAATGTGACAGTGCATTAAAAAATGCTGATAATAAATTCTTTCATCTTTCACACTGTGTCACGAGCATGGCCTCAGCCTCACGTTCTCTAACAAGGTGTAGCATTTGCTATTTAATTATATCTGAGACAGCAAATGCAGTGTCTGCTCCGTGATTGACAACAGCAGAACGGGGAGTGAGAACACCTCTGTGATGATCCCAGGGAAGGGCCCCCTCTCCACCCCCGTCCCAGGGAGTGTCCCAGCCCCTGTGGCACTGGGGGGACGCTGTGGGACGGACTGGGAGCAGCTGGTGGCTGCTGGGGACAGAAGCCCTGGAGCCCTGGCAGAGTTTAAGGAAATGTCAGGGGCTCTGCAAACAAGAGCTCCTTCAACAGACAAGATGGAAGAACTGCTCAGTGCGTGAATCTCCTCACACCAGACAGGAGAGGGAAGGGGTTTGTTAGAGAGTCCTGCAGCCTTGCAGCTGGAGATGTGTGACGGACACAGACATCGCTTGAACAAGCACTGCAGCGTCTGTGCCAGCCCCGGCTTCATCATCATCATCATCGTCATCATCATCATCATCATCATCATCATCATCATCATCATCATCATCATCATCACCATCATCATCACCATCATCACCATCATCATCATCATCATCACCATCACCATCATCACCATCACCATCCTCCTCCTCCTCCCTCTGCTCCTCTGGCCAGGGGCTCCCACTGGCCAGAAGCCCTGCCCTGGAGCTCCGGCCTCAAAAGGAAATCTGGGATTTGTATATCCCTGTGTTTCTATCAGAGGGGATCACAGAACCCGGAATGGGACAGACCCCAAAGCCCGGCTTATACCCGGAATGGTTTGGGGTGGGACAGACCCTAAAGCCCGGCTTATACCCGGGATGGTTTGGGGTGGGACAGACCCCAAAGCCCGGCTCATTCCCACAGAACCGGCAGAGCGTGGGACAAACCCTCCCTGCTGCAGGACCCCATTCCCTCTGCACCGCAGTAAGTGCACTTCGACACAATAAATATGAAATAAGCCGTGCAATAACTCCCTGCCTTTCTGTGTTGCTGTTGCAAAGCTGCCGAGGCAGTCACTTATTTCAGCGAATTTTTACAACTGAACTGAGGAGAAATGTCCCAAAATCTGTATAAGAATCCTTACTTTTCCTTTCGCAGTCCAGCCACCAGGTGACAAAAAATTCAGGACAGAGAAGCCTGAGAGAAAAAGGGAAAAAAAAAAAAGGAAAATCTGTTCAAGCAGCACAAGTCCTGCCTCTCGGGGTTGAACAATTGCTCTGCGGTTGCCCGTGGCTCCCTGTGATCCTGCTGAGATCCCTGCAGCCCTGCCCAGCAGGGCACGAGGGAGCGATCATTATTGAGATAAAATTCCCTGCCTTGGGGAGCCAGAGCTGCCCAAAAGCACTGCGGGAAATGTGTGCAGCAAACTCTGCAGCTCCACAAACTGGGGCAGAGCTGTTCCTGGGCTGGGCTGAGCAGGAGGGCTGGGGCTGGTTTGGTTTCCTTGCACTGTTGTTCCTGGAGCTGCTTCAGTTTGTGTGAGGATCAGGGAGAGCAGACTCCAGCTAAAGCTTTGCTCAGGTCAAACACCAGACTGGAACTAAAGCTTTGTTCAGGAGGAACACCAGACTGGAATTAAAGCTTTGCTCAGGAGAAACACCAGACTGGAATTAAAGCTTTGCTCAGGTCAAACACCAGACTCGACTTAAAGCTTTGCTCAGGTCAAACACCAGACTGGAATTAAAGCTTTGCTCAGGTCAAACACCAGACTGGAACTAAAGCTTTGCTCAGGACAAACACCTTGCAGAGAGAGGGATTCCCCACTTGTCTGGCTTCCTCCATTGACCATTTGGTTTTGTCTTCATCGTTCACCAAAACTATTTTTTTCAGTCACTTACCAACTGTTGGAGCCGCATCTCCTCCACCTTTACTTCTCCATTCCTCCTCTTGTTCTTCCCTGAACATTTCCCCCCTTTGTTTATCATTGCCATTGTTACAAATAGAGTTTCACAGATCAAATTGCTTTTCTTGTTATAATTCCAGTACCATAAAATGTTAATTAGGGTTGTCTATGTTTCAGAAGCTATTTAAAATGTGCTGTAAGATCATCCCCTATTCTTCACCTCGGTACACAACTCCCACTGTTGCTGGCAAAAAAAAAAACAGTTCTGAAGGCTTGAAGACTGGAATTTTTTGCTTTACTTTTTTTGTTCTTTGACTGTGGGTAATACAGAAAGGAAGCAAAGTTCAGCTCTCCAACTCGGGGTCTGTCAAAGTGCCTCTGAAACTCAAAAGCACAAAAATCTATCTCTTCCCACAGCTCTGCAGGAAATTTCCATGCCTGACTTCTCCTCGGGGCCTTGTCATCCCCCAGGCTTGGTGGATAAAGGCCATGGATGCTCTGCAAATGCAGCTTGCCAAAACCTGGATTATTTTCTGGGAAGGAAGGGCTGGCTCTCAGAAATGTCCTCGCTCTGTAGAAATGTCCAACACTGAAATAAAACCTTTGACGGCATTTGAAGGAAAGGGAATAGCTGATGAGTTTTCTTTTGGGGGGGGAAAAAAACAAAAAAACAAAAAAAAAGCCTTTTTCCAAGCTGGGGAGTCTCTGTGTGCTGGGGGAGCTCTGCCCTGGAGGGCAAGGATGCTGGTCCTGGGGATGGAGGGATGGATTCAGCTCCCAGGGATGGATTGATGCTGATCCAGGGATGGATTCTGCTCCAGGGATGGATTCTGCTCCAGGGGATGGATGCTGCTCCAGGGATGGATTCTGCTCCAGGGATGGATTCTGCTCCAGGGATGGATGCTGCTCCAGGGGATGGATGCTGCTCCAGGGATGGATGCTGCTCCAGGGATGGATTCTGCTCCAGGGGATGGATGCTGCTCCAGGGATGGATTCTGCTCCAGGGGATGGATGCTGCTCCAGGGATGGATGCTGCTCCAGGGATGGATTCTGCTCCAGGGATGGATTCTGCTCCAGGGGATGGATTCTGCTCCAGGGATGGATTCTGCTCCAGGGGATGGATGCTGCTCCAGGGGATGGATGCTGCTCCAGGGATGGATGCTGCTGCAGGGATGGAGGGTGCTGCCCCAGGGCTGATGTCTGTGCCCTGCCATGATGGGAGATAGAAAGGGGCCCATGCCCCTGCTGTGAGGGGTTTAACGAGTCCCACCAAGACAATGGGTGTGACAATCCCGGAAAATCACCATTAAGGTTTACGGTGCTCTTCCATGGCCTGGCTGAACATTCCCGAGGGCTGCAGGGTGACACGAGCAGGGGGAGGGAGGGGGCGGATTGTAAACAATCCAGCGGAAAGGATGAAATGGCAAAAAATGAATTAAAATTACACCTGGCTCTTCCCATGAAATGGAGTGGAAGCTCCGTGGGATGAGCTTTGGAGAGCGTTCACTGTCATTATTGTGGAGCTGAGTGACAGAACCCGAATTTCCCGCGGTGACACCTCCAGGAGTGTTCTCTGCCGTTATTGCTGAGGGTGTTCTCTGTCATTGTTGTGGAGCTGAGCAGCAGAACCTGAATTTCCCGAGGTTAGTGCTGGTCACACCGCCAGGAGTGCTCGCTGTCACTGTTACTGGGAGTGTTCTCTGTCAGTATTTCTGGAGGTGTTCTCTGTCGCTATTGCTGGGAGTGTTCTCTGTCGCTGTTTCTGGGGGTGTTCTCTGTCAGTATTTCTGGGGGTGTTCTCTGTCAGTATTTCTGGGAGTGTTCTCTGTCGCTGTTTCTGGAGGTGTTCTCTGTCACTGTTTCTGGGAGTGTTCTCTGTCACTGTTTCTGGAGGTGTTCTCTGTCACTGTTTCTGGAGGTGTTCTGTGTCACTGTTTCTGGGGGTGTTCTCTGCCAGTATTTCTGGAGGTGTTCTCTGTAGCTGTTTCTGGAGGTGTTCTCTGTCAGTATTTCTGGAGGTGTTCTCTGTCACTGCTGCTGGAGGTGTTCTCTGTCGCTGTTTCTGGAGGTGTTCTCTGTCACTGTTTCTGGGGGTGTTCTCTGTCAGTATTTCTGGGAGTGTTCTCTGTCGCTGTTTCTGGGAGTGTTCTCTGTCAGTATTTCTGGGAGTGTTCTCTGTCGCTATTGCTGAAGCTGAGCAGCAGAACCCGAATTTCCCGAGGTGACACCGCTGGGGGTATTTTCTGTCATTATTGCTCGAGCTGAGCGGCAGAACCCGAATTTCCCGAGGGCAGCGCCGGTGACCCCGCCCGGAGCTCCCGGGGCTCTCCCGTTCACCCGCAGCGCTTCAGGAAATTCAAATCCTGGCTCGGGGAAATCTCCCGGGGATTGCTCCCATCGAGTGCGACAGAGGCCAGGAACACTCACCTGGTTTTCCCTCTTTCTTTCACCTCTATTTTTGCTTTTACAAGAGAACACAGATTAAAGTTCTATGGAAAGGATGTTACTGAGACACTGCGGAGATGTGCCCAAAAAAAGGGACAGATTCATATAAATTATTTATGATTAATGTATTGTACTTCACCGGAGCAATTTAATCAGAGAGATTTCAGTATTTCTTAACGTTATGATGGAGATGTAGAAAAGCATTAGCAGCAAATCCCTGCTAACGAGCAGGTGGAGCAGGCAGAGGAGTCTGGGTGAGGAAAGGACAGAGCAAATCCAGGGTGCATTTTCTGCTTCCCACATGTGGCACAGGCAGGGCTGGGGGCTCTGCCAGCCGGGGATGGCATCAGCTGCCAAAATCCTACCTGGGATTGCTGGGGATGTCCTTGTAGGAATTCCTGGGGATGTCCTTGTAGGAATTCCTGGGCCCCACAGGAAGGTTCCTGCAGCTCACTGTGGTGGTGACCAGAGTTTTCGGAAGTGTCACTGATTCCAGCAGCTCCGGGATGTGCCTGGAGGGATGCTCAGCATGGATGCACACCAGCAGCAGAGAATGCTGGCAGCTCAGGAATATAAAAAAAAAAGCCAAAAAGGCACTAACCTTTGGGTTAAATTCACCCCAGAAACCCGTGGCCCACTCAGGAATGCTGCCAGCCTCACCAGCAGCTGCCACCAGCCACACCCTGAACCTTCACTGTCCTGCTGGTGACAATTTAATCACCAGCGTTGTCAAACTCCATCTTTAAATTTTAATTGCTAAAATTCGCCTTTGAAGAATATTTTTCAGTATCAAGAATGTAAATAGCGATTGGGCTGGCCAGGAATAACATGAATAATTCAGCCTGACAGTGTGCAAGTTTTATACTTGGAAATGAGTGATTCACTCCTCCTGTATATTCAGTCACCACCGACTGCAGACATGAAAATAGAGAAAAAATGGGAATAAACCATAATTATTTAATGTTGTCACAACATTGGAATTTTTTAGGTTGTATTTTAATGGTGACATACCTGACAGTGCAAATTTTATGTCCTGAGTTTGTTTCAGCCCAAGCAGGCTGTGACTGGGGCCAGCTCACCCTGGGGCATGTTTGGGTCTGGAGGCAGAGCCCTGAGGGTGGCCCTCAGCAGGACAGTCCTTGAATCCTTGATTCCTACTCCTCCATCCGCAGAGCTGCACCAGAGATCCCAGCACAGCACAGGGGGGAATGGATCCCTGATTCCAACACAGAATGGATCCTTAATCCCAGAACAGAATGGATCTGAAATTCCAGCACAGAATGGATCCCTGATTCCAACACAGAATGGATCCTTAATCCCAGAACAGAATGGATCTGAAATTCCAGCACAGAATGAATCCCTGATTCCAACACAGAATGGATCCTTAATCCCAGAACAGAATGGATCTGAAATTCCAGCACAGAATGGATCCCTGATTCCAACACAGAATGGATCCCTAATCTCAGAACAGAATGGATCCCTGATTCCAACACAGAATGGATCCTTAATCCCAGAACAGAATGGATCCTTAATCCCAGTGCAGCACAGAATGGATCCCTAACTGCAGGCCAGAATGGATCCCCAATCCCAGCACAGAGTGGATCCCCAATCCCAGAACAGAATGGATCCCCAATCCCAGCACAGCACAGATCCATAATCCCAGCACAGCACAGAATGGATCCCTAATCCCAGCACAGCACAGAATGGATCCCTGATTCCAGCACAGCACAGAATAGATCCCTAATCCCAGCACAGAATGAATCCCTAATCCCAGCACAGAATGAATCCCTAATCCCAGCACAGAATGAATCCCTAATCCCAGCACAGAATGAATCCCTAATCCCAGCACAGAATGAATCCCTAATCCCAGCACAGAATGAATCCCTAATCCCAGCACAGAATGAATCCCTAATCCCAGCACAGAATGAATCCCTAATCCCAGCACAGAATGAATCCCTAATCCCAGCACAGAATGAATCCCTAATCCCAGCACAGAATGAATCCCTAATCCCAGCACAGAATGAATCCCTAATCCCAGCACAGAATGAATCCCTAATCCCAGCACAGAATGAATCCCTAATCCCAGCACAGAATGAATCCCTAATCCCAGCACAGAATGAATCCCTAATCCCAGCACAGAATGAATCCCTAATCCCAGCACAGAATGAATCCCCAATCCCAGCACAGCACAGACTGGATCCCAAATCCCAGCACGGAATGGATCCCTGATTCCAGCACGGAATGGATCCATAACCCCAGTACAGCACAGAACGGATCCCTAATCGCAACACAGAATGAATCCCCAATCCCAGCACAGAGTGGATCCTCAATCCCAGCACAGAATGGATCCCAANAGCACAGCACAGAATTGATCCCTCACCTCTCTGTCAGTGTCCCCTGCCCTGGCCAGGTGCAGGTTTGGGGACCCCTGCCCCCTCCTGCCCCCCCTCCTGCCCTGGGGACAGCCCGGGGTCTGAGCCCTCCCTGTGCCCCTGGCCAGGGTTCACCATCACCTGAGCGAAACCTGTGCTAACAGCCAGTGAGAGCCCTCAGAAATGAACTGTTCCCCTCTTCGATAAACACATGGAAATGATTCCTGCTGGGGCTCCTGCCAGCGAGCAGGGACAGGACGGGCAGGCGGCTGAGGGCAACTCACAATAAATATTCATATCCCGAGCTAATGCTAGAACATTTTCTTTACTACTTCCACTTTACTTTTCTGTAGCTGCTGGAGGAGCAGGCATATTAGAATATTAATTTTCCGCTTTACTGGAATGATTTCAGAGTCAAGTGCCGTCGGAACATCGAATGCAAATGGGAGCAGAGAGGGTGGGACTCCCACTAATCCCCTTCAACGCCTTGGAAAAAAAGCTCAGTTTATTTGCATTTTCCTTTTTGGAGTCTTCTTCAGATGTTTAAAAGCCGCTTTGGAGAAGGTTTAGGCGGATTTAAGGAGATGTGAAGCGCAGATGCCATCGGGTGCTGCCCATTCCTGTCCTGCAGGGATCCTGCCCCAGGAGCAGGGGCTGCCATGGGCTCAGGACAGAGCCAGGCCAAGGCTAAACTCGGCATTTTCTGCTGCACTTGCACATCATTCCTTGCGAGCTTTGCATTTAAATTCCTCTCCCTGGGCTGAGGAACAGGCGGGAGCAGCAGTTCGTAGTTTCTCAGGGAGTTCCAGCTGAGCTCCAGGACAGCCCAGCCCAGCCCTGTGCGGGCACAAACCGAAGGTCAAGGTCAAAGCAGCCTGGGCCGGGCTTTGCTGGGCTCAGCTGCCACACGGTGACTTCATATCAAACAGGAAATTGGGTGTTTTCCTTCTCCGCAGAAAACGAGCTGTCCCCCGAGCAGGGAGAGGAGGAACGTCCCCAAAAGACCTTCCTGATGAAGGCAGTAATGCTGTGTGGGTAGCAATAATGTTTAATTTTAATTAGCTGCTAGTATTTCGGGAGGGCAGTTGGGGGTTTGTACATAGTGATATTGGCAGTTTGCTCATTTTGTGGAATTTAATGTGGGATCAATTGGTTTCGGCAGCTGGGGAGAAGGGTCTTGGCACTGCTTGAGATAAAAAATGCCATCTCTCTCTACAATAAATCCAATCCAATCATTATTAAATCTTTTGGTAAATATCCTGAAGAAATTAGGTCTCCTAGTGTTTGTGCTCGTGGATAAGGAGGGAAAGACAGAGTCAGATGGTTTCCAGGTAGGCAAACAGGGAGAGTTTATTTCAGGGCACGGATGGGGTGAATAAATAAATAAACCAAAATCAGCAGGAGCCACAGACACAGGGCTGGCTCCAGGGGCTGGGAAAGCAGGAAATGCTCCAGGCACAAACACCTTGTGCACAATGAGAGAGCACAGAGCTGGAGATGGATCAGAACTCAGAGCTGGAGATGGATCAGAACTCAGAGCTGGAGATGGATCAGAACACAGAGCTGGAGATGGATCAGAACTCAGAGCTGGAGATGGATCAGAACTCAGAGCTGGAGATGGATCAGAACACACTCAGAGCTGGAGATGGATCAGGACACAGAGCTGGAGATGGATCAGAACACAGAGCTGGAGATGGATCAGAACTCAGAGCTGGAGATGGATCAGAACTCAGAGCTGGAGATGGATCAGAACACAGAACTGGAGATGGATCAGAACTCAGAGCTGGAGATGGATCAGAACTCAGAGCTGGAGATGGATCAGGACACAGAGCTGGAGATGGATCAGAACTCAGAGCTGGAGATCATCAGAACACAGAGCTGGAGATGGATCAGAACTCAGAGCTGGAGATGGATCAGAACACAGAGCTGGAGATGGATCAGAACTCAGAGCTGGAGATGGACCAGAACTCAGAGCTGGAGATCATCAGCACCTGCACAAGGGTGCAGCTCTGACCCCTCCTCAGTGGGACACAGGGGACAGCTCTGTCCCCCCCTCACGGGGCAGTCCCAGTGCAGCCCTGGCAGGCCAGCTGTGCCCCCTGTGCCCCCTGTGCCACACAGGTGCCATGGCAGTGCCCGTGGTGTCCAGGCACGGTGAGCCAGGCATGGGGACAGGGTCTGGCCACACGGCAGCAAGTCCTGCAGGCCCTTCCCTCAAACTGCCAGGACTCCCAGGGATGATTGACCAGGACATCCGAGTATGGGGACCTCGAGCACCCCTCATCCCTCCCATCCCAGCTGTCCCAGCCCAGCTGTCCCATCCCAGCTGTCCCATCCCAGCTCTCCCAGCCCAGCTGTCCCATCCCAGCTGTCCCATCCCAGCTCTCCCAGTCCAGCTCTCCCATCCCAGCTCTCCCATCCCAGCTGTCCCCTCCCAGCCGCCCTGCTGTCACTCTCTCCAAGGCAGACACAAACGTGCAGAGTTTGTAATTCCCAGTGATTTGTCTCTGCACCTTTCAAGGCCTGGGGAAGGCATTAATTGCCCCTCGTGGCACGAGCCCCTGCAGACTGTTCCTCTGCTCCTCGATGTGCTCAGCACAGCCGTGGTGATTCTGGAATGCATCCTGTGGTGTCTGGTATTCCACACTTCCCACGCCTGCCACGGGCAGCAGGGAGAAACCTGCTGCTGCTATCAGAGCACATTTGAAATGGTGATATCTGCTTTAAAAGGGCAAACACTGCCAGCTGACAAATAAGAGGTGGCCCTTTTGTATTCCGTTCCATCCCTACCCATCTTTCATGCCTTAGCAAGGTGAAGCTTTCCAATCAAGGAGCGGCAGCGTGGGCAAGTGCAGATAATATATTTTGATATTTTGATGGAGGTCTGTAATGAATATGGTATTTATGAAGACGCAAGTCATTAAAAGAAGCCTTGCATGGTTGTTGCACATTATTTTATTGATTTTTCCAAATGCACGGATCAAGGCGAGGATCATTCTTTATAAGAAACATTTCAATTCCCAATCTTTAATTTAATAACACATCACAGTGTTTGTTGATTTGTGCCGTGGAGGGTTGGTGGGTTCATTCAGGGTGTGAATCCTGAATCCAGGGTGGGCTCTGGAAGCACTGGAGAGTGCTGGTGAAAGTTTGGAGAGCAGATGGAGGTCGCTGCTCCTCCTCCCGGTCCTTTATCCGTGTGTGCTGTGCAGGGTGAGCTGGAGGCAACCACAGCACCGCTCGTCACTGCTGAGGGCAGGAGCTCCTTGTACACCCAGCAGAGGTCAGACAGAGACTCCAGGGTGTGGGGAATCATTTTATGGACAGAATAAAGCCTGGGCACCAGCACCGAGCGCTCCCCGTGCCCTCCTGAGGAATCATTTTATGGACAGAATAAAGCCTGGGCCCCAGCACCGAGCACTCCCCGTGCCCTCCTGAGGAATCATTTTATGGAGAGAATAAAGCCTGGGCACCAGCACCGAGCGCTCCCCGTGCCCTCCTGCCCGTCCCCATCCATCATCAGCGTCCGTGCCCCGCTGGGGCTGCTCCAGCTGCTGCACAGCTGGGCAAAGCCTCTGCTCCGAGGGCTCCGCCCCTGCAGATCGGCCCCTTCATTGGTGCTCCTCGCTGTCAATCACGGCATGTTCGGGGGGCATTAATTAGTGATTGGCTTGGCTCGACATCTGCAGTGCCGCCCTTCCATTTCTGCCTTCCTTCATATGGAATATACATGTACTGTATATATATAT
>VWZS01006551.1:0-14211 GCA_013397075.1 Rhabdornis inornatus
CTCCTGGCCCTACACAGGACATCTCCAAGAATCACATTGTATGCCTGAGAACATTGTCTAAACATTTCTGGAACTCTGTCAGGNCCTCATGTTTAACTCACCGTCAACTGAGGTCCCTTTCTGTGACACTGCTTTCCAGCCTCCTGTTCCCCAGTCTATCCACACATCTGGAATTGCCCTCTCCCAGGTGCAGAATTTAAATCAAAAACTCATAAGACAGTGGAGCATAAAATTACTGTGCCTTCCTGGAATTCCAGCTTCTCCATGGCCATGATGGATCATTTAAATACTCTGTCATCCTTCACATGAAGAAGAAATTAAAATTTGTCCAAGTCTTAACATTAAATACTGATATTTGGAGCATTTATAAAGGCCAGAATGATAGATGCCCAGGTGGTATACCTTGGATTTGGAAAATTCAGGAGTACTGGGTTGTTGCTGTTTAGCCCCAGACAGCAACTAAGTACTACACAGCTCACTTCCTACCCACTCCGGTGGGGATGAGAATCAGGAAAGTGAAACTCCTGGACTGAGTTGAAAGAAAATGAAGTATAATAATAGGAATTATAGCAGTAATACTAATAAAAGCAATAGTAGTAATGCCAGCAATAGGAGGAATAAAACCCAAGAGAAGAAAGCAATGCACAACACAGTTGCTTATCCCCTGCTGACTAATGTCCAGCCAGTTCTCCAGAAACAATCAGCAGCTCCTGGACAACTTGCCCTAGTTTATACATGCGTGCATGATGTTCTATGGCATGGTATATCCCTTTGGCCAGTTTGGGTCAGCTCTCCTGGCCGTGCTCCCACCCATCTTCTTGTGCACCTGCTTACTGGCAGAACACAAGAAATTAAAAAGTTCTTGACTGGGAGTGAGCCCTGCTGAGGAACAACTAAAACATCTCTGTGTTACCAGCATAATTCTCATACTAAATCCAAAACACAGCAATGAACCAGCTACTAAGAAGAAAATTAACTCTACCCCAGCCAAAATCAGGAGAGGCATGCAGAACTTGATAATGTTTACTGTTGTAACAGTATAATCAGTGAAGTTCCTTCAATTGACTAGATAAGAAGTAGAATAGATTACTGTATTTATTAGTTCATAAATTCTAATTTTCAGAAAACATATTTGAAATCTTGTTTCATATTTAATCAAAGACAGCGTAAGAATTGAGTGCCCTTTAAACCTGTAAATAATATATTAGACGCATTCTTGTTTCTTTCAGTGTTGTTGCTGCATAAAATTTCCTACTACCCGACTAATTTAAAATTCTTTGTGTGCACTACCCAGTAATAATATCATGATTTACTGAGAAAAGCCTTAGATTATGCAAATAGTAATGTAGGAAATTTCTCTGAACATTACAGGACCTTTACAGCTTGTGCTTTCTGCTAGCGGTGGCATTAGGGCCGAAGGTTATAAACCTGCATGCAATGCAAACCTCATTTGTTACATATTTGAGTGACTGTACTAATCCATCTGTTTAGGAGCCTGAAAAAAATGTGGAATTTGGTGACACTAGTCTTCTTTGTTTGTAGGTATGTGTGCTCTGTACCTCACTTGAGCCACTGTGTGACTATTCAGTTTGAAATTAACATCCTAATATTGGCTTGTCTTTCCCATGTAAAATAATACTAGCATTATTGGTTCAGTGCCGGAGAGAGGTAGCATTATGCTTTTAATCTCAAATTGGCTGTTTAAAATGCAGATGGAGAGATAAGGTCATTGAGTAATGTTTGGACAGAGAAGTATGCAAATGTGATAGTTTAATTAAACTTGTATTATGGTTTTGGTTTCTGCTAAAAAGATAAGAATCTTTTTAGTGTTGTGAGTTTCATCTTGGTGGCATTCATACTCAGTCTTGCTCTAATGAGACAGGACACTGATGGGAGATGCTTGGGTAGTTAGTATGATTTGTTAACTTTGAATTGCCTTCAAGCATCTTGAATATTACTGAGTGTGGCAAGCTGTCACAGATAAAGGCAATTTTAGCAGTGCAAGTTCAGAGCAGACCATAGTGCCTATGAGTCCAGGTTAAGATGCAATTTCCTAGGCAGCAGTATGGAAGTGAACTCTTGGAATTACAGCTGGTTTGGAATTCAAATGTAGTGCACCATTTTACAGCATATTCAAGTGATGCAGAACAACAAAAGAAGGTGAATTGCTATGCATGGATGAATTGGCTATTGAGAATTGATTGGGGGTGGAGTGTTCTTTTCATATTTGCTGATATTTCTAATTACTTTTGTCTTCAATATCTGCCCCAGTCAACTCTTCATCTAGATACTGGTTTGAAAAGTATTGAGTCTTTCAGAGATGTTAGGGCTGTAATTCACACAGGCATACCAGATCAAGCTAAGGTATCACTAAACGTAATTCAGTCTTGTGTTGGTGAAAACAGGATGGTAAGGACAACAGTGAGTAGGACTTCTGCAGTATGTACTACTAGACTTGAGCAGTGAAAGTAATCATTGTTTTACCACAGGATGAAGGTAAAATCTCAGAATGCTTGCTCTGTGTACTTTATGCCCATGCTCCCTTGCGTTCCATCGCATCTTGACACATACGTAATTCTTAGCAGAAGAGACTTCACTGAATATGGCAGAGCTGTGTGGAGCTGATTCTCTTTTGGTCAACAAATGTTAGTGTTAAGTGCTATGGTAAACATGCTGTTCTAGCTCAATGTACACAAGAAGCCTCCAGTGCTGCTGTTTGTGAAAGGATTTTGATGAACTTCTTTTCAAATCAGTGAAGCCCCACTCTCAGAGGAGACGGTAGAAAGGAAATAAGGGGCTCTGGGTTCCTTAACATGAGTTGTATGCCTGTATTGCAATAGGCTGTAATAGGGAGACAGAGAGGGTGGTAAATGAAGGGGAAAGGTGCCTTGAGTCAAAGAGGCCTTTGTTATTTTAAGGAGGGAAGCCTGCCAACTAGTTGAAATTTGCAGCAGGTGCTTGTCTTTAGGAACTGAGCACTTGGGGGAGATTTTCTGTTAATGATATAGTTGTGTCCTTTGTAGCTGTATCTTCAGAATGGGTTGATGGTTATAGGTTTAACTGTGGGGTGCTAAATTACATGTGAAATTTTGTCTGCTACTAAAATACAACAGTGGTAGCTTAAAGCGTAGTTACATTATTGGTGGTAGAAAAGTGAAGTACTAGCTTAAGGCAGGAAATACAGAATGGTTTAACAGTTTAGTACAATTTTCCATACTAGTGAAGTTTCCTTCCTTTTATGGAGAACTTGCCAATTTTAGCATTTTTTCTGTTTAGCATCTTCATTAATGGTCCAGATGTTAGGGCAGAGTGTACTCTCAGCAAGCTTGCTCATGACAGAAAATGATGAGGAGTGACTTACATGCCAGAGGGTTATGGTGACATCCAGAGGGACTTCAAAGGTCTGGAGAGAAGGGCTGCCAAGAATCTCGGGAAGTTCAACAAGGGGAAGTGCAAAGTTCAGTATTGAAGAACAACTCCATGTACTAGTATATGCTGTGGGCCACCCAGCTGGAAAGGAAGAGGACCTGAGGGTCCTGGTGGACACCAGGCTTGAATGTGAGCCAGCAGGGGGTCCTTGCAGCAAAGGAGGAGAGTGGCATCCTGGGATGCGTTAGGCGAAGTATTACCGGGTGGGTGAGAGAGGTGGTCATTCCCTCTTATACAGCACAAGTGAGGCCACACCTGGAATAATATGTCTGTTGTTGGGCTTTAGTACAGGAGAGATCTGGACATACTGGAGAGAGCCCAAGAGGCCCACCAAAGCTGCTGAGGAGTCTGCAGCATATCTCTAATGAAAAAAAGGCTGGGAGAACTGAGACTGTTCAGCCTGGAGGAGGGTGAGGGGGATCTTAATAAGTATAAATACGTGAAGGAAGGATGCAGAGAGGACAGAGTCAGGCTTTTTCTCAGTGGTGCCCAGTGCCAGGACTAGAGGCAATGGGCACAAACTGAAACACAGGAGGTTACCTCTGAATGTGAAGAAACACCTTTTAGGTACAAGAATGACTGAGTCCTGGGACACGTGGCCTAGGTAAGTTGTGGAGTCTCCATCCCTGGAGATACTCAGAAGCTGTCTGGATACATTCCTGGGTGTCTGGCTGTAGGTGACACTGCCTAAGTGGGATTGGACCCCGATAACATCCAGAGGTCCCTTCCAATCTCTGCCATTCTGTGATTTTGACTGGGATAATGTTAGTAGCTGCTCCTTTTTTAAGCAGATATAACATCTCAAGCTTAGTTCTTTTTGTTACCATTCAAGGCTGTTGAATAGACTTGAAAAAAATGAACTTTTTAAAGAAAGCGGTATAGGCAATGGACTTTCTGTTGTGTGTGACTGAGCAAAGAGAGTTTGATACAGGGCATGTATTGTCACATCAGAGACACCTGCAGTATATACAAGGAGCAAAGCATGGCAGAACTTGATTGGATTTAAATCAGGTTGTGAGACTAAATGTAGAGATTATCAGAGAAGAAAGGGCGTTTTGAAAACATAAGGCTGTTAATCTTTGAGGTGAGTTATTGATAAGTATATGTTTTAGCTATCTGGTGGCAATCAATAATTTGTAATGGCATGATGCAGAGAAGTTTTTAGAATAAGGAAGGGAAAACTTGAAATGGCTACAAATCCCTGGAATTTTTGGGCTTTATGTAGTTAAACCATAGAATGTGTTACTGCTGAAATTTAGCAGAATTCAGGAGGGTATAGCACATTTGCATGCCTTCAGGCCTCTCTGGATTCCTAATGAATTGCATTACAAATAGTGTTCTGTTCACAAAATTGTAAAAATAGGGAAAAAGTAATTTTCCTTAAAGTTTTAAGAAGATACTCAAATATTGAAAATGTTATGCCTGTGGTGAGTGACAGGCTCCAGAAATACAGAGGCAAAGTCACTGCTGAAGTACGCCATACTGTAGTGTGATATTTCATTTTGCCATTTTGTGCTGTCTGTTGTCAAGTGCGTTTAGGAGAATAAAGCTCACTTTTTTTTTCTTCTGTTAATTCTAATTTTGGTTTTGCTTTGCTCTGTCCATGTTCCATTAGCACAGTTGAAACTTCATCTGACCAGTTATTCAGGAGTACATCTTCCTAGGTTAGGATCTGCAGCAGTAGCAGATTGCACTGTTTTTATAGATTGCACAGTTTTTATAGAACTAGAGCATACTTGTTTCAATCATCATATTCCTTAAAGAACTGCAAAACTGTTTTTTTTTCTTATTCTGCTATTAATAGTATAATCCATGAAACTTTGAGAAACCTAGCACTTAGATTTCACCAAATATGGTTTCCTTAATGCTAAAGTGTTCCAATGCTCTTAAAAGGTACAGATCAAAAAATACATCCTAATTAGTGGAAGATTTCATTCAAGATATTCATATTTTAAAAACTATTTTAGAAATTAGCTTAAACGTTGTGCATGGAAATCACTTCTTTAAATGGAAAAAAAAAAAGAAAAAAAGAGCCCTACCAGAAATACGTTTTAGAAGTTGTAATTTCTGAGGACTACTGTCTTTTGGGTCGAGACGTACTTGGTTTTAGGCCAGATCCTAACTGTCTGTCAAAACAGCACTCATCAGAAAACTGAAACTGAAAATTCAGAGATGTTATTTGCCTCTTGGAGGAGAGTTTTCAGTGTTCAGCAACCTAAACAGAGCTGGAATAGGAGCAGCATTTGTGTGCATGTGTTGCTTGTTAGTACGGCAGGGTTGAAGATAAGCAGGTTGTGTGCACATGAGTAACAATTAATTTCTTTTTTTTAAATTCAAATAAATGAATCAAGTGTGTTGAGAAGCAGGGCTTGTAGGGAATGATTTATGTGCTTCCTGTATACATACCCTTTATGTGCTATATATCTTACTTGGAAGTAGGCTGCCTTTTCCTGAAAATGTATTATTCGTCTGACAGTAACTGCCACTGCCAGATGGGTTATCACATTCTTTAATGCATAACTTACTCAGCAAATACCTTAATGTGGAAGATAAAGTATTGTAAAATCTTCATTTATCTGGCAAAATAGATAGCATTATATCAAAACGTTGTATTTTCTTTGTGTTACTCACATAGAAAAAAAAAGTTTTCTACTTCCCGTTTAATTTTTAACAAAAAAGCCTCCACACTTTTTTGTAGAAGAAGGCAGTAGCTGGAAATGAAAAATGACATGACGTAAGTGTATTGCAGAAGAGACTTCAAAATTTGTTTCAGAATTGCTCTTAATACTGTGTCATTCTTTGGTAATCCAGATTTTCTTTCAGTGTTGCTATTGGGAAGTAACTAACAAAGCTTCTCCTGTATTCCATCTAACAAGTTCTTATCGAAGTTTTTTTGGGGAATAATACTGCATATTTGCAAACCTACTGTTGGCTGTTTAGGTTAGACAAACGTGGTTGTGGAGCTGAAGAACAGTGTTTGCCAATTGGACACCTGTACCTCATTAATTGCTGTTGACCAGCAATTTCTGCTCTCTGCAACTTCTGACTGTTTAAATGTGCTGCCAGCGTTTTGTGTTTTTTTTTTTGCTTTGAAAGTCCACATTTCTTTTTTTGTGTCAAAAACACAACTACAGTGTTCTTGCTGAAGGTCTTTAGGCAGTTCAGGGAAGGTCATTAATTGCTGCTTGAATATTCTGCTTTTTTATAAGGAGTTGCCAACAGAATTATGAAATTAATGTAGTCATTCTAATAAGAAATACAGAGTAGTGATTGCTAATACCTTCTGCTTTGAGAGCTTGTTCTCAGGGTATGGACTTTTTGTTGCTGATGTTTTAATACAACTTGGTCAAATGTTCAGGGTAGAATTTTCCAGGCTAAGCATCTACCTGGAATTACACTGGTTTTTGTAAAGCTATGCTGTAGCTTATTTGATTTTGTGGTGTAGAATTGGGCAGGGAGATCTTCATAATTATTTGGTGCCTCAGTGTTTACAATGGAGACTTTGCAAACAAGAAAAATATTTTAAAATACTATATTATTTCAGAATGACTGTTTTGGGTGTACATAAGGGGGTTCAATGTCAATACCATGCAAACAGCTGCTGTATTACTCTTATATCCAACTTGAAAATTATCAGGGCAAAACGTGCACCTGCTCTGAGAAAAATACTTGGATCTGATGAAAGGAGTTTTGTGCACGTGACAGCAATGTGGATAAGGCAGTTTTTGCTTTGGCCTTTGCTCTGGGATGAATTCTGCAAGATTGAGAGACAGTATGGCCCCTCAGCCCCAGCCCTAGGAAATCAGATTATCATGGAATTAGAGATTACTGTGGAGAAAGATACATGGTCACAGCTCACTGCAGTCATTCTTATCAAGCAGGTTTGATATCATAGTGGTATTTTACAATATGTGGCACTTGTGCTGATACTGATACAACAGAAAGATTGGTATTTCCCATCCTTAGTGTCAGTAGAAATTGTAATAGGTGATATTCAAAGATTTGAGTCAAAAGTGTTTTACAAAAAATACTTGTGCACAGTAATTCAGTATCACTAATAAAGAGTTAACATCTCATTTTGTTGGAGTTATTATTCAGTTAGAATGTGAAAGATGAGGACAAGCTAAGTATGCACTGTGGTGTAACACTTCTGAATAGAGTTGACCTTGTTTGGGAAGAGGAAATAGTATTATAGATGTGGAAGTTTAAAAACAGGTAAGTGCTCACACAGAGCAATTTGTATGAATTCACGAGGGGTGTGGTGAAGAACATGCATGTGGTTTGTTACCATCACTCAGCTAACATGCTGTATCTTTGGTCCTCTTATAACTTGATGACGTGCCTAGATCTTTTGGAGACTTATTTATCAGGACTAAGATGAAAAATACTTGACGTGATGCAGTATGAAAAATGACTGCTTAAGGTAGAGCCTAGTAAAAGAACTGTAGAGAAGGAGCTGGTGGAGGTGGTGAGTAGAATTAGAAGAACTGTTGTCAAATAGCAGTAACTGCAGTGGAGTTCGCTAGGGATTGGTTGTGACTTTAGTATTTCTATTAGTGTGGCATGTTGTGCTATTTGATGTGAGGAAATAGCGTCAGTGCATAGGTAACTTTACAAGAATCTGCTTGGAGAAAGCTAGACTGCTGGGAAAGAAAGCAGTTGTCTAGAGCAGAGTGGGTGGCACAGCTGAAACTCCGTATGAAATGACGCATGAGGTTCTTGCCATCTGTAGTCAGAGAAAAACATAATATTAAGATAGGTGCACAGATGAAGGAAGAGTGGAATAGGTTTGGCAGGATAATCTAGGAGAAGCCAAGTTCATCTCTGCAAACGTGATGGGGTACTAATCACCAAACTAGGATAAGAACTCATAATTTAATTGAAGAAGTTGGCACAAGGATATTTTTATGTAAATTAATTGCATTAAAATGTCTGCTTGTCTAAATGTTAAAGGTTTTCAGTAAGACCATGGAGAGAAGAATTCTGCAAATTTAAGAGTGATATAATGTAACAACTTTCAGGAAGAAAGAAGCAGTTCTAGAACACTTTTCTTGCAGTCTTGCAAACTCGATCACTAGCTCTGCGTGATGTTGCAGAACAAAGGGAAACAGGTTTGCTAAAATAAATATGGTCATGGAACCTGTATTAGCCTTAGAAATCTAATTATGTGGGCTTTTAATTCTATGCCATGATAAGGAATTTTGCTGCTCAGTTGTGCAAGAAATGAAATTGTCTGTACCATAATGTTGTTAATAGTTTTACTGGTAATGCTCATAATCTCTACACAATTTTAAATACTAAAAACTATCAGGTATCTTTAATTGTACATATTCTGAGAACAAAAGCACTTTGCAGAATTGACCAGTATTGTTACTTTGTAGTGTGTTGTGCACTGTATCTTATTTTGTTACAGTAGCAAACACAGTTCGATGTGGAAAAGCCAAGCTAGTGTTTCTGCCCAAGTCTTCTGCTCCCTTTTTTGATCTATTTTCCTGTATATATAATACAGGAATGTATATATTAATTATAGATATATATAATTAATATAGGTTCTGACTCTCAGCAGACCTATTTTTTAAGCTGTTGCATTTCTTAACATTTCTGCCACACTAGAATATGACCCCAACAGGAAACCCTCATACCCTTTTTTGCTAGATTAATGAGTTAAATCAGTGCACTGAATGGCTTGACAAGTAGCAGAAGTAGCACCGGGGATGGAATAAGATGGCTTAGCCAGGATTGGTATTTGGGAGAAGGGAAGACTAAGAGTGGGAAAAGTGTGAAGGAAGACTTACCTTGTTGGTGGTATTAGACTGTTGATGTTTCCAGCTGCAGTCAGTTAAGCAGTCTGCTGTCTATTTACTCAGTTTAATATGATTTCAGTAGAATATATATGACCATAATTACCTCCGATTTTGTGGATATTTTAGACCTCTGTACTGTTAGTTATGTATGTAATGAGGCCTCATTTTATAGGCTGTCATTTACTTTTACCGTCATAAAACAGTCTTCCTGAATTTTGTGATGGAGTCCAGTTTCTCATGTTAAGTAAACAGAGAATTTTCCTGCAAACATTGTGGAGGAGGAGTTGTTGCAAGCAGTGATGGGAGGTACATCAAAGTGGTTTAGATCTTTTTATTTTGCTCTTAGGTTAATAATTGAAAATACCATAAAACATTATTGTAAGTGCAACTCACAACTGAAGTAAAATTTGATAGAATGCAAGTAGTCTTTTGAACAGTGAGGGATATATGGTGGGAAGAAAGTGGAGTCTGGGCATGTAAGTCCATCAGTAGTAAAGTTTTCTCTGTTCCTGCTGTGAGAATAGTTTGGGGGAGAGGAGAAGGAGTTGCATGTGTGTGGTTTTTTCATTTATTAAAGTTAGTGGGTTCTGCTGTAATTGAAATGACAAAATAAGGTTTTCTAAAAATAAGTAAGAAAAAATTACTGAACACGAGGGAGTTGTGGAAATGTCTTTTGTGAAATTAAAAGTATATAGATATAGCTATTATTGAACAGCAGTGTTGGAAATGTACAAAAAAATCGGAACTGTCACTGAATTCCCACTTGATGTCATTGTTCCAGATAGTGATATTTCACCTGCTTCACTTTATTTGCTTAAAAATCAAAATAACTGTTCTAAGCTTCTAATCATAATCCACAGTTCTACATCATAATGGGACGATGTCATGCAGAGTTACATATCAATAATTCTAGTTTCTGTTCAAGTAATTAAACCTTTGAAGCAATCATTTTCTATTTCTGCTGTTAATATGTGTGGACTTTTAGTAAATTGCCACATATTAGTGTCCTACCTGCAAATTTTAGGGACACAGATTAGTCTTAGCATGTGCCTGGAAGATTGCCAGAGCTCTGGTAGAGGTTTTCTTGTTTGATATGATTGTCTGTGCTTTTGATGCTTCGTGTTGCATCAGATTTCTGCTTGAGCAAGTGGGGCCAGCTCCTATAATTCTAACCATCTGTTGGAGAAGTCCCCTATCAGATATGTGTGTCTAAATATATATAACAGTTCTGAGCTATTTTTTTGTGGAAGTCTTTAAAATTTCATTGCTTGAATATGGTGTAATGAAAAACTTAATGCTAGTACAGGTCAATAATAAGCTCTCACAGAAAAGTAGCATTTTTCTTAATTTGACAGGTATGTCACTTTATTGAACTACTAAAGCATTTAAAACTTGCCAGTCTAGGAAAGATAACAGTTTGGGATTACTGTATTATTTTGAATGAAGAACTTGTGTTCCACTGCTTAGAGAAAACTCAACACAAATGCCCTCCCCTGATGTGATAAATAATCATCTGCATGAAATATCAGGAACTGTAGAGATAGAACATGGAGTAATGGATACAAATAGAAAGAGGGGAACATTTGGGTTAGATGTTGGGAAGACATTCCTTACTCTGAGACTGGCAAGACACCTGGGACAGATTGCCTGGGGAGGCAGGGTGTCCCAGCCCTGGCAGGATTGGCCTTGAGTGATCTGGTCTATAGGAGTTAGCATGGAGGTTGGGACTTGATGGTCCTCAGTGTCCCTTCCCGTGCCTTACATTCTGTGGTTCTGTGCTATGCGTCTATCCACAGAAATTTAGGAATCATACAGCCTTTTTCATGGGGATGGAAGATGGTTAATAAAAGCCATTAAATAAGAGTATGCACAGATAGAAGGCTGCTCCCGATCTGTCTGTAGAACAGGCAAAGTATTAATCAAATCTGGGGTTTTGAAATGTGTAGGCATTAGCTTTGTGCATTGGATTAATTACTTACTGTCTTCTGCCGATACAGCCAGCAGCCAGCTTCGGGTGTAGCCTATTCCCATCCAACCACAGTTGCCAGCTACACTGTCCACCAGGCCCCGGTGGCAGCGCACACGGTCACTGCAGCCTATGCCCCGGCCGCAGCCACAGTGGCGGTGGCCAGGCCTGCCCCGGTGGCCGTGGCGGCCGCTGCCACGGCTGCTGCCTACGGCGGCTATCCCACGGCACACACAGCTACAGACTACGGCTACACGCAGCGCCAACAAGAAGCTCCACCACCACCACCTCCTGTCACCACACAGAATTACCAGGTGGGTTCCTGCTGTGCGATTTTTAAAGGGTGCTTTGAGAGGAGGAAGCCTGTTTGGGAAAGAAAGTGTGATTCTGTGAAACTGCTGCTGTAGAGAAAAGCACTGTTGCATTAGCTTAGGTGTTGGCTTGGTGTGCACTAAACTGCGTCATGGAGCTGAAAAGAGCGTTCCAGTAAAAATTTTCAGTAGAGGTAGAAATAGTTCCTTAGTTGGATTCCTGGGTGCCACGGGAGTCTACTACCAAGCCTGTGAGGACAGACGATTGCCCTAGGAGATAAATTACTCTGTAGGTAGTTTTTGGATATCCTCTTCTGAGATCCCTGCCTAACCTTCTGTGGATACAGGCTTTTGCAAAAGGGCTTTTGCTCTGTGTCCCCTTTCATCTTGAAATACTGTTTCTTGTAATAATTTTTCAAGTTTTTGATACTGAACTTACCAGGGCATTATCTAGATTCTAATTAGCATTTTGATTTGTTTAAAAAGGCTGTATTATTGCTGCATGTTCTTAATTCTTTTGTACAGATTTTCTAATTTGTTATGTATTATGAGATCAGTTATTTGATACATTTGGAAAAAAAGAGAGTCCCCTAAATGAAATAAAATAATTCCTGTTTACACAGGTTGGACAAAAAAAGATTTTGTTGTTGTATTTCTTGAAATTAAAAATAATTTTAATACATTACTATATTTCAGCTGTAGTAGTTCATGCCTTGCTCCCCCTCAGTTGATCAACTCTTTGTACTTTACCATAAACAGGGTGAGGATAAGAGAATGTATATACATGCATATGGTGGCTTCCAGGTCATCCCCTTCTAAGCTTATTAGAGATCTACTGAATTGTAAAGTTGTCAAATGAGCTACTTGCCTTACCTTTATAGACTAATTATGGTTCCCTAATGGACTAGTTGATACACCAAAAAGTAAGGAAGACTTTAAAGTACCGCTTTCACACTCTAAAAAAAATATAATGAAGAAAAATGTTGTTTATGATGAGATTTTTAAAGCCAATACAGGCTCATGTTTCTACCCCTGAGAATTCATTTGGCCTTGTAGAAATTAAGGTTTTGTAGAGATCCGTGGTGGGTTTTTTCTTAATATTTTACAGAAATAGAATCTGATACAGTCACTAAAAACTATTGAGAGTAGATGCTTTTCAAAAATAATTTGGTAGAGAAAGGATTAATAGCATGAGGATAATTCCTGTATTGAGTCTGTAAAAGACCTTTAGGGTTGTTTCAGGCCTGAAGTATCTATGAAAGTAAATTTAATTTCTCTAATGCATTTATTTGTATGTACTGTACACGTAGATGGGAAGATTTTATTCTACTTGCATAGGCCAGAAGATAATACACTGTTAATTTGGCTCTGCTGATGACTTCTATTATTCTAGCTATATACCTACAGGTGGTTTCTCTGTTTTGAATCCTTAGGATTCCTACTCTTACGTTCGATCCACTGCCCCGGCTGTGGCTTACGACAGCAAACAGTATTACCAGCAGCCAACCGCAACTGCGGCAGCCGTGGCTGCTGCTGCCCAGCCACAGCCCTCCGTGGCTGAGTCCTACTACCAGACAGGTGGGTGGCATGATTCAAGTTGCTCTTGTTACTCAGTCTTGTCGACTACTTTAAGCCTTAAAAATAGTTGTTTGACTGTTTCACGTTATCTTCTTTTCTTTTGTTATAAGTTTTGTCATGTAATTTCTGTCACAGTATGGAAAGTTTTTCTGTGCCTAGAGCTTCCAACACTTGTGGCATTGCCCTAAGTAGCTGACTCTGAGGTTTGGACTTCCACTAAATACACTCAAAACATACTTCTAGGCAGAATTCTTACTGATGTGTCTAGAAACCTTGCTGAAATAGGTTGAGATAATCAGTGTTGTGTTCAGACAGTAACTCAGTTAGAAATACTCTTTCAATTCTCTAGGTATTTCATGTATATAATACTCTAGTTATTCGTATTATGAGTGCTACAAAGCATGAAAAAAAACATGATAGCACAGTTAAAAATAAGTAAATAAATTTAAGGCTTGCTACTGGGAGCTATGACTTGATTGGATACATGGTATGCAATGCATAGCCATGACAGTAAAGCAATCCAGTGCACAACACTAAAAAGCAAAACAAATGAAACAAAGCTCCCAAAACAAATGCCCACTTTTTACATATTTGTTCACAAGCATATTGTTAATTTTCTCTTAGTATGGTTTGCATTTCACTCAACTAAAACATGTCAATGTTTGTACACTTCTATTTTCTATCCTCATTAGCCCCAAAAGCTGGATATAGCCAAGGGGCAACTCAGTATACCCAAGCCCAGCAAACACGACAAGTGACAGCTATAAAACCTGCAACCCCAAGTCCAGCAACAACTACATTTTCTATATATCCAGTATCCTCTACTGTGCAGCCGGTAGCAGCTGCAGCTACTGTTGTCCCATCCTATACTCAAAGTGCAACATACAGTACAACAGCAGTTACTTACTCTGGTAAGAATTTTGCATATTAAATTACTGAGATCTTTGCATTTGTTACAGGAGAGGATTTAAATACTCAGCATTTTAGGAGTTTATGTTCAATTACATCATATTCTACTGAGAAATATCAACCAGTTAAATCATAATAATGGCAAAATATTTTTATGTATCTTTAAAAGAGGTTTGATGCTTGTATGTGCCTATTTTGTTACATGTGAGAATAT
>VWZS01006557.1:0-19774 GCA_013397075.1 Rhabdornis inornatus
GCCTTGCCTTGCCTTGCCTTGCACTGCCCTGCCCTGCCTTTCCTTGCCTTTTTTGAACTTTTCTTCCCAGAATTTCCTTTCCATTGCCCATAATTTCCCTTCCCTTCCTGGAACTTCCTTACCTTTCCCAGACTTTCCCTTCCTATGGCTTTCCTTTCCAGAACTTCCCAGAACTTGCCAGAATTTTTCAGATCTTCCCTTTCCGGAGCTTCCATTCCCTTTCAATAACTTCCCTTCCTGGAACTTTCCTTCATGGAACTTCCCTTCCCGGGATCTTCTTTTCCCTTCCTGGAACTTCCTTTCCCTTCTGAGAACTTCCCTTCTTGGTTCTTCCGTTCTCGGCGCTTCCTTTCCCAGGGCTTCTCTTCTATTCTTGGAACTTCCCCCCTCTGCCTTTTCCTCTGCCTTTGTGTATTCTCACTTCTCATCCATGATTTTTCTATTATCTCTGTTAACTGTGTCCTTGCCAAAGTTCCTGACTTCATCTTGAGTCTGCCTCTGATATTGCTGTTGTCTCAGGCAGTGATAAGCAAAAAAAAACCTGCTTTGTTTCTAATGACTTCTTCTTTCCCAAACAGAGCACTGACACTGACACTCTTGTCAATTTAACAGCTTCAGAGGTCAGCATGTAAAGCCCATTTTTGCAAGTGTATGTGAGGGTCGGTCTGTTTCTCTATACCAAATTTATTCTTCTGACTGAGTATGTTATCACTTGCTTGGGTTTTCCATCTTATTGCACCCCAATTATAGTGGTGGCTATTCACCTTTTTAGAAAGGGACAACATAGAAAAGTGAATTAACAAAGCCCATGCAGGAAGTCAGTAAGAGAAGAGGGAGTTAAACTGTGTCTACTTGGGCTATACAATAACAACCCTTCAATAATCTTACGTAACACAGCTTCTGCCTCCTTGATGGCACAGTTTGCTATAAAAGAATTTATAATTTCCTCAACCAGAAATTATCAAAAAGCTTTTCATAATCTGACAACTTTTTGCTAACTTTCTAATTTCTGATTCTGTCCTTTTGAGGGAAGTACTTACTCATCTCAAGTGAAGTGTAGAGTGATAAGAGCGGTATGACTTTGAAAGAAGTTATGCTAGAGGGAAGTAGTTATTTTGAAGGACCAGCTTTTGAAGATAATCATCTGGTTCTAGAGTTTCATCGAGCTTCTCCATACTTCTGACTGCACTTTCTCGCTCCTTTTTTTGGCTAGCATTTAGTTGATTTATCTGCAAATTGCAGCTTGTAAATTTTCTGTCTGCATCTTACCACTCCTGTCGGATTTTCAATGGGAAAACAAAATCCACTTCTTCGTTTCTAGCAGATGACACTTTGGTAAAATGACAAATGCATAGTCTAGAGATTTTAGCAACTGTTTAAAGATAGATACAATTTGCACAAATATTTCTGGTAAATAACAGAACTTTCATACAGGGAAAAGGCCATCTTCAATATGAAATTCTGCATCATTTTAGTTCTTTCCATAGTTAAAATCATGTGCCTTTTTGGATTGTCAAATACTGTAACTTGCTTTCTCTAAACTTAGTGAAGAACCTTCTTTCTCTTCCTCCTTGGTGACAGCTCTCTCAGCAGAACACTCAGTTGATGGTTGTTGCTTTGTGGTTATTTAAGACCTCCATGCTGCAGAGACACAGGAGACTAGAGTTTCAGGGATCTAGCGTCTATTGTAATTCACAATTTTTGAAAAATATATTACTTCGGGCATTTTTACCAATGGATAAGCAATCATAATACTATGAAAATAAAATGAAATATTCTGTTTCCCATACAAGGAACTGCTATTCAGCAACATTTGCTTATTGTCATACTGGTACTTTTTTCTTTTGTAATACCCTGTCATTTGATCTGCTATAAAATAAATGTTCCATTTCTGAGAGGAAAAGCAAAACTGTTTGGAACATTGATTCATTCAAGATTTTTATGGGAGACCTCCAAAGAAAACCTAGGTGCTGAAGGAAGTGGTGTTCTTTTCTCCCTGGGTGGTAGAGTTCAGTGCTACTGGAAGTGTTCTGTTTCAGATGAAACACAAAAGCAAAATGTTTTGGTCATCAGAGGTTCCCTGGTCCTATGGTTGAGGGTGAAGGTGTTTTCCTCATAGTCTAGGAAAAATTGCATCCAAAGTAACTTATATAGTATGCTACACTGTTATTTGTCTGAGGAATCCATCATTTCTGCACTTGAAAACTTCAGTGACTAGCAAAGCTATACAGGTTGGCAATATATTCTTCCCAGGATGGTTGCATTTTAATAATGTGTGAAGCAGTTCCTAAAGATATAATTCCAGAATCTCTTATGGATCTTTTGAAACATAAATAATGCTCAAACTATATGCAAAGAGTCATTCCAGTCAGCTGTCATTCTTTCTCTAATAGGTTTTTGTGACGAAAGATGCTGTAAAATATATGTGTTCCATTTTTCACATTTCTCAAATTCTGTATTTCACTTTTAAAGTATTTTGAATATGGCATTTAATATTAAGGGTTCCCATTTCTATCATGGAAAAACACCGGCTACCTTTGAAGTAGTTAACTTTTTCTGTAGTCATTTATATTAAGCCCTGAATACTTCAAATATTTTATATTTCAAGAACTAACAACAATGATGTAACAGACTTGGTAACACCACTGTATATCTAGAATACCTTGACTGTCTTTACAGCTGTTCCAAATCCACCTATAAATTTACACTAGTGTACATGAGATCTGACTTCAGCCTTGTATTTGTGTATATGTCTGACTAAATTAGACACAAATGAAAATGCTGAGGATGGTACATCTGGAAGGGCTAGAGCCAGAGAAGGATTATAGACTGACAAATATAAAAAGAAAGAGTGAAATAACAACCTGTTGATGATTACAGTGTTTATTTTTAAGAGGTCTCATATTCTCTAAAGAAAATGAATTTATTCTTCTGCACTACTGTAAAGTTTTTTTTCCAATCATAAACTCTCTGTGTCTAACAGCAAAACTTGTACAAATCAAAGGTGCTATGTCTCACCAATGTCTTATTTTCTTTCAAAGATGCTTAGTAAAGCTTAGACAAAACCTGGCAATTTGAAAACTTCATACATTTCAATAGGTTTGAAAAATAAGGCAGGCTTATAGTAGACTGATATTTTGCTGTGAAGTCGAAAAGGTGAGTCAGGGATGCAACTATTCTGGCTTTAGGTTACCTTTGCACCCCTTGGCTTCCAGGTCTGGCTATGGAATGGTGGTGTTCCTGCCAGTGAACTAGTGGAACTAGCTGAAGTATAGAAGCTTTGTTTTCATGGAGTTAGTTGTTCTGCAAACAGTCTGTCTCAAAGGTAGTGTGAGTCTATTTTCTGTAAAAAGATAGGGAATGCAAAATGAGATATTTGCTGTTGGCTGTGGTGCTATTCTTCATTCTGCAGAAAGCACGCATTCATAGGAGGACAGCAAGCAGAAGGAGTGGTGGAAAATACAGGAACCTCATGATTTTTACCTTTATCTAAATCTTCCATGTGTCCATAACTCAAAAGTAGTGCCTGGGCCTTTGAGCCCTCAGTAAGTAGTTAGGGTACTCAAAAAGGCACTGGTAACTATTCCATCACTAAAACAAAAATATCCTGAGAATAGCTCTGATCTAAGGTAGATAATCTCTAATTTTATGCATAACACACTGACAGCCTGTCTCTGGACTGTTGTTGGGTGTTTTAATATAACAGAGCAGAACTGAAAAGAATTTGAGTTCCTTTTCAAATACAGGTTGAAAAAATACCTGCACAGAAGTTTCATTTGAATACAGTCTTTGCATGTAAAGAGTGCATTTTACAGTAAATTTTTACTAACATTTATGAAGAATTATGTTCATTTAAAGATGGGGTTTTTTCTTTTTAAACCTCAGATACTTGTAGTGAGGATTTCATCAGAAGCTGTAATGACAACTAGGTCAGCATTACATTTATGTCACTAATCTTAACACCTCCAGTTAATCTCACATGTGAATTCATAATTTGAATAGAAAATGCCAGTATTGTCTGAAGAAACATATCCTTTTTTTAAACTCCACTAATGCAGCACACCAACAATATTAAGGTGGTATTATACTGCACCATAGGAAATGATCATGGCAAGTGTGAACACTTCTAAAAGATCTATCTAGATTTGAATAAAAAGGTGACGTGATGTTATTTAGTAGAGGGTATGTATGCATATATGTATATGCATACCTATATATATATAAAAATGTACAGATGTAGATATGCATAACATATTTATGCGTATATATCTGCAAAGTGCAAACACTGCACTCCTGTAGGTGTGACCACATGAGAACTGAGAATTGTGACAGTAGCATGAGTGAGGAAAAGACAAAAAAAAACCCAAGTAGTCAGGAGCAGAGTGTACCCAATCAGCACTGTGGCCCTCGGCACAGCCATCTATGGCCACGGGGAAGCAGGTGCTTGCAGTGACAGGTGCAGATGGCAGGGATGCATGACATTGCTGGGGACCCGTTCCCTGCTGGCTGCACCCACGTCATGGGAGCCAGCACCATCAGTCACTTGATGCTCCTTTCCTCCCATGGATTCCTGGGTGGCTGGGATCAGCAGGTGCTGCTGCTGTCGTCTCCTCTTTCAGAGCCTGGGAAATGCAATCCCCTGCATTGAGGGTTGGTGTAGGAATCTTACATCAGCTGTCCAGGGGATTTGTGGGTTTTCAGACCATTTGCACCACGATGATGGATGGGAGTAAGCCCAAAGGATGAGAAAATATCCTTAATTAGAACGTCAGGAATTATTCAGATCTAAATTCTTCTTTTAAAAACAGTTTACAAGTGAAGGACAGAAGTGTTTTGCATGTCCCATGAAATAATTGTTAAAATGGGGGGGGGGGCATAAGTTTACAGAGAATCACAGAACAAGCTGAGTTGGGTCATCAAGTCCAACTGCTGGCCCTGCACATGACAGACCCAAGAGTCATATCATGTGCCCAAGAATATTGTTCAAACACTTCTTGAACTCTGTCAGGCTTGGTGCTGTGACTACTTGCCTGAGGAGTCTGTTCCAGTGCCCAACCACCCTCTGGGTAAAGAACCTTTTCCTAGTATTCAAACTAAGCCTCTCATGACACAACTTCAGGCCAATTACTCAAGTCCTGCCACTGGGCACCACAGAGAAGATATCAGTGTCTGCTCCTCCTCTTCCCTCATGAGTAAGTTGTAGACTGCAATGAGGTCTCCCCTCAGTCTCCTCCAGCTGAACAAGTGACCATGCATCAGTGGAATTTTTAATATAAAGCTTTAATGCTGGAGTCCTCAGGTGATTTGTTTTTGTTTCTTTCAGAGAAAATCACTGAAAGATATGTGGTTTAGTTTAGATGCTGTGAGATCTCTGAATCTGGTGTATTCTTCTTATACTTAAAAAGCAAAAACATTTCCCAGTGTAACTTAAGTCAATGCTAAACAGAAAAGCACTGGCAAGTAGGCAAGATTGAGCACTAAAGAAAGAGATTTTGCATTCTCTCTTTTAGAGAGCAGACAAACCTCTGGAATCTTCCCATCTCCAGCCTCATCATCTCTCCAGAGGGGAGATGTAGGTGCAGCAGTACAGCAAGGTGTGCTCTCTCGTACAAATGCAGGAGAGGCACTGCAGGAGATGTGGTGGTGCTGACCAGTCTGCTTCAGGCCACAAGGTCAGCAAAAACAGACAAGTCATGAGGCTCTGGGGCTGTACCAGGTGCACTGCCTTCCAAAGCTCCCCCATACCCAAGTTAGGTAGCAGAGTTATAAGTAACAAAGAAGCAAAAATCCCACTATCCTCAGTGCCTTTTTGAAAAAACAGATTTTGTTTGTATTGACACTGCAAAATATGGTAGAGATGCCTTGGCACACAAGAAATATGAGTGGAAGAGGATGGACTGAGCTCTGTAACCAGGTAGCGATCTGCACCACATGCACTGAGTTCTGTCAAATCCACTGTTCGATCAGTTGTAAGCAGAGAGAAGCAGGTGTCACTGGCAAAGGGTGTCGGTCTGTTTGGTTTCACAAGAGGTGTGATTAGAGAAGGTACTTGAAGGTGGTGAGAATAATCACTTGGCATGTGAAAATGAAAGGTAAATCCAAGCAGAGGGTTTGGTGTAATGTTGTGAAAAGCACATTTATGTGTACTCATTTGAAGAAGACAGACGCTACAGAAGCTACAAGCTCTGTAGCTTGTTTCAAAAGGAGTACAAACCACAAAAGCATTTTATGATTTCTGAAAAAGAGGTAAGAAATGATCCTTTTTTCTGTGTTACTTCTATACATTTTTTGTATGGAATTTGTTAGGTAATGTAATTGTAATAATGTTATATGGGATCCTCCTAAATATACAATTAAAGTACATTAGTAGCAGCATACTAGCATACATTATTAAATGTAAAAATTTAAGAACCTTATGTTAATGAATCATAAAATTTGAGACTTTAATTATATATAAGTTATGAAATTAAGATGGGTGGTTCCCATAGCAACTTTTCTCTTCCTCTGTGTTTTTAATTTCAGTAGAACCTTTCATTTACTTGATTGCACCATACATTGCATCATGCAATTTCATCATAAAATTTCATAATAAAATAATGGAGAAGATGAGAGACGAGATGAGAGTGGAGGTTTTCCTCATTCAACACTTTCTAACTTTAATTTTTCTGTTGCACAGAGAAAACTGATGCTTAAATGAATTAGGCCCACGTCTAAATATTTTCTGCTCTTTTGGGTAAATAAATCCTCTATAAATTTGGCTGGGTTCTATGGAATCATAGAATGACTACAAATTATAAAGCAGTTGAACACAGTAGCATATAATTCCTTTGAAATTGGCTATTGTCTGTCTTATCACGTAAACGTGTATCTCCAGTGAAAAGAAAAGAGACAAAAACATTTTTAGTTTCTGGCTATAAGATTTGTTCCATCCAGATACAGGAAAGATAGTGCTACTGAAAATGGACGGCACTTGAAAGTTTTTTTCTGACAGCAAAATACAATTTACTAAATTGCAACTCTGTCGATTGTCACTAGTGGGTCTGCCAGTTAAAGACCATCGTGGTAGGTTCTAAAAGTTTTTTAAAAAGTTTTTTTATGTTTTAAAACATAAAAGATATGGGATTTTTTAGAAGTAGACATTTAATTCTGAATTTTTCCGTACTGTAAAATTTGATTAAAGATGAAAACCCAGTGAGATCACACTTTTCATTACAAAAATGAGGACAGTGATTAACCTAACCTTGTTAGGTCTTTGTTGCAGAGGATATCAAAAAGGAACATATTGGGCTGGTCTGAATCTTTTGGGTACCTCATCAACTGACCTAGTCTTTAATTTGGCACCTATGCTGTGAGCATTTCCAAGCCCTGGAGTGCTATGAGAAGCAGTTGCACAGCAGATAAATCTATTAAAAAGAAAGATGAAAAAACTAAATGACAGTATGGGGAAAAATAAAATAATTTTTAACCTTCTCCACTCATACTGTTAAAGAAATGCTGAAACAGAACAAAAGAAAGAACAACAAACAAACAAACAAAAAAAAAAACCTGGATGATAAAACTGTAGAAAGAGAGACTAGATTAGGAAAATGAAAGGCTTTTCCTCCTCAAAAGTCTTCAAAATTATAATGATTTTCACTGCCTTGATAAAATCAGACCTGGGTGTTACTGCCATATTTTCTTTTGAGCTTCCATAATGGTGATAAATTTTGTTTGAAATTAAAGCAAATAGATGTTTATATTTCATTTTACAGCAGTCAGCATGTCACTAAGTTAGCACTTCTCTGAGATTTACATAGTATTTGGACTAATTGCTGGCACAGTAGATTTTAGCCAAAGGTTGTTTTCCTCAACCATTTTGTTTTTCATATGTCTTGGCTGGTTTTAGGTTATTGGAGTCCAATACATTTACGTGCTTAATTCCTTGGAAGAAGTGGAGCTTCCATAGTTGAAAAAATGGCTTATTTTCTTTAAAAATAACTGAAATCTGGCTTAGGCTTCTCTAGAACTCAATGCACTATACAATTGTGTTATTTTATCCTTTTAAAAATTCCCTGAATAATCATTAAATCTTAGGAAACCAACTAATCTCCCGGAGGATGTGATAGGTCTAGCTATTTTCCAGTGTTTGCAAGAGCTTATGACAATTCAACATCATAAGAAAAATTGTTTCTAAATCCAAGACTGAGTCAAAGACTCCAGAACCAGCCTCTGCTTTCAAGAGGTGACACAAAATAGAGAAGAGGAAAACTTGACGCAAGGTCCAGAGAGCTTGTGAAAAAGGATTAATCAGTTTGATATTGGTCAGCACCACTTTTAATTGTGCTGTAAAAACTTCTGTTGTGTTGAAGCACACCAATAATGGAAAAAAATAAGGAAAAAGATGAGAGGTTTATATGGTAATTAATGACTTGAAGGAGAGTAAAATAACAAATAAGATAGGGAAAACTGAAGCCTGCATGTTGAGGAGACAGAGATGTTCAGGGTCATTATTTCTGTCCTTGATACAACTCATTACCTTAGTGCAGAGTTTAAGTGTGTTACTTCCACCCTGCTCTCCTCTCCAGAGGAGGACTGTGATGTGAGCATGTGTTTTCCTGTCCCTGTGTAATGTATCAATCTGTTATCCTGTCTTTTCCCTTACAGCTTAATTTTTTATTCAGTGCCAAGCAAATCTAGTACAAAGGGACGAGTCTCAAAGACAGTGAAATTCCAACAAGTTTCATGAAAATTATATGTTCTTGTGCAAAAAAAAGAGAACCAGAAATTATTCCCAGAAAGACTCCCAGACAAAGGCAGCATTGCAGACTGAGTCATGATAGAGAGAAGCAGCAAAGAGTCAGGAGAAGGATGGGTACTGAGAAGAGAAATTCCCAGAGACTCTGCCACAGGAGATCTTCTCTGCATATTGCACTTTACCCCCAAAATGCAATTCAGAGGGAACCAGGCATTAGTTCCAGCACCCACAATGCTAGGAGTTGTGCATCTGAGTCCAGCATATATGTGGAAATTCCTGTTTCCTAGCTTTAACCCATCTCATTGAACTATGTTATTGTTTTCATTTGGGATTTCGATGGGGATTTGTGTCGGTGTTTGTTTGTTGATTTTTTTTTTTTTTTTTTTTTTTTTTTTTTTTTTTTTTTTTTTTTTTTGAGGTATGGTGGGCAGGGAGCAAGTGGTCTTCATTACTGGGTTTGATTTGCACCATTAGCCAAGGTACCAGCCAAAAACACTAGACTGATGATTTTTTGCAAGGGAAGGGTTTAAAGGTTTGCCTCTTTTCTTTAGGGCTAAAGTTAATTTTGAATATTGACACCATTTATTAAATTTTGTCCTTGGCTTTTCTGGTGAAAATAGAGATTGCTTTTTCTCTGTCTGGTGTGGTAAGACACCTGTTTTCTAAAGGTATGAAAATCATTTAAAAATAAATATCTAGTAAAAACACTTCTATGATGGGAGGGAATCCAGTCTGTTTGGAGACTGTTGCAAGACATATGTTGGTTCACATTGCCTTTCCTCTTCTGAGAATCTGAAAGGTGCAATGCATCCCTGAACCTCCACAAACAACAGTAGCAACTGTTTCACTTGAGTGCTAAGTAATCATTTGTAGAACTTTAGGGCAATGTGAGTATGGTGAGGGCAAGATGCATCTGCTTCACACAAGACACAATCTTGTGAATGCAGCAGACACGGATTTGTGAATGACGGGAGGGAAAAATATTCAAAGAGGCTACAAAGCATTCCTCATGTTTTTCTCTTTTCGTATTTCTTTTTGTGTACTATCTCAAAGCCTGAATTGAGGAAGCCATTTAGTCTAGCTCACATCCACGTCAGTCCTCAGGGACTCCATAGGAATCAGCAGGACTCCATCTGTGAATCATACGAGCTCAGGAAATGGTCCCTAGTGTGGTGATCTTGGTTTCATGTCTGGACAGCTTGATCTAATCTTGAAACAGAACATTTTATGTATTCAGAGGACAACTGTTTTGTCCTTATATGAAGAAAAGAATGTTAGTTGAGATTGCAATGAGCCATTTTGTTTTTACTATATATTGTTGTGTCTATTAAATCTATTAAACAGCAGCTGATTGCAAAACCGTCTAATTGGCTTGTTTCAAGCTTCTAGCAGTAGATATCATGTATAATTATGTTCTGCTAACTGAACATTGAACATTTAAAAGATAAAAGAGCAAGAAGAGGAAGTGGAAAAAGGTATAGGGAATAATTCAGGTTGTTTCAGCACCTCAAGTTTTTATTCCAATGGATTATACTTTTAATGGTGTTTCAGAAATAGCTCATGGAATTGACTTGAAGTCTTTATAGACATGAAGTTTGAAAAAAAAAGACCTACATTGAGCCTTTCACAAATTCCTAAATCTGTAGACCTGAGAGGTCTACAATGTGAGATTGGAAAGCTCAGATCTTATAGGGCAGATCACCATCACTTTGCTTAGTTGGTGAAAATGAAAGGTTCAGGGGTTTTTCCATAGTACGACAACAAGGTATGACATTATAATACTTAAGGGTAGTAACAGCAGCAAGCTGAACAGCGTCACCAACAAAATAATTATTAAATGTACTATTCCTGAAGGAACAAAAAGCTGATACACAGCCATTCTGAGAAGGCAAAAAGAAACCAGAGTATCCCACACTATCAGACGGCATGCATTATCCACTTATTAACACAAATAAGTGTTACTTTGTGAAACTATAACAATACTATTGTTATATTGTTATATATATATTAATATTGCATATTGTTATACAATGACTTGTATAAAAATAACAAGTGTTATTTATGAAAATAATCCAGAATGTGCTATAATTGAGATTGCTTAGCCAGGTTTCAACACAGAATGGACTGCAAGCTGACTTGAAAAGTTTGTAGACAGCCAAGTGGACTTTGAAGAGTTTTTGAGTGAGACATTCTTGAAGCTAAATATGAGAAATTTTGAATATATTTGCGTTATGTACTACTGCTTGTACTTGAGGAGTCCACACTTCTCATATTCTTTTACCTTATTATAGCCTATTGCTGTTCTTTGGTATTCTGAAGCCAAACCACTATTCTGAATTGCAAGCTACTGATTTCATTCTGTTTTTTAGATTTTTCAACTCTGTTATCTTAGTGATGATAATCATGGTTGTGAGTATTTGAGTAGCCAAACCTGAAATTCTTTCATTTTTTTTTCACTAAGCATTTGTTTTAGCAGTTCTTTTTCCTGTACATTAAGCTTCAGCCCCATGCATTTGTAGCACTGTAAGTGTTGTCAGTAAAAAAGAAACACTATGTCTAGAAGCTCTTAATTGTTATTTCATAGCCATATTATCAACTCTATCCTCCCTCTTGTCCTGTCAAAAATATGGGCTTAGGAATGACATTGTTAAATTAATTCCTTGAATTCAATTTGGGTAATTATTCTTCCTCTGAATGGACTCCTAAATGTGTTGCAGGTTCAGTCCTGTTCCTCCTGGATTCCTGGTTCAATCCTTGCTCCTCCTGAATTTTCTTGAAAAGTAAAGAAGAACATTGGTGTATTCCACTGCAAACAGTTTCAGATGAATATGTTAAGTTCAGTTTATGTTAAAACAAATTGTATTCCCTGCTTAGCTTAATCCCCTAATGCTATGGGATATGGGAATCACAAGGCAGGGGAGATACTAGCACAGGCACTTTGTTAGTTGCCAGATTCATTCTTTATTGACTGGTTCCAGCTCCAGAAGAAAGAGGTCTTGTGTGGTCCTCACTTGGCACTCATAAGTGAAAACCTACAGCATCAGTGTGGTGGATCATTAGTCACTTTCTTTCCTTAGAGCATAAGGTAAAACTTAGCTGTGATGAGAACTTTGTGTTTCTTTAACACTGCTGAGTCTTTCTTACAGCCCATGTCAAGGACTGAACTTTCCAAATCATGTATTCCAGACACTGAGAAAGAAAGGACTTAATGGCTGTGACAGTCCAGACCCTGATGCAGATGATTCAGTGGGTCACAGCCCTGAGTCTGAGGACAAGTACAGAAAACTTAATGAAGATATTGATCTAATGATCAGCAGGCAAAGATTATGTGTAAGTACTCTGAGCTTCTTTTCATATCTTTTTACTTTCTGATATTTCTCTGAACCTGGCAGGCATTGCACAAGAAACAAAACAAAGGTTGTGAAAGCCATGATCCTGACTCCTCTTATGCTCTCACCCCATGCACTGAAGAAAAATACAAAAAAATTAATGAAGAATTTGATAATATGATCAAGAGCCATAAAATACCTGTAAGTACTAAAGGTTAGATGGCTGTCTGCTGATAACTGCTGCAGTAACAAACCATAACCCTTTCAGTTCTGGCATTCTTAAGGAAACCATAACCCTTTCAGTTCTGGCTTCTTAAAGCTAGAAAGAGGCTTTAATAGCCACTGTGGTCAGAAATTTTCAAATAGCATATTTTTCTTTCAAGTCTCTAACTCTGACACACAGGCAAAGCCTATTATGGGTGAAACCTACAGAAGGAAGTGAAATATACATATATGAACTATATTCACTTGATTTACAGAAATGTTTTACCATACCACTTGCCCAAATTACACTTAAAAAATAACAGTGGAAATCTTTTTTTGTGGACAGGCTAACAAATACACAGTATACTTTCTGTGGCAATATAGAAAAAGTGATGTAGAACTGAAATTCCTTTATATATAGCAATTAGCATGTGTAGTGTGTGTAACTTCAATTCTCCATTGTGTCTGCTAAAACTCAGTTACAGCACTGAAGGGTTACAGTTACTTGCTCGCTGCAGAGAAAGAGACTGCATGAGAGCCTAATGGCAGGATTCAGACATGTTTGTGTGTTGGGGTGATTTTACAGCTTTATCAGAGAATTTGCTTTGGCATCATCAGCATTACTTTACGGCTTTAACGTAAGCTAAATTCTGTTTTAACCAAGTCAAAATTTCTAACAATAAGTCATATGCCTTGCCAGATATCTGAGAGAAATAACACTGCATGTGCTATTTGGTTTGCACAAGATATACAAAGGATGAATACTTTGTCATTATGTTTGACATTACATTTATAAAGACAACAAAAAGAATATGGAGATTTCAAGGTTATATTTGTTTGGTTTTCCAAGTGTCTGTGGAAAACAAAGTAGGAAACCAAATATTTGCTCAGATCCAAAGAAGCATTTGAATTTGCATAGGAAACTGCTTACTTCTAAGAGACAGGAGATGATTTGTATGCGTTCATTGGTCATTTCCACACGAAGGTTGTATGGTTATCTACCAAAAACATTGTCTGGATACCCAGAATGTCCAATGTCTTCTGTAGTGTTAGTCAATTGCACATACAAAATCTGACACCTAAGATGAGGACACTTCTTAGGAAGGCTCAGATTCTGTCTCAAGCACTCTAATTGGTCTTTCCACTAGTTCTCGGCAGAAGGATTTTTCACTCAAGGTAATTAAAATTTGAAGAAGTTCTTACATCAGGCCAAAAATATTTTGGAAAAATGTAAGGAGACTAAATAATACTTTCCCAGAGACCAGAAAGGCACCAAATTTGATAAAGTAATATTTAGAATGACTGGCTAAGGGTGCCCAACATATATGTAGAATATCAGGGAGGAATACAGATATAGCCACATTTTTTTACCTCCCTTTTTATTTGCTCCTTTTGGAAAGCCGTTTTTCTCAGAACAAAAAAGCTGTAAAGCTGTCACCATGAATTTGGTTTCTCAGGATGCAACACAGCTTTACAAATGATGACTGCAGCATTTAGGGAGACTGTTAAAAGCCAGAATGCTTAATCCTTTTTCACATCAAAATCTCACCATTGTCATTCTTTCATCCTGTTTCTCTTTCAAGGACGTCTTTTGGCTTTTTCAAATCAAACTGACAGAATTTTTTCACCAATCTACTTTTTTGCCTTTAAAATGTATTTGGGGTGATCCTTCAGAACCTCTGTTTATCTCATCTATCTGTTTCTTTTCTTTCCTAAAAAACAGGTCATGTTTTAATAATCTGAAATCTTAAGGCATTAAAAAAAAAAAAAACCTTGGGAAAAAAACTTCATTCCTGTACTAGTGAGTTCTATCTCTTTCTTTACCTCCATAAGCATTTGGGAAAATTGTCTTTTCTGTAAACTCAGGAAATGTATAAGATTTGGAAACCAGAAAGTTAATCTGAGCATGGTATATGAGTTTTGTTTTCCCAAAAATAATGGAATTTCCTTCTGATTGCTTTCATTAAATATAACTTTTTGACGTCAAATATAGTCCTACTTCAGCAATTAATTGGTGGTCTAGGGTACAACTTCTTACCTTTCGGGATGTTATGAAGTGCAGTGTATTAATCTTTCTGTGCAATTACTTCAGAGGTGCTTCAGAGATACAGAACAGCAAAATTTTACCTTTTTTCATGTAAGACAGAGTAGCCATTCTCTGAATACATCACAGGCAGAGCTCAGGGTCTGTCCCCTCCATGAAGCCGCTTTCCATAACAGGAAGAAACAGCAGATATTCTCTGCTAAGCCAACAGCAGCTCCTTCTCTTGGCATAAGCCAAGATATAATGGGCAATTATATCAGATAGAAGTCACAACTAGTATATAATGGAAATTTGTAACTATCTGGTTTTATATATAAATATTATCTATTGTACACAGTAATATCCTTAACTGGACAAATCAGAATAACTAAGTTAGGAAAAATATCATCAAAGGTAGCCAAGAAAATAGGGGAGAAGAAAGCAAAATTAATCATAAAGTCAGCAAGTCAAGTCTCTAAATCACTACTTACAGAGAATATAAAACAATGCATTTCTTCTGCATGATTTTGTAACATTAAAAAGTTGCTGCCAAATGAAAACAACATTGTCTTTTGCTCCTAACATCCAAGCCAAATAATGTTTCCTCAGATAATTTTCTGGGGATAAGTCTTCATATTGCTCTAAACCATCTGATAAAAATTAGACATTTATTTGTAAGTTTCATAAGAGTGATAAAGCAGAGAAGACAGAAATAGTCCACTAGAAGAAATATATAAGTATCTCTGCCTCTAAATAAATGAAGGCCTGGTTGAACATGGGAGGGATAAAAACGATATTTAACACAGACTGTTTGGTCCATTAAGTTCCAAGGGGGTTGAGTGTCCAACACTTTGTTTGGCATCACATACCCCAGCTTGTGGAGTGAGCATCTAACACTGTGTGCTGTACACTGGCAGCATCGTCCCTGGTGAGACGTCTGCCCTCTTTGGCAGTAGTGTGAGGCGATTCCCTTTTTCCTCTTGGGTCGCCTGGCTAGCTCTGGACCAGAGAGGGGTGGGAAATCCTCATAGACAAAGGCAAAAAAACAAAGAAGGCTCTTTTCTTCCATGGGAAGGTAATCCACAGCTTATTCTATCACGCTCCCGGCAAAAGGAAGGAAGGAAGGAGAGAGAAGGTGGAAGGCAGTTTTAAACTCAGGGAAAGGGGCGGGGAGGAACAGACCCGTGACCAATGGGACACCGCCGACGGGGAGGGGCTAAGGGAGGGCTGATCCAACTTCACGAGCTCCGGGGAATACAGAGCAAACCATTTTCTCAGTGCAATATATAACAGTGCAATATAAAACCATGAACAGTGCAACTTACGAAACAAACAACAGTAGTGACCAAAGGAGAAAAGACAAAGGAAGGGGGTAAAAAAAGGCAAAATGTGGCAAACTTTATACGCATGACAATAAGGTTTTGTATATATTAGAATTAGCAAAAAAGCAAAAAAAACACACTGAAGCAGCTTGAAGTGCGCTTACCTCTGAGGTGAATACTTTGAACAGGCTCTTGACACCTTTTGATGCCAAATAACATTCTCCCAAATAATTTCTTAATTTTGTTTTGTTGTTAGTCCAGGCCAGGAACAATTCCCAATTGTCAGTCTATATGTAGTCATGATTTTTTTGAGGTTGAGAAAGCTTAATGGTATGGACCTGAACTTTGTGGCCTCAGACGGCCTCAGTTCCTCCCTAATTCCTACTAATATAGATATTACACAAGTGCATCAGAAACTTTAATGTCTATCAGGCTAAAATGGAATCATTATGACCCTGGCTTACACCAGGAATGACAAGGGAACCTGCAGTTCTTGGTGAGGAATGTGTAACACTTTATTAAAGTTAGACAAACAGAGAAAACTGTAGCTAGAGATGTAATGTTTTAAGACTGATGTTTATCCAGCCAAACTTCTTTCTCTAACTTTTGACTCTGGAGAAGAAGAAAAACTACTGTATTTCAGATATAGTATGTTGTGCTGAAAAGCAGTGAGTAAACTGCTTTTGTCCAGATATCATTGCCTATGAAGTGCTCTGCAAATAGATGTAGGTAAATCCAGATAGTAGGTGAAATGACAAAAAACTAGACTATTAGTACAGAAATTAAACAAATAATTTAAAAATATATTTTTAAATGAAAAAATGAAAGCTAAGTAACAGTTTCACATGACTAGGGAGACTGGCAGCCCAAAGAGCAACCAAGATTGGAGGTCTTTCATGCTGTACCAAGGAAAAAAAAAAAAAGAGAGAGAAGAATCTTGGACAGTTTGGTTTGAACATGGAAGGAAGAGCATAGTGGTTAAAACAAGTTTTAGAATTCTGATAAGACCTTCAGTTTTGTTGTTTTACTGGAGTTTTAGTTTAGATAACAGAAATTTAGATTAGGAAAAAATATTAAGAAAATAGAGGCAATAATAGTCTCTACCCAGATTCAGAGGCCAGTCTTCGTAGGTCTCGTGGCACAGGGTGAAAAACCCTTATGCAAAGTGCTCCCTGCGGGTGACAGTCAATGCAACATGGACTGGCATTCAAGCAGAGAGGACCAAGGGCTCAAAGCCACTAGGTGGAGAGGACTCTATCACAGTCCTGGATGTTGCAATAAGCAGAAACTCCATGTTGGCTTGTTCATGTTCATTTATGCATTCATCAGGCTGTAATTGGCACTGAAAAATGGAGACTTCAAACACCAACTTTGAGCTCCACAAACAGTCACGTGCTTCTGGCTAACATGGGATTTAGGAATGTTTTGGGTCCTTCTGTGGCCAGTAAAAATAATGACTGGCTTCAAAACATACCTTCAAGCTGCTAAAATGTTTCTGATTATGCTATGCCACCTTATTTCCAAGGAAGTTAGACCTGAGTCATAAGGGTGCAGATTACATGTAGATTCTTAGATCTGTTGATTATACGTAGAACATGTGGATTCACAAAACACCTCACCTCCCTTTCCTACTTCTATTTAAATCAATCAGCTCTATGAGAAATACAGCCCTTGGAGTGTACTTCAGCTTCTCAGCAAAGGGAAGCAAATTCCCATGTGCCCCCATGCTGGGGAGCAATGCCAGCAAGTCCATCTACCCAACTACTGTTGCTCTGGCCATCTCTTGCAAAAAGCTACAGAGAGCATATCAGAGCTAAATTAACACTTCAAAATAATTCAAGGCATTTGTGTAAAGTATCTTTAACATCATACCTTGAAAATCTCGCTCTGTGTTTCAGTGGTTAGGCAAAATAATTCATCTATATTAGAGTAAAATTTTCTCTGTCCTTAGAGAGGACCAAGAAAGAAAAAACCTTAAGAGATAATTAATTTGATGGATAGTGCTGTAATACACAGGGCATAGCCAACAGCTCCAGCCAGAGAAGACACATGGGTGGCACAACGTCAGAGTGCCTCAGTTGCTTGACAAGCAATTGATATGTCCAGCTCTCCATGTATTCCTATGTCCTTGAAGACAGTACTATCATCTGCCAACAATAAAATTAAAATCTTTTATTTCCTCCTTCAGAATATGTTACCAGTCTACTTTATAGAATTTTTTTTATGTGTTTAATCTCTTGAAGCTCATAAGATTTCTAAATTTCAAATTGAGGGGTACTTGGTCTGTATTCATGTATTGAATACTAAAAACGCTGTCAGGAAATTCTAAAAAGGTTTATCTGATCAAAAAGGCAAGAAATTAAAACTTTTAAAAACAAATCATTTAAATACAGATTTCTAATGTAGTCATAACTTTTATAGAAATTCAAGCAGCTGCTACCCAAGAAACCACAACCAACAAACTCACAACCAACCAAGGAAACTGAGATTCCTAAGAACATAATGAGATATGCATCTCCTTACAGTCTCTGTTAGTGCAGTATATTATTTGGGGGCGTTTTTAAAGCATTCTTGCAAAGGAAAGTGGCTCAGAAGGTCATGCCTTTAGGCAAAAAAACAGGATATTGAAAAGGCATCACTAAATACCACCCCTGCCCTCTCAAAAACAAACCACAAAGACTAGCGTGTATCTAAATTTCTTGTATTTGTTAGCTGTCCCTGAGGAGACCTTTACTTTTTTTAAGCCCTTCCAAGCTAAGATAGAAACTCAGAAAAAGAGTGGTTTACTGTGCTGGTGTCTTTTATGTGACTTGGGATAATTCTTGTTGCTAAAGCAACACAAGCTGAAATTAAAGTCTTCCCTTTTGCATTCTGTCCCTTCCAATTTTTTTTGCCATGTCATGAAGTCACCATTATCATGTATCCTTGATTTTGCAGTAATCTATGACAGTAGATTAAGGTATGACAAATAAACAATTATGACTTCACAGAATGAAAGAAATATAAAATTGCGCTGCATTAGGCAGAGGTTTGTTTTAAACAAGAAAAAAAATAGAAAAAAAAAAGAAAAAATCTTTCCAGTTCTTTCAAAATAAATGTGCAAGCTGCATTAAAGGAAGATAGAATCATGATTTGAAAAATCATATTTAAAAGCCTTGGTAATTCATTTGAAAGTCTTGGGGGAAAGGGAAAAGCACAGCTATTTTAACTACCAAGTACTAAATATTTTAACTAAATATAGAGTAACTGTACTCAAAGGCTGTTTCATTTTTGTATTATTCTCATATTTGTCTTTCTTTATTGCTTGTACAGGCTGTTCCACCACCAAACTTTGAGATGCCAGTTTCTATCCCAGTGTCCAGCCACAATAATTTGGTATACAGTAACCCAGTCAGCTCACTGGGAAACCCCAACCTTTTACCGCTGACTCATCCTTCTTTGCAAAGGAATAGCATGTCTCCTGGTGTGACACATCAGCCTCCAAGTGCAGGTAACACAGGTAGGCTCTGTTCAACCACATTCCTTCAAATGCTCTACTATCAGCTTCTTGCATGCCTTGGGTCACTTAAACTGTATTCCAAGAGACAAGAACTCTATTTTTAACAGTCATAAGAGCTTTTCCAAAATTGCTGTGTTGAAAAATCAAACCAAACTGTTTTCCTTATTGACTAAGATTGAAGGAAATCAGTGAAGTCAATGAAGGACAGAAGGGCTGACAGCATGCTCTTTCATAAAAGGGCAGCTTATCTGCCTAATATGTACAAGTACTCACTATAACATAAAGCAGAGGAGAGAATGTAGCCAATGCAAACAATTTGAAGCAAGTATATTAGAACACTCATTACTTAAATAATCAGTCTACAGGCTAAATGCAGAATTTATTTTTATTGGTTCATTCACAAGATGGGTTAATTTTAGTTGAGCTCTGTACTTCAGTGCTTTACATAGCAAGGAATTGTGGTTTGCTTTGGTGATGGTGAGAGCTCATCTCTGAATAGGATAACTGGGCATTAGGTTGTTTCAATCTGTCTGGCTCCAGCAACATCAAGATCCTTAGGTATACCAGGTTCAAAGAATCATTTGAGGTCTCCAAGTGCAAAGAGAAGTTTTAAGAATCCTTAGTGTGAATGTCTGTGAGAGGCTGAGGAAATTATAAACTATG
>VWZS01006557.1:27469-49206 GCA_013397075.1 Rhabdornis inornatus
ATTATTGGAAACTTGAAATGAGCATTAATACGTTTTAAAACTCCATCAAGAATTTGCAAGTTCATTTTGTCTTAAAATTAATCCCAGGTTCCTAAGGATCTTGCAAATTCTCAACCCATATGGTCAGTGAAAAGCACTAGAATAGACAAATAAGAGATCAAATAAAGGACATAAAAATTGTGTATCTTGTTTTCGTTCTTCCACTTTAGTTCTTTAGACTACCATAGAGGATTTTTCATTCAGTGTATCACTATCTTTGAAATCACTAAAGAGAGAAAAAAAAAAAAGAACAAGTAGGAACATGACAGTTTCAAAAGTTCAAGAAATCAAAATCCTAAAATTTTCCAGTTTTTCAAGACTTAGAATGTGAATTATTAAAATTATGTTCAAGAATGTTGATAGATAAGGAAAAAAAGTCACTCTTTTCTTATTTGTGTTACCTTAACATGTGGAAAGTTTCCTGGCTGAAATGCTCAGTATAGATTTATTGTCCTGACTCAGAATATTAAGAATAGCCGCCACTTTGCAACCCCTGTAACACCAATGACCAAAACTCCTCTAAAGGTATGGGTGTTACTAATAGGAGATGAAAGGAGAGAAGTAAACTTTGCTCTTTGTTTTGTCCTGATTAAGATTGTGCCCTTCTGGTATCCTTAAAATCTTAAAATTTAAGATGTTTAAGATGATATTACATTAATTTGTAGCACAGTTAAAATTGCAGTTTTTCATTATTAAATGGATTTTTAAAAATAATTATTCTTGATTGAATAACTATCAGTGCACAAAAGCAACGTTTCCGAGTTTTCTGAAAAGTGATATTACAGGGATTAATCATGCAGTCTGTACTTGGATGGAGTTTGTTCTACAGTCAATGGGACTTGTCCCTAAATGCAAGTGTAAGAGTGTGCCCAAGAGGAGTGCTCTGTGCTCAAAAAGCATATCTTTACATTCTACCATTAGTCCAAGTACAAAGCCTGGCACTGTATTTCATGATACATGCTGCTCCACTAGCTTGAATAGAAATAAGCTCTTTTCTGCATAAAATATTTTTACTCTTACAAGTCAGTATAACAAACAATACAAGAAAAAATGCTCTTTGTGAAAAACCTGTTGAATTAAAAATGCTGTAAATTTTCAAATTCTGACATATACCCTTTAAAATTTGGGCATCCACTGTTTTTATTTTCATTATTTTTATTATGCCTTACAGAATACATTTGTAATATTTTAAAAAGTTATATTCCATTAAAAATATGGCTTTTAACCAAATAAAAATGTAAAGCCAACTTGCTCTAAAATCCATCTGGTTTTCATTTCATTATGATCTATAATCAGGGAATCCATTCATATACAACATAATTTTTGTGCTTTCAGGCGGATAGCAGAATGAGATGTTCTACGTACGGTCACATCTAAACTGATAATTGTCCAGAGTGTAATTTTAAAGTATAGCATGAAGGAAGATTTCATTTGTACATTAGAAGTCTTATACATTTGTTTTGCCTCTGAATGTAAATGAGACCGATCTCTTTGGTCAATTTATCTGAAGGTGAGACAGCTGCCCCAGAGAAGGACACAGCCCTCTTAAGTTAAAATTGATACAGTTTAAAGAGCTGGTTTACATGCAGACTCTTCTTAATTTTAAACCACATGCATTCACTCATCACTGATTTCCAAATGATGGGTTTCTGTACTATAGGTTTAAGGTCCACAGTCTTACATTCCTGAATCCTCATTATACCAAAAGAGTAACAGTTTGGTCACTGGAAAGAGGAACTGTTATTATATGGCTCCAAAATGCTAGGCATAATATGCCATGAACAGCAGAAATCTGCTAGCAAAGAAAAGATTGCAGTTGTTCTTAAAAATAATTTGATGTTTTTGAAATATAAATGTAATCACAGCTCAAACAATTTTACATCAGTAAAGGTCAGATGAATGTTTCTTAATAATAAAGTTTTTTACAGAAGCACTCTTCCCCCTAACATTTAATAGTATATAATATTAAGTAAATCTTATGTAGGAAATGGGAATTCTTTCTTGTAAGGTAATTTATTCTCCAAAAATCACAACTAGAAACAAACATATAGAGTACAGTGCATTCCTTTTTGCTATATATCTTAGGTCCTATATTGTAGAACGGAGAAAAACTCACTGCTGCTTCAAACAGTTCCACTGCCACTCTCTGAGCAAATCCTTGTCATATGATAGATTTCATAGGCAGTTTTACATCCTGCTGGTAAAATACTTCCTGTATGAAACTGACACCATACTTTTGCTTTAATTTCTTCTGTTGATCACTTCAAACATTGATTTTCAGTATTCAGTTTGTAAAAGATGAACTTTTTTAAAATGCAGTGTGGTTTCTGGTAGAAAATACTGTTGTATGTTCAAAATACCCCTTCTAGTTTCATTGCCTGTAGTGAAATAATACCATTATTAGAGCAGAATAGGTAGCTCTATGTTGACAACAATTGTTCTTTTTGAGAAAAAAAGCCTACTGGTAAAAATGGAAAATTTTTGACAGCACTCTGCTGAGTTTGTATTAAAATACATTTCAGTAACTCATTTTGCTTTCCTAACTGTATGATGTTATTAAGGAAATAAACAACAAGACTAACTATGAAATATATTTTAGTGCAAGATCTCCAAAGGCATTTTAATACAGAATATTAGAAATTATCTGAATGTTCTTAAATTTTCATCATATTGCAATGGCTTGGAGATCATGATAATAAAAATAATGAGAACAAACAAGCCAGGCCAGACTAGTTACTAAAGGTACCTGGCAAATATAGAATTCAAGCAGTTTTTGATAATTTTCCTGTGCCATAATCCTAATGTTCACAGTTCAGGGGCTTCCAAAGCCAGAAGTGATGTTTTTATATTTAATAGCTTTTGACAGATTTTATTTCCATGGATTTCCTGTTTTGATAAGTACAAGTAGCCAATGTGCTTGAGGATTAAAAACTCGAAAATCTTAGTCATGCTCAGATACACTTCATTATCCTAACCAGAGGAGCTGTCGTGTTCTCTCATTTTTATGCCCACCTCATAAACATTATCAAATTTACTTCCATAATCCATTTATGTTCTTTAGGGCTATAAACTCAATTTCACATTAGAGGGAGGGTTGAGGGGGAAGGGCTGAGATACTGTGGTCTTCACTGACTTTGGGACTACAAAGGAAATGTGAAGAGCCAGCGTATCTGACCCAGAGGACTCTGCCACACGGTCTAGTTTATCTTCTCACACAAATTTCAAGCTGTGTGTTGCAACACATGAACAAAAGCTGAGCCCAGTAAATAAAGTCTTCACTAGTGTTTGTTTCTTTGCTGTTTATCCATGAATTTTTTCCATACTAATTTTCATGCTATTCCCTCTCTATGACTGGGCAGTTTCTGTCCCTTTCCTGTGACTGTGTAGACAGAATTTCAACATTACACTAAAAACCAAGCTTTTTCCCTAGATTTTATGTGGGTTAGAAGTGAAATTTGGTGAACGAAATAGTGGAACAGTAGGTCAGTAACCTTACAGACACATAGTTGTCAATGCAATGTGGTGAGAGAAAAACACCACTTTCTAAAAATTTTAAAGGAAGAATTTGCTTGTCAGAATTGTTCCTAGGGCCTGCAGAAGAGAGATGCAGATGAAAGATATGGTGGTGTTTTCCAAATAAGGTTATAATCTTGCTCCCATTGACTTTAGTGTTTACAGAACCAGGTCCAAGAAGTGTAGTGAAAAAGAGCCAAAAGAATTTATGAATCCTTCTGGTCTTCGCCTTTTGTGGAAATTATAGCCTTCCTATACTCATCCTTCATTTAAAAGCAAAACAAAATCGACCTGCTAAGGGCTGAGTCAGGAAAGGCACAATCTTCTGTAGTTGTCAAGAAAATATGAGATAGCTTTGACGGTTTTTATGCCCTTTTTATGCTGACTTTCCTGCTTCTTGTAAGGCAAATGTCAGACGTTAACTGCTACAAAGGCACGGCATATTTTGCTATATACCACAGTGCTGTAAACAAAATCGTAGTGAGTTAATTCCAGCACATCACTGAGATGCAAGCAGCCATGAAAGAAAGCATTTGAAGACCAGTTGATCCAAATATGGCACATGTTGTATTTTCCTATGAAGATACATGTCTTAGATATCTACCATGAGCTTTTGATTTCACAATTTTAGAAGGGCTTGAAAGATACAGTGGACTTTATCAATCTTCTCTCTCTGTCTTTTCTTTTTTTCCTCTTTTTTACCTTAACAGGAAATGGATATGGCAACCCCCGCAACTCACCAGGTCTGCTGGTCTCACCTGGCAACTTGAACAAGAATATGCAAGCGAAATCTCCACCTCCGATGAATTTGGGAATGAACAACCGTAAACCAGACCTCCGTGTGCTTATTCCACCTGGCAGCAAGAGTAGCATGCCATCAGTGGTAATGTATTTTCAAAGCTCTTCTTTTAATCTCCTTCAGATAAGAGTTATTTAGGAATTTCAACACTGGCTCGTTTGTTTTTTCTGACTAGGGCTTGACATCAAGCTGAGGATGTAGGCTGAGCCTCTTTGGTTGCTTTTTTGAAGTCTTATTTACTTCCTACCTTCTGTCTGTTGAGTTGCAAAATAGAAACTGTGTCCTAACTGTGGACAGTCGAACTTTCTGCAATCTCTTTCCCAGTGGAGTCTTTCCTGAGTTTGTTATAAAGGCTGAATTTAACCCTGAGTATTTCTAACCGTTACGTTTTTCTTAAATATTTAGCCACACTAAATAACTTCAGACTCTTTGCAGATGGCATTTTATCAGTAATAAATTAATTTGAGCCCTATCACTGTGAGTCCCAATTTTTGTAATGATAAGAGGTAGTAAATAGAGCAAGAGGAAAAGGAGTATGAAATTTCTGTATCTCCTGCCAGGACTAGTGAAATTTAGGCAATATACTATACTAGAAGGCTGAATTGGAAAGGTAACATGTCCATGTTTTGTAGCTTCTTTTCAAGTTTGTTACTGTTTCCAAGTAAAGGTATTTTAAGTGATTAACATTAAAAGTGAACATAATTTTAAAATATTGTAATTTAAGTGATGCAGTTTTCCATTTTGTAACAAACATTATTAAAACAACTTCCAGGTTGGCTTCTTCAGCTTGATGCAAAATAGATTAATAATCAAACTAAAACCGTCTGTAAATGTGATGCTACCTTCTAAGTGAAAAAGTGACAAATAGTCCTACAGGGCAATACTCAAAGTTGATCAAGGCAGTGACAAGCTGTCTACATCAAATTAGTTATTCCAAGCCCCTTAAAAATGTTATTTTCCAAGAGACTCTGTAAGTGATCAGGTAGAGCAAGACAGTCTGCAAACAATGGGACTGTGGAAGAAAAAATGAATTCCTGGAGAAAGTCTTGTGCTGAAAACGGGATAGGTTGTTCCTACAATTGAGTCAAATATTACATTAGGAGGACAAATAAGAGATCTATGAGGTGTATTTTTTCCAAGATATGCATAGAAGGTGTTTAATTTGCTGTCCCTATGATATGAAAATATTCCCTAAGCTAAAACCTACATCCTGGTAAATAATTATATTCACTAATTTTTAATACTCCTTTCCTATGCAATCAGTCTGAGGATGTTGATCTGCTTCTGGTAAGTGGTACTGATGTTCATCTTAATAACAAAGAAAAGAAAACCAGGTTTTTTTTTTATAATGTAGGTACAATATTGGTTGAAATAGAATGGAAAATACTACAGTAATAACAATGTTGTGAACAAAAAGGTCATTGCAATTTTTTAATGTAGCAGTAGAAGGCCAGATGCAGTTGTTGCACATATTCAAATTATGCATGCTAGAATTAAACTTTCTTTTTGGTGGTGCATGGAGAGCATGTAAACTTACTCTGTTGAAGATGGTGCAGCCTTATGACATCTTTTTTGGTGGCTCTCTAGACAGTTTTTCCTGCCACTCACATAATTAGAGTTCTCTAGTGTAATTTTCACAATGCAACACCTAGTGCCCTGGAGTTAAAGATAAGTGTGCAACTGCTGTGCAATCTAGCAGCCTTGAAGGGCTTTTTTATTGCACAAAAACAAAGTAGTCAGAGCTCCGTCTCCTCCTAAGAGTTCAGTGTTCAGCAGTCTGGGGGTGCACCTCAGTTTCAAAACCCAGCAGAGATAGGTTTGAGGGTTTTTCTTTTGCCATTTTGTTTTGCTTTGTTTTGCTTCTTGGTATTTGTTTGTTTGTTTGTTTGTTTGTTTGTTTGTTTTTTGTGGTAGTTTTTTTTTTCAATATGAGTGAAAAGGAAAACAATGGGGATAGAGCTTACGTATTTCATTAGTTTTTTACATGGTCTATTCTTCTACCCATAATAAAAGCGGTCTTACTAGTTCAGTTACCTAGGAGATACTGATGTAATGGGTTACTATGGTGACAACTGGTCTCTTGAAAGCTTGTAAATGATAGGGCTGGCAGAGTTCATCAAAGCCACATGTTAAATGATTAATTTCTAGAAATTTGTAACAGCCTGTATTTCTCATGCCCAAAATATTCCCAGAAAGCAAATACACTCAACTGACTTAAAACTGGTCAATAATATGTTTATTTTAATTACTTTAAAAGAATCAAAGGATAAATAACTCCCAGTCTGCTCAGTCATTGGCTACTCCAGTGGTTTCCATAGCAACTCCTACTCTACCAGGGCAAGGGATGGGAGGATACCCATCAGCCATCTCAACAACATATGGTACTGGTAAGTATGGGTGCAGGATGCAAAGGATGGGGAAAGGAACAAGGTGCTGACAAGTGTCTATCTCAGTATTAATGAATTAGCTAATATTCTTTGGGAGAAACTGAAAATTTCATAGCTGTTATGCCTTTGCAAAACGTTTGCTTATTCTGTACCTGTCACAAACTTCAGACGTATCTATTTTACTTAGTCTTCCTTGGATATAATTTCATGCAGTTGAGTGCACCATGCCAAAGCCATGAGGGTAGTAGGAATAAGCTGCTTCACTATCTCCACATCAGAGTTCAGTAACTCTGTTGGCCATCACACCTCCCTTCCTAGTAGTGTGCAGAAATGAAGCCTCAAGGCATCTTTACAGTTCCTGTTGTGTATTTCTGGTGTACAGAGTGCACACAGTGACACCTAGATCCAGTGCATTTAGAGAACACACATACTGTTCAGAAGCAGGCTGCCTGCTGGGTTCTGCAAGGAAGACTGTAACCAAAATATTATATTTTTCAATTCTTTCTGACAGTCCATTTGCAGTTATGGTGAATTTATAGGCTAAGAATGCTTTAGGTCTGCCAGACTCAGTAAAGCCCTGCTAGACTACAGAATAATTATTAGTGCATTATTTGCTCCCAATTTAATGAGTTGAGGGAAGAGGAAGATTTACCTTTTCTGCTGCAAATTAATGTGATTGGTGTAATTAAAATTAAAAGGCTTACAAAGTGATGTGAAAATGCTAGTTGTTGTTTAATTGCTTCCTCTTTAATTACTTCTTAATTATTGTCTTTCTGTTTTCAAATCTAGAATATTCTCTGAGTAGTGCAGATAGATCATGTCTCTCTGGTTTTAATACAGCCAGCGCTCTTCATCTTGGTTCTGTGACTGGCTGGCAACAGCAACACCTACATAACATGCCACCATCTGCCCTCAGTCAATTGGGGTAAGCAATGTCTTTTTATTTTACTGTCCTACAGCGCCTTCAGTCTCCCCAGTAATTCCAAATGTGAAATATGTCAAGATAACAGACGTATTTACCAGAACGTATTTGCTGTGTGTAAAAACTAGAGTTTGCAAAACTAGACAATATAATTCATGGAAAGTTTGCTAGGGAGCTACAATGAAATATTCTGTGTTCATGACATTTTCTCAGTAGTGTATTGTTTATGTTTTAGATTGTATTTCTTTAAATAGCATTTTATTTCACTACTAAAATGAAACATCTATATTGTACTGATGCCATATTTACTATTTATGCTTTTAATTTCCAGTTACTGTTGCACACTTACAGTAAACTAGAAAATTTTTAATGTATTTTAATAAAGTAAGACTTACATATTTAATTGACCTGAGATTAAGCCTCAACCTCATATAATAATCACATCCTCCCTTCTGCTCAACTCTGAAATTCAAATTTCATTTATTTGGAGATGATTTCTATGAGAAAATAGCATGATTAGGCCGAAGAACTGTGGGCTCACAAAACTCATCGCGATGTGCCTGTGCTGAGGAGTGAAGGTATTCCTGCCCTCTAGTGGCTAATTTTAATATCTATTCAAGTTTCGGAGAAACAGTGCTCAGTCATCTCAGGATCTTTAGAAATGTGAAAATTCACACAGGGAAATCACCTGAACAAGCAACCTCTTGGCTCATTTAAGTGAACAGGTGTACGATTTTCAAACATTCTGATATCTGCAATTTCTACTAAGACCATAGGCATGTACTTGTGTGGCACAGCTACACAATGTATGGTTAATGTATGGTTAGACATGTTGGAATTTTAAAATGTTTCGTTATAAAAACAGAAGCTGAAATAGCAGGAGTGTATTTATGAGGAAAAATTTAATTCATATGCAATTGAAAGGAAAACCTTTTTTTCAGGAAGAAGTCTTCCACATATGCACTTTATTTTTTATGTATTGTTGACATAGTGTGGAATGATTTAATACTCTAAACATGGCTTAAACTTCAAAATTTTTCTTCTACTTTATCTGACCACTTTTTTTAACTTTTTTTAATGTCTTTACCATGTTGATAATTTGATTTTTTATGGAAAGGTATACAAACGTTTCAAAGGAAACAAATATTTTTAATCTAATTTCTGTATGACTAAGTGTATATAGGTACAAATGTCATATAAACATACAACTAAAATACTTGTGATAGAAAAAAATAGTCTTAATATCTCTCTCTTACACTTTTCGGTTTAAGTTTGCATTATTTCTGGGGCTGCATTCGGACTTACTGTACAACTAAAATCATAAATTCTCAAATAAATTGAAATCTCACATGTTAGGTATCACTGTATAAACAATTAGTACCATACCAAGGAATGTAATAAAGCTATTTGGTAAGCCTTAAAAAAAGTATAAATTAACTCCTAAACTAACTATACATAAGATATGTCACACATTGTGATCTGTTTCTGATTGATATCACAGAATGTCAAAGTGTAATGGCTGTGGCTGTGGAACACATTCTGAGTTGCTACTCTTATTATTATTATTCTTTCAGTGATTTGTAAGTGAATTCAGCTATGAAAGCTGCTTCACAGACAGTTCTGGGGAAGTCTTCCATCACTGCAGAAAATCATAAGCCCTTTTTTACTCTCTGAGTTGTATGTGCAAGACCATCTGTTTTAACTTTTGGATTACTTCAAAAACTTGAAATTCTGTAGAACATGTTCGGTCCATGTCAAAAAGATTTTAAAAATGAAACAAAATTACAGTCATCTTCACATACTTGAGGAAACACATCCAGAAAGGTTTTGACAACATAAATCTCAGTGCTTTGTGAGGTCTGTTATACTGGAAAGATTTGGTAGCTGTGACATGCTTGTTGTTAACAGTAGGCTATAAAAGACTGTGAGAAAACAGTTAATGGAAGAGACACTCCAGGTCTCTTTCAGGTTTTGTTTTTCACCAAAGTCTAAAGGTTAAAATCAGCTCTGCTTCCTCAATGCATGACAAGAACGTGATTAGTAGTAGAATAAGATAGGGTTAGATGTATTATCTTGTTCCAGATAAGTCCTCAGCAATTTCAGTAGCACTGTCAGAACCGTCTTGCAGGTAATTTGAGATCTCTGCAACCTAGCTCTTAGTTCTTCAAGTTGACTGTGCAGTTAGGAGCCACACTATAGTGTTGGTAGACTAGAGGGGAAATACATGAGGACATGGAAGTAGCACACTTTCCCTGTCTGTGCAGCTTTGGGCCTTCTGCCAAGCCTGGTGAACAGCACAACAGTGTAGAGCCTGTTTAGACATGACTGGGACATTAAAACAAGGCAGACATTTCAACTTTTTGGGTTAAAAAGCAGAATAGTATTGTCATGGTCTTTTAACTGCCTCTACATCTGAAAAAAATATATACACAAATTCTACTGAATATCAGTCCCTTCCAGAACTTTGGGATCTGGCTGAATAGTACAGGAATGTCTCTTACTGTTTATTTAAGATGTACCAAAAAGGCTACCAGAAGTTAACTGCTAATAACCAGGATGGAAGTCCTTTCCAAACTTCATAATAAATTATCAAAATTTTTTATCCATAAATCCATAGTACAGAATATGTTCTCTTGCATTCACATTTCCTAGCCTAAGAGACAATCTTTTCATCTAAAAGTAATATCCACAAGTGAAGTTTTTGCTTTCCTAAAATATTAATGCAGGGAGAGAAACAATATTTAATCTGAAGGTGTTTCAGTATAGATAATAATTTATGTATCATAAGTTTCTCCAAACTTCTACCCACATGAATAAAAAGTTGTCCAAATTCATGCATAATGTTGACTTGCTCTGTGACCCTTATATAGCAAGATTATTGCTTAGCTACAGTTACTTTTGATTAGATAATAACTATAGCTAGACACAGGAAAATATTCTCCATTGAACTATTTTTACTGAAAAATCTGAGAACAGTTACAACATATTTAATGACTTTGTATCAGTTCTGCCAATTTTCTTGTTTTGAATAAAAATCATATTTCAGATTGAGCCATTTTTTCTTATGCCACTATTATAAATAAGATGTTCTAGTAACTCAGTTTCATGCTATTTTCTTTAAATTCCTGTTTTAAAAAAGTAAACCTTAACATGTGAGAGCTAAACAAAATGTCTTGACACAGAAAAACTTACTCTGCTTTTACATTTATCAGAAAATTATTTAAAAATAAATAAAACCAACTAAAAACCACTTAGCTTTTACCTAAAAAAAAAAAGAGAGAAGGGAAAAAGTTGGATTGCTAGTAAGTCAAAAATATCTTAGATACAAATTAGCATATGACTAAAGTTACATAAATAAATTTAGCCACAAATTTTCAATGGCCCTTTACATGTATTTATGGGGGGAAATTATATGAAGAGAGGAAGTAACCGATTTAGAGAAGCGAGAGTGGGTATAGAAGAAAAGGTGCATGAGGCTTCCTTCCTTCAATAGACCACTTTATCACTCCAGAAAAACCAACATCGTCCATGTTCGTGTCCTCACTCATCACTTACTCAGACCTGCACTTCTACCTGTGCATGCTGAGCTTCATTACCATTTGGAGATTCAGACAGAAGGACAGGCACACAGAACTGTCGTCGTCCCAAGCTCTTGGCACCCTGTCTTGCTCCCCACTTCTCATACAGCAGAGCTGTGTAGAAGTTCCCTGTGGAAACCAGATATGAACCAGCATTTCTCTATGTGGCCAATCATAATCTGAATAAACATCAGATTTTAACTACATTGGCCTCAACAGGGACTGGTGTGCCAAGTTAAAACATTCCATTTCTTCATTTCCCCATAAAATGAAGTGTTTTCATACAATATGTGGAAAAAGGTGATGATGTCTGTATAAGTGGACTGTCCTGTACAGTGCACATAATTGTACACAAACCTTTAAATCATTTTCTCTAGTTTCTCAGTAGTTTTTCCATATCCAAAACCTGTTTGTTTACCAGGGGATTTAGCAAAGATTTCACGTCATTACAATAGGGCATGCTTGGGCCCAATTCATGTAATTATATGAAGCAACAGTGTAAAATATGCATTAATACACATTTAAGTGCAAACAGCTGTTTCTACACTCACACATACCTATTCAGGAAATTGCATCATTTTGTGGGAGACAGAATTCTCATTTCTTATTGTGCACCTCTCATTCTAAATAGAGGTCAATCCTGTGTTTAGAATATAGATTTAAAGACTGCATCTAAATACCTATTATTTCACCATTCACATGTATGTGTAATGTATGTTTCTGGTGTAGATGACCATTTTAGCTAAGAACAGCTTCTCATAAAAATGTTTCAGAAAAAGTTAATGACATATTGCGAATTATAATCAAATAAAAAGATATTAAATTTCAGAAATACTTTCAGCAGCAAAAGGCTATATTTAGAAAGAAAAAAAAAGTGAATCAAAATAAGTGCTACAATTTATTTATATTATTTTAATACTGTTTTAAACCTCAAAAATTCAGTCTTGGCCTGCCAAAATGACTTCTTATCCTTTTTTAAATGTACCACAAAATAAAAAAAGGGGATGTTCAAAATTCAAATTAGCCCAAAGTATTTACAAAACTGCTGCTAATTTTTATGCTAGGTGATTATGTAATACTGCTGCTGACTCATAAGGAATCTGTAGAAAAGTCTTAAGAGATGCATTCTCATACTCACTCCTGAGGCACTATTAAAAAGGCAATATTCCAGTACAGCAATACTAGGTCTGTATCACTGAAACTCAGTTTATCCCTCTAGATTTGTTCCTTTGGGTGCCATCACACAGTAAAATGCCAGTATATTCCATGTGAACAAATTTGACTGAATATGGTTATTTTTGTCTATTTTTATCTTTTTTAATTATCCATAGCTTTGCATGTCATTTGCCCAAATCAAACACTTCTAAATCAAATCCCCAGGCTCCACCATCCTTTATTATAGAACTTTCAGGTTTAGCTATAAGCCTGGCATGTAAAATCATATTTAATCTTATCATACTAAACTGACGAACTGTTTACTCAAGTGAAGCCCTAGGATATCCTAAGCAACACAAAAATAAAGTCACTGGAAACGAAAAGAAATGTATATTTGATTCTCTTTGGATTGTTTTTAATAAGTTTCCAGGAAGAGTGGAATATTTCACTGAGTTAGAATGAAATTCTTATATTTACAGTTTCCTATATGTATTAATTTAAAAGGGCTCATCGCAGATTTGACAAATTTGTCTGTATAGAAAAAAGGGTTGATGAAAAAATTGGAGGTACAGCACCCTGTTTTTGTTTTCTACCAAGATCCATTCATTATTACACACTGCAGCAATTCCTGATAAAAGCAGATGATATCATTCAACATTGAAGCCATATAGTTTTATTTTAAATCTGTCAGAAGAAAAAACATTCATCAAAGTAGTAGTAAATGTTAAGTAATACTCAGCTCTCAGTTGATTAGACACTTGGGAAAGTAGAATATGTCAGTAAACGAAAAGTCTACATCTAATGTAGTTGTGTACCTGTGTATTCTACATTCTTAGAAATTTCTCCTACATTCTTAGAAACTCCTTCCAAATCCCAATATTACATCTTCTTGCATTAAAAATGGCTGCATATCCCTTTAGATTTAAAATCTTGTGAAGTCAGGTGGTCCGTTGCCCCTACTGCCTTTCTACCCCTGTACTCATGAATAGAAACCTTGAAATTCTGTTTCTAGTGTAAGACACTTACTTTAGCTTAGCAAATGGTCCCTGAAGTAGAACTTAATGGGAACTGCATATTGAGAATTCTGTTTTATTAACTAAAAGACAGGATTTGCCAGGAGGTGGGGCTTTTGTACAAAATGTTGTGCAGATGAAGTAATCTCATTTCTCCCATAAGGTGTGTTCTCAGAATTCACTCTCCTCCCTGCCTGCTTCATCTGCCACTATGTACCCAAAAAGAAAAAAAAAAAAAACCCAACCTTAGAATACTTATATAGCTTACCTTTGAATAAGTTTCAGCATAGCAGTCTGTCATCTAGTAGCATCCTTTGAGCTTGGCTTTCCTATGGGCAAACAGTGTAGTCCTCTGTCATCTTCTACTATTCCTCAGGTTCTCTTTTGTAGCTTATCCAAATGCATTCTGTATTGAATTATGGATTCACAGATTCAAACCCTAAAATCATATCTAAATATTTGCCTGCCTGTGCTATTTTGTTAATGTCAAGACCAGTAATTTCAACTCTATTCTGAAAAGTATAAAAATTACCAGACCAGATTTTTTTGTTTCTGTTTTGCATCTGAAGTCACATGTCAAAACAAAACACAATAAAAAATAGTTGGGTGCATTCAAATTAATAGCATTAAACCCAGCAGAAAGTCCATGCTTCCCCTGTCTCAGCCGATGCATACACACACACAACTATTAGTTATACAGAAACCTGCAGGTGGCTGCAACAATGCAAAGGCTCACCTTCCCAAATTTGTGGTGACACGTGATTTTTAAAAGAGAGAGAGAGAGACTGAAATTGGGACCTCTTTCCAAACTGAGGGCTTGTCCCCCTACAGTTGATCTGTTGTGGTGCTGTCATCTCCTGAAATTCATGAATTCTGCTCAGACAACAGTTCCCATGATCTCTGCATGCGCTGGTGCTGTGCGAGACTTTACACTGGTGTTTTGTCTGAGTGTTTGTGCATATCTGGGGGCTCCATGCCTCCTCCATCTGTAACTGGGTTTCCTTTCCTCCTACAGAGCTTGCACTAGCACTCATTTATCTCAGAGTACAAATCTCTCCCTGCCTTCTACTCAAAGCCTCAACATCAAGTCAGAACCTGTTTCTCCTCCTAGAGACCGTACCACCACACCATCGAGACACCAACAGCACACGCGCCATGAGGCGGGGAGATCTCCTGTTGACAGTTTGAGCAGCTGTAGCAGTTCCTATGATGGCAGTGACCGAGAAGATCACCGGAATGAATTCCACTCCCCCATTGGACTCACCAGACCTTCGCCGGACGAAAGGGAAAGCCCCTCTGTCAAGCGCATGCGGCTCTCTGAAGGATGGGCAACATGATAACATTATTACCTATTGGGATTTTTTTTCTTGCAGTGTGTGTGTGCTATACCTTAATGGGAGGGGGGAGGGGGGAAGGGTCGATATGCATTATATGTGCCGTGTGTGGAAAAAAAAGTCAGGTACTCTGTTTTGTAAAAGTACTTTTAACTTGCCTCAGTGATGCAGTATAAGGATAAACAGAAATGCTGAGATAAGCTTAGCACTTGAGTTGTACAACAAAACACTTGTACGAAATAGATTTTATGGCTAACTTCTTTTCACTGTTGTGCTCCCTTGCAAAATGTATGTTACAATAGATAGTGTCATGTTGCAGGTTCAACGTTATTTACATGTAAATAGACAAAATGAAAACATTTGCCAGAAATGGCAGATCTTTACTGAGAGAGAAAGCAGCTGTTATGCAACATATAGAAAACATGCAGATGTTTTGACAGACCCAGCAGTTGGGGGGCCATGAATTGATGCTAGAAAGAGACTGGGTCACCTAACATACTGAAAATGCTCACAAACATGCAGGCATTTTGTCAGAGTATGGCACTCAGTTAAAAAGGATCAAACTATTTCAAGAGGACCATACTTACAGAAATGTTGAGTTCGAGGGCTGACGTATTTAATTTTAAAAATTCTGGGTCTGCATTACTTATTAAATAAAAAAGAATAAAAATATGTACATTACATTTTGCCTATTTTCATATTAAAAAGTAAGACAGAGTTTGCAAGGCATTTGTGGCTTTTGTACTTTCCTTAAGCCAAAATGTGTTCTTTTTTCCTTGATAGCTTTGCTAATCTTTTAAGCAGTCCTGAAGAAACAAACAAAAAGGACTTTTTTGTATAGAAAGCACTACCCTAAACCTTGAGGAGCTCCATGCTTTGCTAACCAAGATAACTGTTTTCTCTTTGCAGAAGTTTTGTTTTTGAAATGTGTATTTCTAATTATATAAAATATTAAGAATCTTTTAAAAAAATCTGTGAAATTAATATGCTTGTGTATAGCTTTCTAATATATATAATAATTATGGTAATAGCAAAAGTTTTTGTTCTCTTGATAGTGGGGAATTATATTTGTGCAGTTGCACATTTAACTATTTTCTTTTGGTTTTCTTTTACTGGGTATACATTTTACAGATCAAAGGCAGCTGTTGAAAGACTGATCTGTAAACAATTAAACTTTACCCATGGTGTAACAATTTAAATCATTTTAATACAGCATTTTAATACAGCATTTTACAGTCAGTTGGGTGAACTGCCATCCGTTGTATATACTGATTAGTTCTTTCATGCTGTTTTTGTGCATTGTAACAAGTTAAGGGCCCTTCTATTACATAATGTCCTGCGTATCCTGTAGTTTTCCATGGGTTAAATGACAAGGTGGTATTATGTGGCCCTTTCTCATTAATGAAGCTGATATTCTGCCTGTCAGAATTGAATGTCAGCTACATGAGTGCAGGTAAATACGTGCTGATGCAGCAGGGGGAGGCAAAGGAAGGGATCAGCACAAAAATGCCTGTTGCATAGATTCCTCCCCTCTCACAGACATAAAATTCTTAAAGACATCATCAGTTAAAGGGTGGTTCAAAATCAGTTGATTTTACACAGCCAGTATTGGCTATCTCGTCCTTGGTTCTCATGGACCTCTTGCAGTCACATCATCTCACAGCGGGCACGTTGTTGAGCAACGCTCCCTGTGTGTTTACCCCAGAGCAGGATTTACTTCAGCACACAGCATCCACGTTTTCTCCAGCCTCATACTGTTCCTTTGACTAAGATAGCTTGACCAGAGGGAATGTGTCATTTTCTTCAAGTCCCTCTTTGTCCCTTGTATCTTAGGAAAAAATGGTATATTCAAGTGTTTCAGTTTAATCTTTCTGTTGAAGGGAAAAAGTATTTAAGCAAAATGTTAGTGCCATAGTAAAAGTGTAATATTTCTCCTTTTTTCAAGAGTCCTTCTTGGTCTCAACTACATACATTGATATTATGATGAAGATTATAGCTGCGACAGAGAAATATCAACACAAAGTACTTTGAAGTGAAATCCACACTCTTTTTTCCACCTCTACATGCAGTTGCTGTGCACTGCTCAATGATGGGGTGTACCTCTCTGGAGTAGAGAATGATGATCAGACTACAGTGTGCATTAGGACGTAGGCTCTTCACTTACCATGACTTTACAGAAGCCTGCCATACAGGCACTTTCAGCTGTGCAGGGGCTAGTACATAATCTGGAAATCCATTAAGCAGAATACTGTACTAATGCATCTATCTTAAATTGTGTAGCAAACTGCAGAGTAAACAAAGATACACATATTTTTATAAAAAATAAAAATAAATAAATTTAAAAACTCAAAACAAAACAAAAGGTAACATGGGGCCCATAATCAATTTTAAAACACAAAAACCCTGTGTTTTAAACCACCTTCTTCACCCTCAGACTAACTTGTACTCATATTCTCTTCTGAGAATTTTAAACTTTAATGTGTCAAAAATATTCAAATGTATCACAAATATACCTTGCCATTTCAAGAAAAAATACAATTTTATTAGTATTGTAATAGAAACTTCTCAGTGAGGAAGGGGATTAGGTCTATTGATGCATTAAGAATAGCCATATTAATAGTTTACCTTGCAATTTGCCTCAGCAACACATGAAAAAAATGAAAGATATCATATAATAAAAATGCAGTGTAATACATTACTGCAAGTAACTAAGCAGAAAGTAGCATGAAAAGTATTGCCTGGGCAATTTATATTAACTCTGACAGTGATTTTTTTGTATAAACACAAGTACAACAGAATTACATGAAAATAAATGCCAGCCAGCCCTCTTGTTCCTGCTGCAGAGGGCAACTAACTTATACTGGCAAAATTGTGGGGGATAATGCATATTTGCAAACTGATCTAATGATAAGAAGCACAACTTTGATTGTGAAGTCACTTTCTGTAAACTGTAACTGTCTACCTTTCCTGTTCCTTTATCTGTTTCTTACCATTTATTGTATTTGCAAAAGTTAATTTGGGTTTATTGTGTGATTCCTTCGTATTTAAGGAGTTTGGGGCAGAGCCCTGAAAGAGTATTAACATTTACTTTACCTTAACCCATGCTATATGATGTTTTAGGCAACATTCTTAATTGTAAGTTCAAACACCTGAAGTGGCATTCTAGACACCCACAAGTATTTTTATAGCTAGCTAATCTCTATTAAAAGGTGTTGTCAGTTAATGTTTAATTGCTGGTGACAGTTATATGATATATCCTATCTGCACTACATATATATTGTATGCATTGAGCCATTCACAGTAAAGCTTTGGTCATTTCAGTGTCTCTCAGAAGTTGTGTTTTATTACAAAATGGCTTATATTTTTCCCAGAAGAGGAATTTCACAATTTTTAATGACGCGTGTAAAAATTAGCTGTTGTCCTCAGATCTTTTTCAGGTAAAGCTAGCATAAGAATAGAACTCACAGGATGTTTTCAAGGACGTCAACCCTTTTGTATTATATTTGCAATGCTATATACCCACTTTTATCTGTAATTTAACAGCTGTTTTGTTTTCCTTCTTCCTTCACCTTGAAGGTAAATACTTTGTAATTTTTTAAAGCCACTTGAAACCTCAATAAAGGCTGTTGCCTAAACATGGCATACTTCATCTGTTTGTGCCATCTGCTGTGATGTCGTCATATATATGGCATTAATTTCCTGTCACTACAGGTCTCTTGAAGGACTGATGGAACATTGGTGTCTGTTACAATGTTTCAGACTGTAGATGTAATAAAAGGCTTTTGTTAATATATTTTAACCAAAGATGTGGAGCAATCCAAGCTTTGAGCCACAGACTTTCTGCATCAAAAGTATCCATTTGATTATTTTCATAATCGCATGTTGCATTTCTACCTTCCCTTCTCATACCTCAGACTGATCCATACCTCAGTTTGATTAAAAAAAAGATCAGTTAAGAAAGTCATTTTAAAAAATAACTAAAAACTAAAAATGCAGTACTAGAGTCTTCTGTGTATTTAATATCAGACCTGGGTTACTGCAGGCATTACACTTGGATTGCTTCAGATGGTTTGTTGTATCCTTTTTTTATTTTTTCCTTCTCTTTCATGGGGATTTGCTTCCATAAAACAATGGTGATAACAAAATAGCTTGTAAATGGGAGCATACAAGCATTTGCAACAAATATTGAAGTAGAAGCTCACAGTGGCATAAGCTGGACTTTGTCGCCACTAGATGACAAGATGTTATAACTAAGTTAAACCACATCTGTGTATCTCAAGGGACTTAATACAGCTGTCTGTAGTGAACAAAAATGGGAAAATTTCAAAATATTCTCCCTCTGGAAATAAGGTATAATTTGTATTTTGCAGACAAATTAGTAAAGTTACTGGCTTTCTTAGTGATATGGTGTCTGTTGTGCGTTTTTTAATTAATTTAAATAGTGTTCAGTTTTCACTGTTCCACAATGTAACACATGAAAGAATCAGGGCTTTCACTACCAGCAGCTGCCTCAAGGTCCCTTATGGATTATTTGTGCTTGCTTGGAAAGCTAAGCAATATTTTCTGGCACACATCACCCCACCAAGTCAGGGAAACTCCATCACTGCTCTGGAGTCAGTGTCATTTGGAATGAAGCCATCTGAATCCGTCCCTAGCAGAAGAGCTAGATGAAAATAACGCCTGGCTTTCAGGTGCTTAGTTAGTGACAGGGAATCTAAACTCCCATATATATGTCTCCTGTGAATTCTACCCATGGGGACAACAATGCAAAACCCTACAAGAAATACATGTTCTGTGTAAAAATCATACATCTTTAGATCTATGCTCTGTCTATATTCTCTAACAAAACTGCATAGGGACTGTCAGAATGAATCTATTCATCTTTCTATATTTTTTGCTCAGAATGTTTGTTTGTTTGCTTGCTTGTTTTTTTGTTAAGAGTTGCAGGGGTTTTCCAACTAATATTTATAATTTCAGAGTTTGAGAATAAAATAATCACTTTATTTCAAAAAGATGTGTTTTTACACCAGAAGCAGACAAACTATTAAGAAGTTAAGGTGCTTGGTGAATATGACAGTTTCAAAAATAACTTTATAAAGTCTAGTTTCTAAATAGATTTATGAAAGAAAAGAACTATGCTGTTCTTTTCTATGTTGTGCTGTTGCTTTCCACAACAATTTAAGAGAAATATTGCTAGTATTGCAGTGTTGGACACAGCCTAGCAGAGATGCTAAAACTAAGATTAAATGTCATTGGTTTTACTACAGAATGTATTTTGTACAAGTAAATAGCTTTTTGTCATCATTGGCCAGGATGAACAAAATATTTCTGAAAATGCAGTTGTCTTAGAAGATTTATCTGGGAGTCCTCCATCTTGCAGTCAACTATGTGATTAATACTGATAATGCTATACCTGCTTTGGAAAAGAAATTACTTAGAAAACAGCGTTATATACTTTGTTCTGTTATTTGCTTCTCTGGGAAAAAAAAAGCATAAACATATTGATTACTTTGCTTTAAATTCTATGAACTATATTTATAAACAATTTTTTAAAGTATGTTGCAATGGGAGTAGGAGGGTTAACAATTCTTTAAATAAGCTTTTTCACTTTAGGTTCACATATGTCATCCTAAAAAGCAATTGTGAAGTTTACAGTCTGAGATAATAACTAAGTCACATACCTTTTTCATCCAGAGTGTTTGCTTTCCCTGAGAATTGTTTTTTTCTTCTCTTCAGCAAAAATCAACATAAAATCTTTGTAGGACTGGAAAACTATGCTGACACAGTTGATGCATATGTCACATTAAGGAGAGCAAGCCAGCAATGTGGCTCATTCATACCTAACCCCTTCTCAAACACAATGCCTATATTTCCTTAGGTAAAATACTGGGAGTGAGAGAAGCCAAGGAACAGCAAGGAGGAATTATTTTAAAACAATCAGATCCTTAAGTCTATAAGCAGCAAAAAGCTACTGCTCATCTCTATTGACAGGCATAGCCTGTTCTTCCTTAATTCAGTGGAAATTTACCAATGCAGCAAGGTTCTACCTGCTTCATCTAAACTGATACATGGAACTCCAGTTTCCTGGAGTCCCCGATTTTGGGGCATTCAGACTTAGTCATAGGGCTACATTTTTTGTATTTGTGTTTACTTAATGTTTTACACTAAGTATTCAGAGCACCTGCCATTGGTAAATCTAGATAACTAGATAACTCTGTTATCCAAGTTAACTCTGATGTGAGCAAGATATTTTGGTTAACAGTATTCTTTCTACTGCTGGTATTTCTTATTCCTCTTCCAGCAGGTATTGTAGAACGCTTTGGTTTCATTCCCCATCCCCCTGATTGCTAAAGACACTTGAAAGCTAAGATGAGAATACTTGTGTGAATGCTGAATTTGAACTGAGTTCATTGCTTCTGAAAGGTGCAAAGTGTGCTGTTCTAATTGTCCTTTCTATTGTCTTCTTTTGTGCTTCTATGTTTCATTCACAGTCTGCCCAAAGTTTTCAGCTGCAAGTATCTGTCTGTATTTATCTGGACAATGACCTGTAAGTCCTTTTAGGTTACTAAATGTTTCGTCCTTCTGAGAAACAATGGGCAGGAACAGGGGTTGATCGCCATTAGCTGTACAGGTTTTACTTCTCTGACCAAAGACATAAAATAATGTAATAGAAGACTTAATTGTGCAGGAACGCTTAGAATTGATAAAACTTACAGGTAATGTGTTTGCATGATAAACATAATTGGTGTCAATAATGATTTTGTTTTTACAGCACATTGCGTAGCTAATTATTTTCTGTAGAGTTGCTCAGGATGGGGTTTCCAGTCTTACAGTGAAAATGAAGCATTCTGTGAGGCCCAAGTCACTTTTTTGCAACTATGGTACCTTTACACTATGGTAGCATTTTTAAGGGAAGTGAGAGCTAGAAAGTATCATTGTGACATCCTTTACAGCTGCATTTTTACAGTGGGATATGTTAGAAATTAGGCCTTTTTGT
>VWZS01006577.1:0-12903 GCA_013397075.1 Rhabdornis inornatus
CCGCCAGAGGCTCATCCACAAAACAGCTGCTCTGCTTTTTATATACCCCTGTCATTGCATTGGCTTTTAAGGCTTTACTTAAATTACATTGGTTTGTATAGCAGTCAGAATTAAATAAATGTGTTTCTTTCAGCTCTCCTATTAAATATCCACCAACAATCATAATGAAAACACCTACACGTTAAAACTTACCCAGGGGAGAAACTGAGTATGCAATTAACTATTCTTAACCTGTGTGTTCGAGGGGAGGGGGGATAAAAAAAAAAAAAACGCAAAAACGAAACCATGCCATACACAAATTATGTGACACCACAAGCAAATTAAGGATGCTATGGAAATCAAAAATGTGTATTAGAGCAGTAAAACAGAGAACATAATACTGAGTACTGGCAAAAAAAGCATTAGACACCTTTCTGAAATAGCATTTTATGCACAGCTTCTGAACTCACAGTGGAAACTCAAGTTTCCACTCACTCGTGGAAACTTGAAAATACATAGCAGAAAGCCCTATTTTTTTTATTTGTATAGAACCAAAAAAACCCAAACCAACCAAAACAAATGATCAAATCCCTCAGCCAACCAGTGACAGAACTGCTGAACTGTTTTTATGTTAACCGCTTCATTCTGGTTGTCTACTTAAACATTTTCACATAAAATAGAAACTAGCCTTGAGAATTTTTGTTTCTGTGATACTTTAATTGTCACAGCATGGTCAACAAATGCAGTACTTTATGAAAGCTTCCTGCTGCCACTTGGAGGAGATTTTTCCTTTCATCTTTATGTAACAACTAGAAGTGCTACAAGCATAAAGCTCTCAGAAGATTCAGTCAAAGACAAAACCACACAACATCCCTGGAAAGTTTCAAAGCATGCACAGTTTGCAGTCTCATAAAATTCAGAGAATGTTTTCTACTTCAATTTTCATATATTACTAGTTCATCAACCCTTGGTTTCGAACTAAAATACGTTTTTACCAACTACAGCTTTTATCTAAGACATCAACATTAAGAATCTTCAAGAAAGCACATGAGCAGGTGAAATAGGTCTTGATTTCTGTATTGTAGAAGGTATTCTGTAGCGCAACACCTAAATTCTCAATTTTCACTTCACAAGTCTTCTGGTTATGGTCAACATGGACTCTTGCAGAAAACTGGTTTTCGCTGGCTTCAACTCCACACCTGGCAGAAAATGCAGAGTAATTTTGCAACAGAGAGAAATGTTCTTTCACTTACTACCCAGAGGTGTAATTTTGCTAAACTTCTGCAGCTGAAGGAGCAAACTGCAGTCTGATTTTCTAACCAAAGTCTGTTTTTGTGGAATTTTGCTGTTCTAGTGTAGCTGGCACTTTTGTACAGACTAAAGACAGAAAAGTAGTTTGTGCCAAAGATCGAAGCCTTATGAAGTTATGAAACACAGGGGTCATGGTAAGACCTAAAGCCAACCTCTATCACCTCAACTAGTATGGAAAACCCTCCTGTGCCTCCTGGGAAGTATTCCAACGTGCTGGAAGAAACTCTCTGTACCTCCTGATGACTCCCTGACAGCTTGCATGTGTCACACCATATCTGGATTTTCCTCAGCCTGAATTGCATTATTTCAGTCATCCAGAAANTTGCATCATTTGAGGCATCTACAAAATTAATAAGCCACAAAAGCAGGAAATAAACTCCTAGACTTAAAAATCCAGAACTGGACCTCACCGATTAGCTTCCCCAGAAAGCATGTTGGCTGAAGAGGGTGAACTCATGGTGGTCAAAACGCAGTTTTTTAAGTCTAGAAACTATGGAGAATTAAGAACATAGTTAACCATATACACTTTTACTTGATGAGCATCAAAGATTGGTCTCTTCTATATCATAAAACCATTAAAGCCTCTAGCAGAGATATGCTTTACTTTATTTGTCAATGTACTAAAATATTAATTTTTTTAACCACTCATGAACAGTGTTACTGCCATGTGTAAGGGTCAGTCCAAAGTTTCNTTGCAGGCTCAACTCATTGATGGACACCCTGGCACCAGGAAGGAGCACCATCCAGCACCTCACCCTCCGCACCAGATACGGATAACACCAGCTCCCATGAGGCACCCCTGCAGTTTTGCTTTTTGCCTTTTTGCACATCTTCTTCTTTGTGTCAGTGTGGTCAGGTTTTATTCTGCTGTCATGGTGTGAACTGTGAGGAAGCAGCACAGCTGTAATGGCTGCAGTACTGTCTGTAGGCGATAGATTCAAAATGCCAGGGGAAAAAAAAGACATAACCTGTCGCGGCGAGCCCTCGAGTGGCAGTGGTGGAATGCTGCGGCCTTCTGGAGAAGCGTCCCTGAAGGATGACTCTGAGGCACGGGCATGTCCTCTTGCCTGCTCTCAGGCTGAGATGGGTTCTGCTCTTTGTGAGTGCTCCGCTTGGGCTGGCGGTGGAGAGACGAGACGGGAGCTGTGTATGGGATTCCAAGGTGAAGGTTTATTCCTTTCTCCTTGAAGGATCCAGGGACAAACTGGCTCACAGGTTAAAAGTGAGCAGCGCAGGCACAGGATAGTCAGAGGGGTGGGGTAGAGCAACAACGAATGGTCTGAGGGCTCAAGGGCAGTACAAGGGAGGGAGGGCCAATGGGATAAAATGGATTAACATGTTAGCAGAAAGGCATGTCAGGAGCAAAACTGTGAATCACATAATAAAGAGGGAGTGCCTAAGGGCTTACTCTCCAGGGGAGAGAGATGGACTCTTTCGTTGTGGGGCTTACTGCCTCCACAATAACCAAGATACTTTTATCACCGTAATTGTACTAATGTCGCCTTTGTTTTGATCTAAAGCTTAATGGATTAAAAAAGAAATTGAACTAGAATAATTCTCTAAAAAATAAGTACGTTTTTGATCTGGTTTGAGTAAGAAAAACTTTTAAATTATTGCATGCAGTATCTGAATTCTAGACACTGAATAGAAATCTAAAGGGGATTTTGTTGGCACATACCAGCAGCTCAAGGCATTTATGTACATCCACAAGAGATTCTGAACATACATAAGTGACATTGGGTAGAAGTAAAGCTTCAGAAGGAAGAGCACAAGTTCTGAAAAGCAGTATTGAACACTGTCTACTGGGGAAAAGTCTTATCTAAACACAAAATATAGATGTATGTAAACAGTTCAGAGTATCACCTACATAGGTAGCTTTTCAATGTTTTTCACTTCTACTTTTCCAGTAATGCCAAATTATTTGATCTAAAAATTATTAGATGTGAAAATATGTAACATGACTGATACAGGTATTGCATAGAAAAGGTTTTTCTAAGGTTTTTCAGTTAATCTGCAGTTAATGCAAAATTTTCACTCGCAGTCCAGATCGTGTCCACAGTTTCACACTATCATGTTTATGAGATATTCCTCAGAAGATGAAGAAGTGATTGTCTTAAGATCGTGCAGGAGTTGCCATTTTACACTCATTTGCTGAATAACAAAAACAAGAGAGTTCCAGGGACTAGTTGTAGGAACAGTATGTCCAGCTTGAAACTGCTCTTGCACAGGCTGGTGCAAATGCTGCAGCTTCTCCTGAGGAAGGGGCTATGGTCACCCACACAGGACAATCTGTCATCCAGGTGAGGGCTGGGATGTGCTTCTTGGCAGTGGCCCCTATGATAAATTCATTCCCAACACAAGACCCGGTTGGCTAAGGCAGTCTTGTCCCCGCAAAGTAGCGCGGAGTGAGAGTATGCAAGGTTTCACGGTGGCACTGCTTCAGTAATATTTGTCGTGCAGTGTCATAGTCTGTCTGCTTATGTAGGGCAGCTTTTAGCTTGTCTAGAAACTTGATAAAAGGTTCATCAGCTCCCTATCTTACATTAGCAAATGAGGTTGTAGTGAGACAAATATCTGTCACTTTACAAAAAGCCCACAGAGTGATCTTCGACTGCCAAGCCTGTCTGGTGGGAGGTGCGTATTTTCCCTCTCCCATAAGTGTTTCAACACCAGTAGGTTGCAAGATGTGTCCTTGGGATTGCTGTAAATTGTCCATAGCTTGAATAGTGCAAAGCTGGCTCCATTCTGGCATCCAGACAATGAATTGTATACTCATCAGCATATGTTGTGCTATTTGTTTAAGTCTTGAGGTGCCAGATCATATGAGTTCACCACAGTTTCCAAAAGGCTAATAGTAAAAAGGGCACTAATGCCATTGTCTAAGGCTGAGCGACACAGCTCTTTCATGACACCGTGAGGTAAGCCTTCCTATCTAGGTGGTTGACTGGGCTGGTAAGTGACCAGAAAAGCTTGCAAAAAATTGTCATCTACCTCAGTGGCAGCTTGTTTTCTTACCACTGCCCATTGATCATGCAGATGGGGTGGAGAGGAAGATCATGCTCCCCTTCAGGATCACATGGACTGGGGGACCAGGCACTGTCCTCTGGTTTTTCTCCCACAGTCTTGCCAAGCTTATATCCTTAAGATTAGATCCTTGTGTTTGTGCAGTGGGGGCACTGGAGGATAGTCAAGGTCACACAAGAGTACTTTTTCAGATCTCTGGGTGTCGTGTGTGCCTTGAGCACCTCAGCTACTGTTTGCCACGGACACAAAAGGTCTGCCAGCACTCTGTTGCCCCGCATAGCTTAGTTCCACAAAGCAACACCTAAAGCATCCTGTGTCTGAGGGTCGTTGGTATTAGTGAAATCACAGTCTTTAGCTCGTAACAAGTCTTTTCAAACTGTAGATTAAATTTTCCTGTTGAGTTTTTCCAAAATCAGTTTCAACGTCTCTGCAACGCCCTTTTGTTCCTGGGATATATTATCCACCATCATTCTTGGCAGCTTGCCTTCCATCCTGTGGAAAGGTTGATTGGTGCACCATGGGCTTCATTTCAGCCCCTGTAAAGCTCAGCTGAGCATTGCCATCAGTGCAACCGCTGTAGTTGCCTTTTTAGGTCCCTGTTCAGGCGCCATTTGTGACAACTGATTTCATGGACTCAGGTCACTAAAGGTACTGAGACGTTTATTGTGACAAGCAAGCTGGTTTTTGTGGTGTTTCTTTCCTTTCATATTTATAATTTCTTTACGGTGTTTTTCAGTGATGAGTAGATTGCTGTTTGCTTTCAAACTGCAGTTACAGGGAAAAGAGGGGGAAAAAGGGAGATCACTGGAACCAGAATGATCTTTAGAAGGCCTAGTTGAAATGAAGGGGTGATTACAGCCTGGCCCTGGACTTTAAAGATAAATGTTGTGGGGATTGGAGACAGCAGATTGCAGAACAAAAGTGCAAAAAAGGTAGAGGAAGCAAGGTCCCAAATAAATGCAAATATAATAGGGAATAAAAGCAAAAATAATAAACAAAATGAGGAATGAGAAAGGATTAAGTAAAAACATATGAAACAGATGATGCAAGTATAGCATTTGATTTGTGAAGTTTTTTAAACACATCCATCCTGCATTTCAAGACAGGCAGTAATTTTTAACCATTTCTTAGTATTTTACAGCAAAAGCACTGCAGGCCTAATTCTAGGCATGATCCCTGGTGGCAGTCTTGGTATGATGTGTAATAACTATGTGACACGAGAGAGAAATAGGACAATTTGAAAAGTGCTGACGGAATTTTTTTTAATGTGGCTTTGGGTACAAAACAGGCTTTCAAATACTTAAAACAATGATGAAACTTTAAATATAAAATGGAATTATCTATGATTTGAAAACATAGGTAAAAAAGGACATTCAGTATTGGAATTACTAAGTTTTTCTGCTGTGTAGAGTTAAAATTATTATTATTCCGCTTCTATGTGGAAACAGTCTTTCTTCACTTTACAGTAGTGTTCAGGAACTGTCAGGTGGAAAAAACCGCTGGGGTCTTGGGAGAGCTACTTAAATTCAGCATCTTCAGTCTTATTAACAGACACAGACTTTATTGGACAAACCACTACAGCAACCTGATGACTCTTCTCCAAAACCACGTTTTGTCTGTAACATTCCAGTGCTCAGTAATCATAATTCCCAGGGAGGGCATAAACCATTTCTAGCTTATGCAACCAGTTGTGTGCCTTGGAGCCACTGGGCCATAAATAGCACATGATCACTGACATAATTGATCAGATAAGCTTTACCACATGTTTGTTTGTACTGTTGAATATCAAGCTATCATATGGCCTTTATTTAATAGCTGATTTTCAATAAGAATATTAAGATAGTGTTGCCAAAGTTGTATTTAGATCCCACAATAAGTAAAAAACCCCATTCACATAAATTAAGAACCTTATTTGAAGTTAGATCTGATTTGTCCAAGTAACATTTAGACACAGTTGGTGCAATATGTCCAAGACAAAGGGTTTTCTTGGACCTACAAGAAGATGCAGGGTTTCTCTTGCAGGTTTTAGTACTGTTATAGATAATAAAGAGATTCAGCCGAATTGAATAGAATTAAAAATAAGTGATAATTTATTTTGTGAACGGGATACGGTCCACGACAGCCACGATCTCGAAGGACGACGCCGAGCCCGGGATTGGCACTGGGTGAACTCGCTGTGATCCGAACTCTATCGCTCCGGATCCCCCAATGTTCACGAAACCGCTTTGGTCCGTCCAGTTTATCTTAGTCTGGAGCAGAGGTCTTTGTCTCCTTTCGTTGTTCCACATATTCATGTGGCTTTCTTTCTCTGCTTTGTGCTTGGAAAAAAAAAACATTCTGAGGTGATGAATTTTGATGAAGGCAGATCTGGGTTTATGGAAGCTGGTATTGAGATGCGTTTTTTTCCCCATGGCTCTGGTTATCTTGATTGTGGGTGTTTGTTGGGTACTTATCACTCTGGGCGGTTTGGCCACATCTATTTACTTGTTAATCTGGGCTGTCCTGCTTCTGTTGGCTGCTGTGGTGAAGCAATCTGTATCTTTTTGTCTGTGGTTTTCTTTTTGGTTTCTGAGTTTTATTATTTTATTCATACAAACGTTGCTTATTTTACACAACTTACGTTATATCCTATATTACAGTACTTTATGAGAATATAAAGTTAAATTTTGCAGTTCATTGTAGCCTCTTGATTGTGATTACATTTTCGTATGGAAGCAAAGGAAACGGATTTAGTGACATTCATGCAAAATGCCCAAGGTACAACTCTGCTACAAACCCTCTCACGTTGGGGTGTTGAATAATTTAACATTGAAGGGAACTTAGACACAAGAGAAAAATGAGGCAAACAGATGCATAAATTGACAGTTAAGTATTTCTTCAGTGTAAGGGGTTGTTTTTTCAAATCCGGTCTGTTTTACAGAAAACTAAAAGCAAACAATAATACCCTCTTAGGCAAATTCATTCTCAAAGCGGAAAAATGGACATACTGAGAGCCTCATAAAACTAAATGCAGTGTAAATCCATCCCACACCTCTTGTGTGAAGCAAGCACAAGAGGAAGAGCATCACTCGACTGAATCACAGACTCCAGAGCACCATGAGCTACCTGGCACCAAATGCTGCCCTGCTGGCTGTGTTGGGAATCATCAGAGATCCCTCATGTGTTTAGCTCATGGTTTAAATATAACATCCTTTAGCGTTTAAAAGGGTGGAGGATTTAAACAACCCTCCTCAAGGATTTAGTGCTTTCTTACTTACTTTTTCAAAAGATAATTGTGGTTTGGGATTACTTCTTCTGCATTTCAAATTCAGTTTAAACACTTCAGGGGATGTTCTTCCAGTTTAACACAACTGGTGTGTATTAGCACCTACATTTTCTGGCAAAGCTGGCAGTGTGAAAGACTAGAAATGCCTGCCAGGCTAGAAAAGCAAAAGTAGGAAATTCTGCCACGTTCCTTCCAACGTAATTCAGTAGCCTGAAGTTCAGTTAGGTGCCCCTGGTTATTGGCTGTCATTGTTTAGCTTTATCTCAGAGCTTCGAAGCTCATGGAAATAGGATTGCAAACAAAATGTGGAGATGCTGCCTGGAACTCTGAGGCATTGCCAGATGTGCCTGTGCTTAGCACAGCTCTCCTCTGCTGCTGCTCATGTTGGTACCTAAGGGGAGAGAAATCAGTAAGGCAATTATATTTACAGCTATGTATTCTTGATAACAAAATCAGTGTGTTTTTGGGGGCAATAGATCAGGTACAGAGACTTCAGTGTCTGGACTCAACAGGTTAATGTTAATATATAAGTTCATTTCTTTCCCATAGGTGTTTGTTTGTTTGTTTATTTCACCCTATATTTTTTTAAAATTATGTACTATGCTCATATCACTCTGGAAACTAGGCTATCACCTTTGCTTCCTCCCACATAATAAAGCAGAAATTACTAATTATTTTTACACTTCAGCATCTGAAAGATGTAGAAGCTTATGTGGTGCCTTACAGATCCCCAACCAGAAAAGATAAAATTAAACAGAATGGGAAACACTTGCACAGTACTTCCTTGTGTATTCACCATGCTGTCTCAGGAATGACTGCAGCCACTCCAGGTGCTATAATGCATTAAAGTACGCACAACAACCAAAATTCACAGAAACCATTTAGAGGCAAGGGAGACTCTTTGGGTAGTTTCTCCAGGTGAAAGAAGTCAAGGCTGTTATACAGAAAATACCACTTTATCCCCAGCACTGAAATGAACAAATCTAACAGAGGAAGTAACGTCAGTGTGAACACCTCTATGTTGATTTTTATCTCCAGTGCTGCACTGGCAGGCAGGTTTTGGGTGGAACTGCTCTCCTCTGTGTTTGTGGTGCACAGTTCAGAGGGCTCTGGATGGAAGCAGGAGTATGGCTTCCAAAATACACTCTAAAGCAGACATTCCTGTCTCATGAAGAAGTCTAGGCAATTAAAAAAAAATATTTAAGAGGAAAAGTTCTTATTTTTAAAGACATTTCTTAGTGTTTTTACATCTACAGCAAAAGGATTATTTTACAGCTTTAGTCTTTGTTCTCTGGAAAAGCCTATGAACAGAATATTACTACTATTTAATAAATTATTTAGATATTATCAGATATTAATAACCACTGTTACAGTGAAGCAGAGATATCTGTAGATAAAACTATGTTAAGCATTTATTAATATTTAATATTTGTAGTATTTACATTTATTTACTTACGGGGTGTAGTCTTCTACTGAGTAAAATTCTTGTGGAGTAATTTTTCAAATTAGGACAAGAATTTTCCAAGCTACTAGAGTTTAAGGAGTTTTATTCTCCTTCAGAAAAAGAGGTGAAAAAAGTGGGTATTTTAGTGTCTAAAACTAAAAAGTGCTTTTGCCTAAAAAGTTTCTGTGCTTTACCTGAGCTGAGCTGCTGCTGAAAGATACATCTTTTTTATTCCATTCATTATTGGCTTTTTCCTAAAACTGAATGTCCAGGCTTGAGTGTGAGCTAGTCTCCACAGATTGTAATTAGTAATATCCAATTATAATGCATATAACCCCTAACAGCAGTATATATTTTTATAACTAAACTGGTGAAGTTGTGGCACTTTACATAGCTCAGTTTTTTTCCATGGAGTAACATGTTAGAAAAAAAAAATATTATGAAGGAAGAAAAAGCAACACTNTTTTTCTGAGAAAGAAGCTATATATGTTAGGCAGTGTAAGAATCTTCATTTAAGTTTCTAGCAATTCTTGCAATAACCTAGCCAGCCTGTCTGCCAGTTACCACTTATATGTTGCACAACACAGGAAACTACATGCTTGCTAATGGTAAAATACATTTTAACATGAAATGTAACTTTTCTATTTGAAAAAGGCCAAAAAACATATATATTATGTACTGTATTTTGAATATTTGGGTACTTTTTGTTACTTCATTATCACCTTTGTATACGTTTTACATCAAATGCTATCAGATTTGACCTAAAAATCGTCTTCTACACCCTTTTCAGACTTTTGGTGCATGTTCAGAGGACCTAACTATAGAGAGTTTTGAACTGCTAATGATCCATCCAACACTATCTAGACAGGATGGAGAACAGTTACTGAAATGTCATAGTGGCAGGTTTCAGTTACACTTTCTTCTAACGTGTCAAAATCATTATTTCTGTTCTGCATTAGAACCTAAGTGGATAAATGGTTGCAAATGTACTTATGGAGCCTGATGTTAATTTAAAAATTATGTCTTGAAAATTCAGGAGAAAGATTTATTTTTCAGGATCTCTTTAGTAAATTTCCTGCCATGGAGCTGCTTCCTAAGCCTCTGATGGAATATCCAACAGCTCAGACCTGAAAGGTGTTATTGGCATAATTGGTTATTGAAAATACAAACCTGTGGGTGAATACTGGTAACAACTTAGCAGCTGTTAGTATTTAAACATGCCAATTAACCTGTCATTAGGGCAAATTACTCACTGAGCTCTGCAATGTTGTATCTTGCCTGCTGCAGATCCAGTGTAGTCATTTTAAAGCAAGTCAGGAATCTCTACTGTTTTACTGTCATTTTTCTGCATAGAGGGGATAATCTGATAGGTACCTGTCAAAAAAGAAAAACAAAATAAAAGGGTCTTCTTCTCCTCACTCCAGCAATTGTACACCCACCAATCACTCTGCTCTCTTCCTTCTTGTTTTCTTTTATTTGTTGTCAGGTTGCTCTGGGATTTCTTGCCTTAGCAGTGTTGCCTCCACCCCAGCTCCAACTGGAGGGGCAATTGCTGCTCTGGAGCTGTGATTCTCATTTCAATGTATCTGGAGAAAAATGTCAGCTAGCAGGGGCTGTTCAGCTGCTGCTTCAATGGCTGAGACAAAACCCTGAAATAGGCGTGCAAAATCAGGGTGGGGCATATGAAATAAACATATATAAGCGTAACATAAATTTAACAACCTGCAGATAGAAGAGATTCACAGGCTGGTCTGGGTTCTGGGCAGCATGACGTTACTAAATCCCTGTTTTGATCTACACAATCCAAATTCCACTCAAAACGCAGTAGAAATCCTTTCTACTTCTCTGTGTGTTTTAGTTGTAATTTAGTCTTCTAGAAATTCTGATTGTTGCTTTTATTGTATGGCCAAGGCACATGTCTGTGCTGCTGGAACAAAACCCATCACCTGGGACTCCTGCTGAGCCCTGCTGAGTGCTGAAAATTTAATGGCCAGCAAACACCAGAAACACATCAACATTTTCACTTCTTTCCATGTAGAGCACTAACCTCTGCAGAGATTTATTAATAAATTTCATCACATAGGCTGTGGAGCAGAGGGTAATGGTGTTAGGGTTGGCTAACAAAGAATGAATTAAACAATAGAGGAATAAGAGTGCAAACAGTGGCTTATTTTGTGTCACTGCCTCACTTTTTCTGACAGGTGTCAAATAATACATGTCAGGTTTCTAAACATCAGGGGATCAGGTTCACAAAGCCTTACCCAAGGCACTACTTGAGGTCCGTGTCAGTTTGACTAATTTTATTCCATACTCTTGGACATGTAAGTGCCTGTAAATACCTCAGAGGTGGCTTTGTGGCATTCTGTGAATAATGAAAACAAGTACACACAAAATTTCGTTTTTAATAGCATTTTGAAGATAGAGTAATATTTTTGCCCCAACAATTACCTCACAAGCAGAGCATCAAGGTCTCTAAAAAGAAATCTGCTACCTTTCATGGACTAAAATAACTTCTAACTCGTGTCATAATAATAACAAGCATGTGCCAGAGGCAGCCGGATTTTAAATATTTCGTGGCGAAGTCAAGCACGAGCCACAGGGTGCCGCTATTCTGCCAAAAAACGACTATTTCCTGCATTTCGCTTGCCCGATGAATTTGGAACAGGAGAGATTGTGGTGGTACCTCGGAAGAGCTGAGGAATGGTTTCACATCCCGATGACTCCACTTGAGGAACTACAGTACGGCTGCTTCACTGCAATCAGTGAAATTATTAAAATGAGGAGTGAAATTCAGCATGAACAGAACGACAGAAGGGAGCAAAACGCAGAGGCAGAGCCAGACAAGCTCCGAACAAACTCCTCCTTTCCCACTCTTACCACTGCACAAAATTCTGATCAGATGCTTTAGTCTGTGGTTTAATTAGTGTGTACCATATTTAGACAGGCTCCTAACATTTTGAAGTTGATTCCCCCAAGATCTTGATGCTCCACCTGTTCTGGTGTTATGCACAGAGTTCTTAATTTAAAATCTGCCTCATTCCTGAGCTGTAAATGCCTTCTGGCAGCCTTGTCCTTCTGTACGTGGGACAAAGATGAGGTTAAGTAGTAAACGGCTCTTTGCAGCGTTGCTTCAAGAAAAACTCGTCTGCACTGAATGAGTAAATTTGTATTGAATTAGTAAATCTGTATTGGAATGGCCTTGGCAGAGATTAGCTCTCCTTGGTCAATAGAAATTATTTATTCAGTTGCTTTATAAGCAAAAATGCAAGTACCTTGTTAGGGAAATTGTAGTATTGCTTGTCGTAGTAACCCTGAAGTCATGAAGTGCTTCCTCATCTTTCTACTGATTTTGTGAAACATTGCAGTGACAATTTTCAAGAATAGCAGATTCTCCTGATTTTTAATAGCTACCTTGCTGAGGAAAATGCAATTACTTTTCCATAACCTGCTGTAAAAACATAATAAATAGAAGATTGTGCTGCCTCAGCTCACTGCAGTACCTAAAATGTTTGGGTTTATTTTCTGTTGTTTACACTTCTTATCTTAGTTCTCNATATCCAATTATAATGCATATAACCCCTAACAGCAGTATATATTTTTATAACTAAACTGGTGAAGTTGTGGCACTTTACATAGCTCAGTTTTTTTCCATGGAGTAACATGTTAGAAAAAAAAAATATTATGAAGGAAGAAAAAGCAACACTTCTTCAGTCTTACTGATCAGGAAATTTTCAGAGAGAACATATAAATCAGAGTAAATTTAAAATAAGGTTTTCTTGTCATTAAATACCTGATGGTTACAAAGCAGCTGTTAGGTCTATGAGATTAATTTAAATATCAATACATACATACATACATACGTATATATAAAAAAAATATA
>VWZS01006620.1:0-102028 GCA_013397075.1 Rhabdornis inornatus
TAATATAATTAATATAATATGCCCAAATACTGTCAGTTAAACAGTTTAACTTCAAAATGTTTTCAGAGTAATTTTCTGTTTATTTGTATTTCAGTGTTGGGAAATACAGTTAGGTGTGCAAAATCCATTACATATTTAATGGCCAATATGTACTAGGAGTGGAGCTGGAAAGCTCTAGTATAGCTATTATTCAAACTTGTGCATTCTAGAAACATAATCATTAAAATCATGACCTGAATCCTGGTGAAGTAAACAGACTTAATCCCACTTAAGGTCAATTTCTTTTTGTTGGCTTGGAGAGAGCACACAGCAGATCAAAATGAAAGCGCACAATAATTATTCTGACAACCATGGCAGTGAGATGGGGGATGCTCTCAGAGACCCAAGATGTATTTGTGATATAGGACGTAACAAAGTAAATACACTCTCATATGCCTAATTGTGACTCCTAAAACATTCCACATTCATTCACATCAATTCACACCTGCCTAAAGACATTCTGGATTTAATACTAATATTTCAAATACAAATGTAAATCACAAAGAGGATACGTTGGCCTCTTTCTGACTGAAGTCTGCCCACAGCTGCAAATTTTCAGCTCTCAATCTTTATGGCATGTGTACATGTACTTACTAAAATTATGCAGTTTCAATGGAACTGCTTGGGTTAGTAAAATTCAGAATACACATAAGTGTTTTCCATGTTGGAGATGTATTGTCTCTTTGGGCCAAAGCATACACATAAATCACAGAAGATGGTAGAAACTGGGATCAAGGAATATGAATTGACTAGAAGAATGAGGAGTTATGCATTGTGTGATTCCAGCACTATTTAAACCCAGTTTTCAATGGATCAAATGGATTTGGCAAGTAAGACCCAGGTTTCAAAATCCTGTTGTGGAGACAGTCACTGAGGAAACAAACTAACCTCATAAATCACCAGAGAGTGCAGTGCAGAGCCCTAGGGCTGACTGAACCCACAGTGTGATGGCCACAGGGTAGGTACACTGCAGCTGGGAGTTCCCTTTCAGTCTTTCCCATGCTTCGCATGTTACACATCTCTTCCCTCAGACAAGCTCCATTTTTCACTCCAATTTAAACTTGACTTCAAAATATAGCTTTACCAATTCACAAAATCATCAATTCACAAAATAATAGAGGATGATAAGGATATGGAATTCATCTAGTCCAACTCTCTGGTGAAAGTAGGAGCAGCTTAGATCCCACCATACTGTACAGAAATCCTACTGTACTACCACAGTATCAGAGGAAACGTTTTGTGTTTCCCTACAACCGCTGTGCCATGTTCTTTGAGTTACAGAATTTAGTGCCCATCTCATGTGTTAGATATAAGCACACAGCTTTACTGCTTCTAGACCTAATCCAGAGGATTGCAAGCTTCCCTGTCCTTCTCACTATAGTAACATAGCAGGTTAAACTGTAATTGCCACCTTCTTACCATATGTTTCAGACTAGAAAGTCTGGAGGCCTGCAGACCTTAAAAGGGAATTTACAGCATTTTTATCTGTAAAAAGGGTGCCCCTTTTTCTGTTCACTTTAATTTCTTGAAAAGTGATACCACAGGGGCAGATGATCTGCTACGATGGAGACGGTGACTGAATTTCATGCTGGTGAGCTCAGGTGACTCCCTGCTCCCTCCACCTGATTGTGCAAATCCTGCTTTTATGCACTCAGTTTCTCTACTCGTGTAAGGATCTCAGCACCAAGGTGACGAGCCATGTGCCAGTAGCAGTGCTCAGGGGTGCTCCACTGTCCTCTTGGGTGACCCCAGAGAACAGACCTTCAGCCTCTCACATAACAGCGTAATGATATCCAACACACTGAAATTCAAGTTAAGCAAGGACTGTAAGGTCAAAGAGCTCAGAAACAAGAGCCATAGTGGGTTCCTTATTACCAGAGGTTTTAGAAACAAGAAATGTTATTTTCTCCACATGATAAATTCTGTTTTGACCAGAGAGCACTTAGGGAAGTCTGTGTTACCCAGCAGGTTAGGGTAAGTGAACATTATGGTCCTTGTCCTTTTTTACTGTCACAAATCAGTGATTAACATTCAGGGACATAGGCAAGTGTAAACACAGAACAAAAATATATGAAGACAGGAGAAATGAAGTATTTACACCATTGATCAGACACAGACATGAATTCTGCCCTCCCTATTTCCAAAACTCTTGCATTTTCTGAGTTGGTTAGGAGCACAGGCACTAGAGCTACACAGTCATGGATCTACCAGCCTTGTTGCCATCATTAATGGACAACACTGGCATAGGGCACTGCACCACATCTGTGCCCTCCAGCTGAGCAGAGGAATCCAGTCAGGGGCATGGGGGCCATGGAAGCCTACATTACCTCAGAGGAGGCAGTATTTGTCTCAAAGGAGACAATCTGTTGAAAAAGTAATTTCTACAGCTTTATGTGCTCATCTATGAAAGAAGATAATTTTCTTAATTGTTCTATTCATGATCCTTTTAAAGCAAGAGGAAGAAAGCTGAGAAGGAAAGGAGGTATTTGTTTAATAACCAGTATTACATTAAAAATTAAATATTTCAAAGTTTTCCCAGAACATCAGAACTTTTTAACGTGTCAAAATGCTTGGAACAACCCAAACTATCCCCATTTAATCTTGAATATCTTTCTTTGAAAGAAAATATTTTACTTGAAAGATATCTCATTGCAGATTTCATTAAAAAGAGTATCAGATTTGAATTTTTAGAAGTCATTATTTTTACAAGTGACACCTACAATTTTTGAAGTTATAAAAGATTATAAAGGAATGTCTGTCCACTTTCCAGCATGTTTATCTTGCCTATTTGACACTATTTTATGTTTGGTTAGCTTCTCTAATCTGATTATAGTTCTGTTTGTATAAGATCATGATTTGGCAGAATTGCCAACTTTTCCACGGAGAACCATTCCACTAAAGAGCAGATTTTTCATTCAAAACATTAAACACATCAATAAACAATAAATTCTCAATTTACAAGTATTTATGTACATAGCATGAGCCAAAATATACCCAACCTCATATTTCAGTACTGAACAAGTACCCATCAGTGATCCCTTCAGTTACTCCCTCTCGTTTTCTCTGCAAAAGTTATTCTTCCTACTGTACCAAAGAAGATTCTCTGATTTCCATAACTGCTTCCATGGAGACTGAGTGAGAGTGTGCAAGCAGCTGCTCTCACCCACCCCATGAAAAGGTGCTTTACCCCTAAAAATGGCTCCTCTCCCATCCACTTGGAAAAGAGCAGAAAATGCAGCTGCAGGCAAAGGTGAAACACACTAAACAGGGGTTGCTTAAAGAAATGTGACACAATCTACCTTCAAGGTCTTAAGAATATTTTCCTTCTTAATTCAGTAGGTCCTTACATGGAAACTCAGAGCTCTTAAGATAAAGCTTTCTGTCATCTGGCATTTGGCAGTGAAGCAGTTGTCTAAGTTGTGAAGACTGGCAAATTTCACTTTTGTAAACATTTTAACATGACAAACAGTATGTATTCACATAATTTATGAACACTACTTCTCAGCCAGGAGCTGCTATTATGAAGATTACCAAATCATGAAGAACGAACCTCCTCGACTACTTCAAACTAATTCAAAACGTAAATATAATGTCTGCAGGAATTAGAAAGCTGAAAGCAATAAAACAGGGCAGTGTACTTACCCGGGAACTTTACAGCTTGACAATAAATGACAAGATCTGACAGCTCTGGGGCTATTTGTCTGCTTTCCTTCTTATTTTGTGGAAGATAGAATTCTTCACCCAGCTCCATGTCGTAAACCTGAGTGACAACATCGAGAACATTTCATAATAATATTACTGAATGTGGAAGAACTCTTGCATATCTTATGTCTTTGAGATATTTTATCTCTGTCTTCCTATATGATTTCTGTTCTCACCTAACAAATCTCCCTCCTATGCACACATTTCTGATCAATACCTGCTACTGATTCTGCAGTAGTGTGTAAAGGCCTTATTCAGAGTCAGTTCTACAAACATTTAGACAAAACACATCCATGTTGAGAAGAATCTACAATACACTAAACAGCAATACACTGGTTCCTTTTTCAGAAGATTTAATAAGAGGTGCTGTGATTATCCGATATCATAGATATCAGATACTGATATCACAAAGATGCTGAAGATTCAGATGAAATCTTCAGTTCCATCAATATTCATTTTCAGCCAAGCAGCCTATATTTACTATAACCTCTGAGGACTTTTCTTGAACAGCATGTTGAGCATTTGTTCTGCTTAGGCTATTTTCTCTGGTGTCTTTCCATGCTTTCTATTGTTTCTCTTCATCAAAGTGCACTTGCTATCTGATGTCTCAGTTACCTAAATTGTCCAAATCCTTTTGAACCTGGTAATATATCAAAGTGCAGCTGAGAAGAAGGGGGGAAAAAGCAGAACTACCTTTCCTTTATTATTGTAAGTAGCACAATCAGCCTTCTTTAGTCGTTTAGCAGTCTCTTCATTATATTCAAATTGCAGTTTATCACTTGATAATTTATTCTCAGGTCGATCTTCAAGAATATTATCTAAAAATTAATGGGATTTTAATAAACATAAAACCAAACAATTTCAAATGGAAATTTAATTTGAATTAACAATATTTGTGGACAGTGCTGTGAATCTTACATGAATAATCAGATGCTAAAATGCTTCATTTACTGGTCAAAGCATCATCCTCTAGTAGTAACCTTCTATTTAAAAATTTAATGCTTGGGTTTGTTTAAGACATTACCCTTCTTTTAAAGCTCATCCTTTTGTGCTCAGAAGATCTTTAAAACCAAACCATCTAATGAATTAAGTTTGCCATCCAAAAACAACCGATAATCCTGAATGACAAAAAAATGCCAAAGTCCGAGCAAAATTAACCCCATCAAATATATACACATTTTGTACAGCAAGTTTTGGCTTTCCTTTCCTTACTTTCCCATGCACAGGTATTTTTTACATCTATAGAAATACATCTTCAAAGTTTCATATTTTTCAGAGAATAGTATACCTAATAATGATGTGGTGTTTCTGGACCAAAATATTGTAGTTGTCACAAAAGGAATGGTTTCAGTTTATTCCTGATACTTTGACCATATTCTTTTTATGCATAATAAGTGTCACACATGCAGGCTTCTAACAGTTCCTGACCAGTTAATAATGCCATATAAGAATATCTGCTTGCATTTATAATATGAAGAAGAAACTATATATTCACACTGTCACATTGAACAGGCTGAAGATGCAGTGCTGATTTCATGCAGTTAAAATGCTCAACCAAGTGGCTTTTACCTTCCTGGCTGTTAGGAGCAGGAGAAGCATTAAGGACATCAGCTAAAGGGAAATGAGTCAGAGAGGGAATAAGAGTAAAGGGAATTAAGATTTAGAGCCAGAGAAATGAAAAGTAAGTGTCAGTTGTAAAACTATTAGCCTTACACAAAACACTGTATCGGTACGAAAAATAAAACTGAATCTCTTAGAAAGTTTACAGACCATTATTTAGATTAGTTTTAACAAAATATTAAGATAATTTAAGACTACAAAGAATAATCATTGCAATAAAGTAGTAAACCATGCTGCAGATTCCTTCATATACTAGGTGTGAATGTTTCTTGCTAGCTTCAGATTTCTCAAACCTTCTCTTAACTAGAACAGTGCTCAAAAGTCACTTACTGCAATCAGTTTGCAAAATTTTCTTGGCAAGTCTGTTAGCAAAGATTTGACTTTTCACAGCAATTTACATCTACACCATCTCCACCCTGTTCCTCACAAAGAGTATCCTCAAGCAGCCAGCTAGGCCAACTTTCAGCCAAAATGCAACTGAAGGCAGCATTGACATCAAACTCATAAATAACATTGCTATTCCACAAGCAGCGTCAAGTCTTGAACCGCATTCATTAATTTTGTGACTATTTTTTAAATCACTGAACACAGAAGCAAGGAATGTAAACAAGAGACCACCTGGAAAGAAGTCCTGTGCTGCAGGACATGCTGGAGCCTTACACCTTCTCTGAACATGGCACCTAGAACTTAAACGGGTCCCCACCAGAATTAAAGCTGCAGTGAGTGAAGCACTTCACTGTCCATTCAGAACATCCCCAGCTGTGTCAGACCAGCTGTCCATCTAGCCCAGAATTCTCTTTCTAACAGTGGCAACAAAGCAACCAGCCACTAACCACCACCCCAACAACCACATCCACTGAATAATAGGGATGTTGGACCAAATACTGCTACCTATAACATCTGCTTGTAAATCTGTCCATGAATTTGTCCAATCCTTATTTTTTAATAAGCTGATGCCATTTGTCTCTGCAATTTCCCAAGACAGCATATTCCAGAAGTTTACTACCAGCTGCACAAACAAGTATTTTACCTGTTTTAGACCAATCATCCACTGGTTTTACTGAGTACCTGCTAGATCTAATGAGTAACATTCTGTGCTTCACTTAATCCATCACTTCATGACTTAGTAAACGTGCTTCCAATTCACTCCTCAGTCCTCTTCTCTATCAGCTGAAGAATTAGCCTTTTCAGACTCATGCAAGGATGCTGCTTACCCAGCTCATTCCTGAACTAGAATATTCACGTCTTATTACTACAGTTCTAACACAAGTACTGTAACAAACAAACAAAGAAACAAATATAGTTACCATCAGAGAGAGATTCATAGTCATAATCATATTCATCCTCTTCATCTTCTTCCTCTTCATTGGCAGGTGTGGGGTTGCTAGCACCATTGCTAGCCTGTGCTTGCAAATGTGCCAGCTGGTGAGCCTACAACAACAGAAACACTTACTACATTATTGCTAAGTACTGTTAAAAAGCGTTTTCATCACTTTTTGCGTCTTGTTTTGTTTATATGAAAGCACTGAATATATTAAGTGAGAAATAAGTCAGATAGTTAAGATCAAGCTAAAATGCCACTTTAGGGGCTTGAATGTAAAGAGAACTTGTATTGCAAGAAAGAACACTTAATAGATATGAAGCCCAATTAATTATGGGAAAATGTGCAAGTTGCACATCATTCAAGACTGCCTTTTTCCAGTCTGAGATATCCTGTTTCAGAAACAATTAAATACTTTTTCAAAAGATGGAGAATATCCACATACTGGTACAATCAGTGTGATTTACTCATCTGATAACAAGAATTTAAGCCTAATGCAATTGTGTTTACATTTTGGGTAATGGCAATTAGTTTGCAAGGATTCAATCAAACAGCTGACTAACTATAGACATTATTAGATTGAGGCTACTTGAGACGCAACCCTAATTTTTAGAAATAAAAAAATTCTCGCATGGGAATAAACACTATTTGAGTAGCAGAATCCCCCACAAAAAGTCAATAAAAAACTGAGTGTTTGCCTGGCTTGAATTTGAAAAAAGAAACAAAACAGAACTCTACCAAAAATTACTACATACTGTAAATAAACACATATTCAGTGCATATCACTACTTCTCAATAAACATGAATAGTAAATGTTATAGCCTCAGAGAAAAAGATTCATTTGTGTTTGTCACACAGGGCATGTGATGTTAATCATAATATTATGAAGTTTTATAAAATTAATATACACTAAAATTTAGTTAAGCTGTAGCTATAATTTACTATATGTGTTTTCTACTTATTTGAAAGCACTGCAATCCACTGTGAGTTTTCCAAGCATGAACGTGCATTAGATTATTCTGCTGTCCATATGGGATTAGCAAAAACTTCAAACACAAATGAACTACTCCTAGCAAGAGTTGGGTCTCACTGCTTGCTGTTAAGGAAGGACTTTACCTTTTGTTTCAATATATCCACTGGTGTTTGATGGGCTTTCAGCTTCTTGTTTTTAAGCAGGATTTTTCTTCTCAGTTGGCCCGGGGAAGGCAGCATGGGATCATCAGAAAAGTCACTCTCAAATAAAAACTTCGTCACCAACTTATCTCCAAATACATTCTGAAATACCAAGAAGAGGTGATGTATTATGGAAAACCCCAGGGCCTGTGCTTGGAATGACTCAGCACAGCTGATGGCTACCTTGAAAATCTCGGCCATCTTGCGCTGCTGGGGCAGCGAGCAGTGGTTCTCTATGGAGATGATGACGGGCATGTCGGAGGTGATGAACGCATTGCGATCGATGGCTTCAACCACCTCCTGCGAGAGAGAGAGCCTTTGAAAGGACATGGCAGCATTCTGCAGCTTTCAGGTAACCTACTGCTAGCTCAGAGGGGAGACATCTGCTTTCCTCTGCAAGAAGGAAGAGGCTATCCTGTGCTTAACAAGCTGGCATCTTGTTATAACACAAGTAAGTGGTAACACTTACTTCTGTTACTTATGTAACAACAAAAAGACAGAAAATTACACCACAAAACTATTTTGAAAGCATATTTACAGCTGAGAATTTCATGTCTGACATAATCTATAGTTTATATTCTATTAGAATTTAGCCCATTAGAATTTGTATTTTTCTAGTAGGCAATTATTTTTTGCCTTTGTTACAGAAAAATAACTTCCCATTTTTTTGTTTCTATGTGCAATTACCAGCATACCTTAAAAGAGATCTTTGTAGTAAGAGTGTGCCCATGATAAATGATAGGCATGCCATCATCACCATCCCAGCAGTCCAATTCTACGCTTCTGCAGCCTTGTAAAAGAACCTACAATGCAATTGAATAATGTAAGCACATCTAACAGTATCATGCCATCAAAGCAGAAGGCAGACATTGTAGAGTGGAATGAAAGCCCAGTGATTCAGCAAAATCACCGGAAAGACAATCTCTGTGAAGTAAACAGCCCACAGAAGGTACAGTCCCCAGCTAACTGCACTCCCTAACTGAATTCTTTATTTCCCATTGAAAAAGAATGGGAAAATGAAGCAAGGCATGTGTGTTCTTGGGAGAATTACCATAAAGCTTTGAAATTAATGGTATCGTACAGGACACAAGGAATCTGTTCACAGAAGGTGGTTCTTACTATATAGTTTAATTTTCTGAGAGAGAGAAACATTCCCATATTTCTACCTGCAAAAACAGCTATAAAGCCACATGACAATTTATTTCAGGTTGCTCCCATGACAGCTTATGGGGAAAGCACCTGCAGTTTGTTTGCTGGGTTTTTAGTTTTATAAATAAGACAGTCTGAAAATGAAGTCTTAAGAAATCTCTATGAGGATAGTCAAAATGGAAATATGCCAGGCCATCTTAATCAATTATATTAAGCTATTTACAGCCATCAATTCATTTATCAATTTTTAAATTATTCATGTATTTATTTTAGAAAGCCATTGCTAGAAAAAACAATGAAGGAAGCAAAGAGGAAGGATGAAGGAAGAGATGAGCTAACCTATCTTCTGGTAGCCCAGCTTATTATTGCTATTAGTATTTAGCATGCCTCATCTGTACTGCAATTGAATATTTTACTGAATAGAAAGATCTCAACAATCAAACTCATTTCCAGCAAAACCGTTCATGAACAAAGAAAAAATTACTTCTACTCCAAACCTGAATAATTTGATTTCAGACAGTTTTGATCACAGCTGGCACTCCACCACTTCTATGAGAGCCAGACACACTGAGTCAGAACAAAGTGCCCCTTCAGCTGGCAACAACTACTTGAGGGACAGGAAGAAGCTTTTCTTCATCATGCAAACTTCGAAGGCAGTTGATCTCCATCTCACTTCCCATCTATTACCAACACTAAGATCACTGTGCAGTGCTACTACAGGAACCTCTGCAATTGCTTTACTCAGTGCATTCGTGTTTTTCAGAATTTCCTAACACAGCCTTACCTCTCTGTCTACAGCCCCAGGTGAAGAAGCACATGGGACACCAGATGAGTCCTTTCTCAGTGGTGAGTCATTAACTCTCAGCATAACAAAAACACTACTGACAGGAAGTTTGATGCTTTCTCCAGCATTTTGTAGACACACAGACATACAAATACATATATACAAACACAGAACTGAAAGCCCAAGGGAGAAATTGTTCCTTCCCTGATCACCACCAACCAGGCATAAAGTCTAAAAACTGTAGAATATTCCTAGAAGTAATGTTTTTAGAAGTTATAGTTCTATTTGAAATTTGTCTTTGCAGTTCAATGTACAGTATTTCAGTAGTGTTTCTGACATCTGAATGAACTAAAATATTAGATCAGTCTTTCCTGTGGGAAAGTCTAATTTTAGTAGGTTGGGTCAGACCGACTGGTGTCTAAATGCTATGAATCTCAAACTAAACCCATTTTTTTGCCTTAGAAAAGGCATTTGAGCACAACTGTGCTTACAGGCAGCTTTCCCACACATCATGTTTTCCAACGTTTTGCAAGCAGGGGTTTAGGACATTTAGATTTTCAAAGCAAAAAGGTCATGTTCCTGAAACTTGCCAGTAAAACAAACAAGTTCATGTTGAAAGCTACACAGCAATCCAATCCTGCATACCTGGCTGTAGAGCTCCACAGAGGACTCCCCTTTAAGCTGATGGCCAGTAAGGTAAGTATTGTGTGAGGATTCTATGTAGTAATATGAGAGAGGAAAGTGCAAGTCCTCAGCATTTTCCTGTGATTCATCATTTTTGGAGGCAAAGTTGTCTTTATCCATCAAAAATCTAGAAGTGAGAAGATGTGAGGAAATTTTATGCTGTGCTGAGCATTTTGTGACTCTCCAAGGAGCATCAATACACCGGTATCATCTTTTTACATATATATGTAAAAGCACGTAATTACCTTGCAAATCCTTCAAAAGATAGCAGCCCCTGCTGGCACATGTTCACACTAGGTTCAAATTTCTATAAGGAGGAAGAAATCAAAGAGATATATATATATATCATAACAATTCTTAGAAATACATCTTTGTCATGTTTTTTATGTAGACTGCTCATAGCACTAAACATTTAATACGTAAGCACAGTCTTTTTGTGGATAAAGTAATCAAGTGCCTGCAAACTGTGTTCTACAAATCACTACACAAGCATACTAAAATCATAATCATAAATCAAAGAACCATTCAGGTTGAAAGAGATGCTGGGAGATTGCCTAATCCAACCTCCTGTTCAAAGCTGAGACAGCAATTAGATTGAAATTTAGAAAGATTTATGAACAGGTGTCCAACTCCTATCTAGAATGCTTAAATACAACATACCACCAACTCAACAAGAGTTGTGGTATTCCAGCTTGAAGTTTCTTTAGAATTTCTGTCTTTTAACTCTTTTGTATGTTGATAGTTATATATAGTTTTTAGCCTTTGTTAACTGCTAAACGGGGGCTTAATTTTGGAGTATATTAATTACGGATGTTTGGAGGAATAAAAATTTTTCTACACGCTTTCTAAAATCTTCAGCCATGATACATAAGGCAATAAAATGTCCATATTTGCTCTGGAAATTTTTTTACAATAAAACAAAAATATGTGGAAATGGTGCTTTTTAATTTTCCAAAGTAAGATTATGTTCAATCAAATGTGGTCCCAGACAAAGAGAAATAAAAGAATTGTCATGAACACTTTTCCCAGGTGGTGACATCTCTTCCCTGCCAAAGTACACATAGCTAATAAAACTATTCATTTGCATTTTTAAATGGATATATTTATGGACAACCATACAATTTTCTAGCCCAAAATAAAGATAGTATTAAATTTTAAATTAAACTGTAGAGACAGTATCAGTGTGAAAGGAGATACCCACAGAGATGCTAGTCTGAACAGCATACAATGTTAATGGGGAAAATGGAAGTAACAGGAGTTCTAGTGTAAAGGAAATGCAAGATATTTGTATTACAGACCTGGATAATACTGAGGATTTCATCATAGGTGCAGTGCTCTCCTTGGCAATTCACTAGGAAGTCGTTCAGCTGCTGGATTCCTACTCCAAATACTCCCAGTGATGTGCTTTCAACTCCAGTACCATTGGTGACGATGCTGGCAGCAGCAATAGCATCAGATATTTGCCTCTGGTTGTCTGATAGCTGCTGCCTGCTCTTAATGAACAAACCAAGGTCTGAAACATTTCTAGTCAACAAATCTTGAAAGAAAAATGAGGAAATAAAAATATAAGCTAAACAATTATGTGTATTACATATCCTGTATAGAATATAATGTAGTATACAATACACACAAGTATCTCACTAGGTGTTTTAGCACTGACACAGTAAATTAGAACAAAACCATCCACTATAAAAGAGAGAGCATTAAGCATGCATGTGAGAGGACTACAGGTGTCCAATTACTCTGAACAAAATCCTGGAACATTCAACATGGATCCACAGCCTACTACACACTCAGGACTCTCCTGCTCCCTTCTCACCACCACAAACAGCCTCAAGTCATTTCCTTCACTGTGTGCAACCCCACACCCTTCCTGTTCAATCACCCTTTATCTTCTTCCAGTTTCATACGCCAATTGTTCTGCGCCCTCCCCACAAACTGCTTGGCAGAAAGACTGTTTTCTTTACACATAGTCAAAGTCCCAGACTTAGATTATGGTAACTGAGGAATGTAGAGGGGGGACAGAGGCTTCCTTCCCCTTTATCCCACATAAAGCAGATCCACTAGGAAACTAGATAAGAAAAAAACAGCCATATGGGACACAGGGCACAGCCTCCTCATTTCTCCTCCCTATATTTGCTCAGGGTTTTAGTCCTTCCAGGGCTTCTGCAACCTGCACAGATCCCTGGACTCAGCCATTCAGCAACAAGTTTTATTCCTCTGCTATTGCCAGTTACAAATATATCTGGCTAAAGGAAAGCTGGAATATTTTTCCTTCCCTTCATTTTTGTCTTATATCCTGCTAGCTATGTATTAGTGGAGGCATGGTACCAGTCCTCTACTTAAACTTGTGACTGATAATGGGACTGACTGAGACACATTTTATTAAGGCAAATAACTGAAGCTGCTCAGCAGTCTAACAGCTGCATTCTTCTCTTTAACAAACCTAAATCAGGCTGGAATCCACTGCTATTTTCATCAATCTTCAAATTAGTATAAAGTGGAGCAGGCTCTAAGCCAGATCGATTGCAAGGCACAGCATAAACATCAAAAAGGTCTTTCAGATCCTTGCGGCTACGGACACTGCAAAAAGAGCAGAAAGGTTCAATTTTTCCTCTTTTATAAACATGAATGAATGAAATTAATACAGAAAAAAAAATATTTTACCTGAAAGATTTGAAGAGCTCTACAAATTCCACAAAAGTCATGTTACTATCAGACACCATGAAGTTCTGAAATCCCTTCATTCCTCCTTTGACACGGCCATGCCAGCTACTGCTGCTCCATGTGCTAAAGCAAAAAAAGACTGCTGTAGTTTGGTTACATTAAACTTTAACTTAATTGAAATATTATGCATATTAACAGTTTATTTGTGCTCTCCTTAATGCATTTATTACCAATATCTGGAAGAAGCAAATAAAGCACCATCTTATAAGATGCATAATGTTGCTTTTTACCTTCTTGCTTTATAGCAGCTATTTTTTTTTCTTCAAGACAACCGCAAACTTTATCAGAATGAATAATGTACATTATGCAATCTAAAATTCTCATGTGGAAGAAGGCCTGATGCACATGGCACAAATGAAAACACTAATTTTCCCTTTAAACAATGCCAGTATTCTTATAATGCAGGGTGTGTATAAGGTTCATTGAAGATGAAATAATAGATTGTTCTGTAACTGCAATCATTAATCTAAGTTGTGCAGCTGAACAAGGTTTTTGAAGTAGAATGAGCACATTTCCAAAAGTCACATCCCAAAATCTTTAGTCTTCTAGAGGATTTATACTAGTAAGTACAGCCAGGCCCTGACTTGAGCAGCATGAACAAGTCCTTAGTGAACTACATGGAGTAACCTGCAATGAGGAGCTGAGCTCTCGAGCCCCTTTCTGGGCCTAAACACCAATGAATACATGTTACAGGAATGAGATCTGCCAGCAACAGCATCCTGAAAAGGGCAGGATCTAAGCAACAACACAAATATCAAGAACTATCTAGTTTAAACCATAATTAACTGCACAAGTTACAGTATTTCCTTCAAAATATCAGACCACATGTTAGATTTTATTGTTCTGCAATGTTCAAATATACATATCAATTCTTCTACGAATTTTGCCATCAGGCTCAGTACAAATAGTTACAAAAGCTGTGATGGAAAAACAGGACCAGCTTGTTATCCAGTATTCCTAAAAACAGGCCTGCAAGCAGGTGACTTTCTACACAAATATGCTGGACCAGATTCCTGAGTTTACTCCTCGTATGGGATGGATGCATGCAATTGAAAATAAAATGTGATTTGAAAGTATTAAAAAATATCATCTACTTTAGTTGATAATGTTCAATTTGTTTGACATCACTATGGCAAGTACTAACATACTGCATAGAACTTTTTTTAGCAAAAATAATTCCTAGCATTTTTATCAGACAGGAAAAATAAACCATGATGAGGAAAGTCTCTAGATTCCAGAAAACAGATTGGAACTGCAGAGTACCAAATGGGAGACCAAGAGCAGAAGAAAATGCTCAGCATGTCACCTGATCTGATCACTAAAGATTATCTTCCAGAGTAATGGAAAATAAATACAAACAAAAGGTTTTCAAGAAAAAAGCCAAAACCCCCAAGAAAACCTCATCATCACCAACAACCAAAATTGCAATTAGTAGCAGTCTGGATTAAACCAGTTACCAATCAACAGTTAATGAGAGATGTTTACTTTCCCTTCCCAAAAAAAGCCCCCATCTCTAGTTTTCCACATCCTGTGCTCTGTGTCCCAGTGGCCTTATCAACCATCCTCCTGCTTCCTCCACCTTACAAGTGGCACTAGATTTCCAAGGAACTTGGAATTTCTTTGGATGCCCATCTGCTTCGAAGGAATGACAAAAGCAGCTGCAAGCTATCTGTGTTCAGAATAAAACTCTCTCCAGTGCTCCAAATTTCTTAGTGGCTCATGAAAACTGGGTCAAGATAATTGGTAAAACACATAAATCTGTTCTGAAGAAGTATTCTTCAGGACAGAGGAAACAGCCATAAGCTACATCCTGAGCAATTTCTAGCAAGAAAAGTCATAGTAAATTTGGGACTGCTCTACAAAGTGATGTTGTGAAGATGCCAGACAACTTTGCCAGGGAAAACCTGTGATAAGCGGGGAAGGTCCACAGTGCTTAGCTACACACAGATCCATGCAGAAACCCAGTCCTGACAGGATTTAAAGGAACATTAGCTGTCCTTTCCCAGGGAATGCGAGTTCTCCATTGACGCCTTTTAATCTCACTTAGAGACAACAACTATTTTGGCATAAAAGCAAAAAGCAAAACACAGAATCATCTTCCAGAGATAGTAAAGTGGTATTTCTTTAGTTCAATGTAAAAGAAAGCTGTTCTTACCCTTACAAAAAAAATTGCTTACCAAGACAAATCCAAGTTTGTGAATTACAGTGAAAAAAAAAAGAACACAGAGGTTTACAAAGCAGTGTTAACCCAAGCACACATGTTCACAGATGGCTCTACCACTCACACTTGTTGCCAAATCCAACTATTTTAAGTGTAAATATAATCCCGAAGAAATACACAACAGGAACCATTGCACAAGACATGTCTCTTCAAATATAATGTTCTCTCAGCAGCAGTAATTTCTTCCATTCTTTACTGTTGCTCTCCTGGAACCCCCAAGATTCACACTCATAACGATATTTCAGCATACTTTCTCCAAAAAGGCACTGAAAAGCCTCTGTTGAGACTGTCTTCTTGTATGTCATAAAATACTGTCCACATCCCCGACATATTATTAATACTGTAATTACTACTACTATCACCACTAGTATTTCTAGAATTAATATAATAGTGTAATATGTTACTGCACATATTGCAACAGCATAACATACACTGCCTATGTGGCACAAAAAGGATGAACGTTCAAGAAAAAGAGGCCTATAAGAGAAAGATTCCAAATCGGTTCCTCCAATTCCCAAGACAGTAATGCAGTCATCACCAGGAATGTCAGCCAAAGTTATTACTCTCCCAGGTAGAAATTATTTGTTCTGAGAAACCTCCAAACTTCAGTTCACACATCTATAACATTTCTGTGGATTTTCACAATACAAAAAAAGCCTAAAAGTATGTTTTGGAGAAGATCTGGAGAAAGAGTTAAACTCTGTATTTGTGTAGTTTTGGAACAGCATTCCAATCTGCTTCTGTAACAGATATAAACTGAAACATGCTGCTCAGGGACTTGCTACAAAGCCATCCTCAGATCCATGGCATTTCAGCTTAAATGTCTTGTGTTGTCCTACAATGTGCTTCAGATATCTACAAAAAGGCTAATGACATTTCTGACGCTGTTTTTGTCAGATTTTGCCAGCTTGGCACAAACCCCACATTTGATAATAAGTAAGTAATAGCAGCTTCTTTTCTTTTTAAATCAAAACATGGATTTTGCCCTTACCTAGACTGACTTTTGCTCGACGATATTACAGGAGAGGAGACCGGTCTTGCTGGTGAAGATGATGTAGCTCCTAAGCTGGGAGATCCAGATGCTGTCAGAGAATGAGCTCTTCTTGATGGCAGGTTGTTAGATGCCGAAGCATTGATAATAATATTTTGATCTAAGGAGAAAACAAAAGTTTTCATCACAATTACAACATCTGGCCCAATAAAAATGCTTTTGCCCAGGAGACCTATATGAAAATTCATTAAAGCATAGTAAGACACTAGCAGGATTCCAGCTTTGTCTCAAAACAGTCAAAAAAGTACGTATTGAACAACATTTACAAATGTATTTTATCTGAATAGAAAGGGAATGCTACTGAAAACTAAATGAAAGAACAATCATGAACCACTAAAGAAATGAATTTCAGAGTCCAAAGATTTGGAGTTTCAACTGCAAAAGTAGCTTTACAAGTTTATTTTTAACACTACAAAAAATGTCTTCATAAAAAGGCTTTGAGCCTGATAGACTTCTAAGCACTGAAGCAATATATTTACCTGGTTCTTCTTGTTCATCAATATCTTGAGGATCCGAACCACTTCTATTACGATATTCCTTACAGCTTTTTGCTTTCCGAGTTGCCATTTCATCATCAGTAGCCTCTCCACTTTCACCCTAGAAATAATGAACACCATAATAAACATCCCAAACCCACTCTTTCCATTTAATTTCAGTACAATCTGTAACAAAACCATGAGATAAATCAACTATTCCTTATGAAACAGACTCCTGTGAGGCCAATCCCAGTAGAAAAGAGACAACTCAAACAGATACATAGTTAAGTGTGGGACCATTAGGTGTTACCTCAGTTTGACATCACACAGAAGATGACAATGATTGTGCCTCCCTAGAATGTTGCAGCTGGTTTTACACTATATCACTGGTGCACTGCAGCCCTAAAGAGCATGGACCTTGTCATTTGAGAATCTTTCTACCTGCCCACTAAAAAATGTAGTGTAGAGGTAGCTAGTCCTGCCTTTTCCTCTCTCCTGCCTACTGTTGAAGCAGTTTTGTCCAGGAAAAGAGAGGAGATTGACAGACTAGGTCATGTTTCCATCACCCACACAAGATAAAATGGGTGCTAACGTGATGTGGAATAACTATGGTAGTGTTTTTCAAAACATGAAAACAAAAAGGAATTTAAAAAAATTATACCAACCTCCAGACACCACTTTGCACGTTAAGATTTCTACCACCACCAGTATTTTATCTTTATACTGAGGTAGCACCTAAATGGCACCTACATGTTCTAACAATGCTGCAAGCATGAGAAAACAGCAAACTATTGGAAAACAATAATCCTCAAACCTGAAACTACAATAAACAGTTTTAAAATCATTATCTAACTTCTTTTCTCTGGTTCGGAACACAGTAAGCAAAACACACAAAAAACAAAACATTCTACCCTGATGAGTACTTTCTTCTTTTTCTTAGCTGTGTTGATTCCCAGGGTGTTGTTTCTCTGCACATTGGGCTTCTCAGTGCTTTTGGTGAGAGATCCTGTGCCTGTGCTTCTTGCACTCCATCGTCTGCCTCCAAACAGCTCAACAGCCTGAGCCAAGGTTGGGCCTTCAAACCTTCCATCCTCCTACAAACATTCTCAGTGTTAACAAAACAAGGAGAATAAGGACACATTTCTAAAGCAATAATATAGACACCTCTGACTAACCAATGGAAGAAACAACAACAGGAGGTAATTTTTGATTACTGAGTGAATTCCCTGAGGCTATTTTGTTTGCTGCTTTGGGGATGGTTTTGGCCCTAACTATTATCACTCATTATTTTGGTGCCCTTTTAAAGTGCAGTCTTTGCTTTTTTCCTTAATAAAATACTTATTCCAAAACTCCAAACATACGAAGAGCTTTGTAAGAAAAAAAAAATTAACCTCAGTGTATTTAAAACTTGCAAGGTTTGACATAACCTTGTGTGGAGATCTTGCTGCTTATGCCATGTTAAAAAGTTGGAGATTTTGTGTTAATCTTTAATCCAATCTTACTTATGATAGAAACTAATTGCATTACATTAAGCTGTTGATGTCTTTGAACTTCTTTATAGAGAATCACAGCATCTTTTACCTGGTAAAGGCTGACATACTGTTTCCGTAGCCACTGTAGTCTTTGATCAGGGAATCTCCTCATTTTTCTTACAGCTTTAGTCAATTCCAGCAATCCATCATACAGCATTCTGGCAGTGTATTTTGGAGCAACAAAGTGCAGCAACTTATTATCAGTAGTCTGAAGTCCATAAAGTAGTGTTATACCATTTTCTTCAAGGGACATATTGCAAAGTTTATTTTGAACACACACAGTGTGCAGATCAATGCCCGAGTGTCCCATATATACAGCCTTGGCTGAAAACAAGTCCAAAAAGCCTTCCACCAGCCCAGTATTACCAAGAAACTGGTATTTACCAAGCTCAGCAGTATTGCCCAGCACACTCAGTTTTGCCCTAGCATTTGCAGGGCAAACTGTTGTGGGTTTTGTCCAAGTCAAAGTACTATTGTCAGGCTGGAGCTGAAGAAAGCAACGAGCTGAGAGATGTGTCTCCTGGTCATAATGAATGACGGTTGCCCCTTGCTGCATGAACTGATGGACGTCAGCCCTGATGGACAACACGTACCAGGGAATGAGTTCTATCCCATGGCAGAAAGCCTTTTGTTGCTCTTCCGTTGAACTTGTGTCCCATTCTTTCAACTGCTCAAATATGTCACTTTCAGAATCTGAAAGATCTCCAATGAGAAATCTGCATATGAACAAAGATGAGAGATTTATATTTAGTGATACATGTGCTGATTTATGTTATGCTTGATGAATATTTTTTCTGCTATAGTTTAAATAAATGCAATACTATTGTCACTATACAATTGGGACTTACAGGAACTTGTGTAGTTTTTGAAGTATTACAATTTATGTTATTGCAATTTTGCATCAGTTAAGAGATGCTGCTACAATTACTTGTAACTCCTGAAACAGTATGATTATATTTTCCTAGAACTTTCCAAACTTTGCATTAATAATAAAAAGTGTCTGATTGGTTCTTAAAGCCAAGTGATTCCAATTTCTAAATCTGCTGTGTAAGACTGCTTCAGCTGAAATATTAAGTGCCATATGTGGAAACTGCTAGCAGGATGTAATGCATTTCAGACAGGACTTCTAGTCTCTGTTCTATTACTGATTTAATGTGCAGACCTTTCACATTATATGATATTCTGATTAACACTAGTAAAATACTGGTTAAAATACATACCTTCCTCATAAGAATGCACAAAGAATTTTATCAGATACTTCCCATATGAAATTTTATTTTACTTAAGGAAAATATTAACATAAAACTTGTATGCAGCAACTAAAATTTCTGAAATATTTTTCCAAAATTTGCAACAGTAGATATAGAGCAACAGTACCGAGCTAATAGAAGTGGTAGTTTAAATGAAATGTCTTCCCTGCAGAAGCTTCTAACATGTATGAATGCACAAATGTTCAATATTTGGGTACTTCAGTGAACATAAAAAAGGACAAACTGTTCTGTGTATAGCAGAACTAATGAAGCACATTTTCCTAAGGATATCCAGGCAATAAAATCCAAACCATCTTCCTCTATATATCTTTCAAGATATCTTGTCCTAATACCCTCTTTGCTTCCCCTCCCTATCATCACAGTACTCCCAGTTCCTGCCCCTTACCTACCAGCAAAGCCAAGATGACTGATGTTGTGTTTCCAAATCACATACAGCATCTCCCCCAGTGCTAAACAGCACAAATGACCATCAGCTTTTCCTCAAACTCTCCTCTACCTGGATGACAAATTAATCTGAATTTTCCCTTAATCCATACAGCAATAATTCCTCTACAAATTTATTAATTGGTGAGATCTCTGTCTCTTCACCAAATGTATAAAAAGGTGGCAAATACGTTGAGGTTTCACTGCTTATGGTGAAGAGACTGACAAAATAACTGCATCAGTCTTAAGTGTAGCTTTGTTTCTTTAAGAAATATTCCTACAAATAAAGGTCATGCATTTTAACTGAGCTGACATAAATTGTCTTACTAAAGTCTTACCAGGCACGTAAATTGAAATATTTACCTCTACTACATAAAATTAAAACTTTAAAATGAAACAAACAACTGAAGCAGCTCTTTCTCCCCTGTGCCCTCAAAACAATCAAACAAGTCTCTGTAAAAATGCTATAAAATGTATTTGGAGAGTAGCTGTGCATGGCTGGAGGAGTCTGTTATAGCAGAGACAGAAACGGCAGAACTTTTTTTATGCCTTGTTTCACATGTTGCATGCTGCAGATTGAAATGTACAAGAAGCAGGCAAGCCCAGCACACACACATAACCACACACAGAAATGGAGCCTCTGACACGAGCTGCCAAAAGCAACGCCACTGCCAGTTACTGAGAGCACTTACAGAGTCCGGGCTGGAGCAGGGGCTTTCTTTACATGTGCTGCCCTGAGAGGCAAGGAAATGAAAAGATAAAGGAAACAGTGACACAGATTGCAGTTTAGAGGAGAAAATTGCAACGTATACAAAAAGAAAAACAAAAGAGGTTTTCCTCTATTATTTTATATGTTATTTACTGTAATTGGAAAAGCTTAAAAGTGAAGATAAGATCAGGCTAATGAAGCAATGATTCAAAGTCAGGAGTATCTTCATAAGTCACTCAATAATCAACAATTCCATAAAAATTCTATTTCTTTTTTTTTTCCTGCCTACCTTTATTTTTTAAAAATTTATTAATTGTCAGAATAGAGTTCTAGGAAAGCTTAATGTTCGATATTTATCTGGCATGTACAGAAATCCAGGGCAATTAGATGGGTCACTGACTACAGAGTGATAGAGCTTATTTGCTAACACAACTAGGAAAGTAATTATACCCACTACCCACTGATTCTATTAGATGCCTTTCATTTTTTTAAAATCAAATTAACCTACCAGCTTTGGTGCATTCATGTTCCACAATACTAATCCAAATCATCAAAAGAAAAACTAATTGAAAATATTTCTTTCAATTATAAAGTAATAAGAAACATGTTATGCTGTGTATTTTTCTGCGTTTATGACCACAATACTATTATTATCAGATAATGCATAATTATGATATAATTTGGATTTTATAACACTGTATGCAAATATGACAGGTCTCACAAGAAAGAGGACCAAATTTCTTCCTTAGAACCCTTCAGCTGTTCATAGCAATAAAAATAAACCAAACACAGCCTCCATACAACAGAATGTGGCCCTTCAGCCTCTGTAGCAATTTGCTTCTGTGCCTCACCCAGCTCTCTGCATGCCCAGGAAAGACATGGGAAGTGAATAAGGAATTTCCAAAGCCTGTGAGATACTGGAGTTAAATCAGTACTTTCAGAAGTATTCTCCTGCAAGTATTTTACTGTTAAAATCAGTATTTACTGCATCAGAAGTACAGATACTCATGACTAAGTAGTTAGTAGCCTGAACTAGGAAACATATGTTTAATTACCTATCCATAGTTTTGTTCACTTAAATTTTGAATTTTCATTTCAGATTCACTCTGGGTTTTTTAAAAAACTGAATTCCCACTTTAGATTATAATGTAACTTAGTAGATTATATTTATGGATAAAGCATAAGTAATTTACCAAGAAATTACTTCATAAACACTTAAAAAAAGGAACTCAGTTTAATTTCTGTTTTGTTCATCCAAGTGAAATGTTTATATGCCTAGCTTATTCACCATTTGAACTGTGATTTGCAAGTTGATTTTAAAGCATATTAATTAATTAACAAAAAATAATTCCTGGAAGATAGTATTAGGACTGAAGTAAGTCAAGAGATAACATATGTGGGCAGAGAAGTGGGTCTGTCTTTCTTGGCTTAAGCTAGTGCACCACTTCCCAGAAGCAACTAAAGCCAGATGTGAATAATTCTATTAGAAACCACTCTTTCAGGAAATAATGCTTATTTATTTGAAATGAAATTTAGAATTACATGTTAATGAAATAAATGCATTTTAAACAGGAAGATAGTAGCTGCCTCTCAGGCAGTCCCTTATTAGATTTAATGTTTAATAGCTGAAATAACTTGGATAGGTCTGAACATATCGATATTTCTGACACACCTTATCAGTAAAATAACTCAAGCAGTGACTTAAGCATGTTTTTTTATGCAAGCCCTCATGTGCTTACAGTGCTTCACCTCAGCAGTACAGTTCTGTTACCTAATTTGAAGTTAGTCTAACACAGTTAGTTGAAAGCTGACCTGACCCACCTATATCTACAAGAGCTTTGCAATGAAACTTCTCTGCAAAGCAACATTCTAGAAGATCATGTGATGACCTAAACTTTGCATTTGCTGGATTTCCTCCTGGTGACTGGTACAGTCTTCAAGAGTGGTCTTCCAAGTGAAATCAGATTACTGAACACTTTTTTACACAGGGCACAATGAAGTAAACTTCTGTGCAAAATAGCAGGACTACAGCAACCTGAAAACTCAAAATGTGTACTCACATATGAATGTTTTCTGGACAAAACTGAAACCCCTCAAACTAACATGTCCTTAAAAGAAGAAGTCTTTTGAAGGATAATAAATAACCTTTTTTTGAGGGGGCCAGAACTCTGCCTGAGCATGCAGAATATAATGTTCTGAGCTCTGATAACAAATATGTCCTGGTGCTATTCCTGTCACTAGAGATCAAAATTGTAATTGTAACTGTGGATTTTTAAAGCTCTCTGTGTAAGACAAAAAAGATTTACCCTTATCATGAGAGGAAGTAATTACATCATGAGGGAAAATTTAGCTATACAGAGAGTTTCCAAGCAGTTGAGTATCAGGGGAGAAGAGTTCTGAATCAGAAATGGATAAATACAAGGGAAGATGTTAAAGTTGTAAAGAAAATCAAAGACTAAACCCATGATATTTACATGTAATGATAGTAAATAAAATAAGACCTACTGGAAGCGGTTTTTGTCCTTCAGAGAGTTTTTCCTTGAATCACTCCCTTCACTGACATTATCTTCACCCTCTTCAGACTCCAAACTGCGATTGCAGCTCCGAATAGTTCGAAAGATATTGTTTGTTGTTGATTCTTTTTCTGGATTATTTAAACCATCTTGGCCTACTCGTTGTAAGAAATTATCTTGTCCAGTGTAATCTGAAACAAACTACAGAGATATCTAGAAGATTAGTAGTTACAAATAGAACATTGTGTCATTTACTTCTCACTGTAGAAATTTTTACTATGAAGAATATTTAGTGCATATTTTCTACTTGCTTCCCATGAGATTTTGTGCCTACTTGCAACCCAAAACAGACCAAATCATTTCATAAAACAAGTAACACAAGTTAAAGTAACTCCTGAAAACTTTAAAAAAGCCTCAGTCTTTAACTTTTCATCTAACAGGGGCGGTTTTTTTTCAAAACTATGATAATAGAACTCAAAAGAATTGTTTCTTTCCATAGAGGAAAAGCCTGATCTGCTGAGCTTCTAAATTCTGTTTTTAAGGAACTGAAAACTTCCAATTCCCAATGAATTAAGTGAAAGGTCAGAGTATTTAGCAGAAAATAATTATACATTTCCAGCTTTGCATACTTAATCCAAAGCATAAACAAGATCCTTTATTACTAATGCTGATTTCTCAGTTCTGATATTGAACTAGGTAGAAACAATCAAATCTAAATCACTAAGGAACTATGGGAATTGAGGTCCATGTAACTGACCAGTCTAGTAACAGTCTGGTTTAGAAAACTTTAATTAGATAATGCCTTTGTGTAAGATTATATAAAATAATATAATTGGCTAATAATAAATAATATAGCTAATAACATAACATTTTAGAATATTTGTCTCATTTACCTCTAGTGTTTCATCCTGGGAGTTATATCGTGGACAGAGTCTGATGAGGCTTGATGCTCCATCCAAAACTTCACAGAGCTCTTTTAAAAATACACCACAGAAAGGAACAACTTTACAGCCTGGAATATTGAGTGCCCGGTTGACCACTTTCCTGTACTCAGATGATGACTCATGCTGTGCCATAGCATCCTTCAGACTTCGCATGGTTTCAATATCAGACTGGTCCATAAATTGCCACATTTTTAAAACTTTTCTTGACCTATTGCAAGAAGAGATCACAACATTTATTAAAAAAATTTAAACAATTTACCTTCAAGTCCAACACCCACAGCATATATGTAATAAAGGAAATTATAACTGCTCAGAAATGAACAAATTAATGAAATCAAGGCTGTTATTTTTATGAAAATTCCCTCCTCTGAAATATCAAAGAACAAAAATAAAAATAGGAAACTAGCAGTCTGATCTACTGGAGCAGTATCTAACATTCTAATAAAAACCCAGCTGCACAAAACGTACCAGTAGGCTTTCTAACATTTTTATTGTGTCATTGCCTAAAATTTCTAAGGGCCATAAATCAGAAAATATTAAGGAAACAGCATAAAGATAAACCAGAGTGCTTCTTACAAATTCCTTCAGCTGTATTATGAACAATCCATAAAGCTAGGCAAAGTTGGGGGATTTTAATTAAATTTATTTTTAAAAATTTACATTGATTTCTTCCCCAATTTGCTCATAAAATATATTATTTATTTTCATAGAAATAAGAAAGTCAGGACCATGTTCAAGCTCTCTGGCGCCAGTGCAGAGCTGTAGATGAAATGAAATTCTGATTTCCAACAGAAATAGGTCCAAGGACTGAGTATCTCTGGGAGTTCTCTTACCTTCTGAGCTCATCTATGTAATCATATGGCCTTTCTTCCCACCCCTGGCCTCAGACATACCAAAAGAGCCAAAGATACACTCACAGTAGACTGCCCTTAACCCCACTTTCCATCCCCGTCCTGGAAATGCTTCCTCTCCTCTATCTCTTGTGCTGTGCAGATGCATTAGAGACAAAATTAAGCCCTTAATTGGCTTTGAGTTTTCCCTCATAACTTACATGGCTTAGGGATTGTGAATGTATTCTGCTGAAATATACTCCCCACGCCTATGAGGGTTCCAAATGAGCTTTATATACCCAAACCATAAACAAATAGCTCAATGAGATTACTAAACCTTACTAAACCACAAAGAACAGCAGCGCAAACACTTCAGAGCTTTGTTACACAAACGTGTTATACAACGAGGGTCAAAGCCAGGAGATGGGAAATTTGATCTTAGCTCTTCCCTGTTCAGTCCCATTTGCTGCCCTCTGAACTGCCAGTGCTAAGGCACTGCTTTCCTGCTGCCCTGACCCTACATGAATCTGTTGTTCCAGGGGAAAGCATACAATGAGCTTCTTTGAGCCCCTACTCTCTTCTCCTTGAGATAATGCAGGTCCTTCTACATAAGACCACGACAGCATGAAATCCCAACATCAGTCTGTATAAGTAAACCAGAGGGGTTAAAAACCAGATTTGGCTGTTAGGTCTTGCTGGGTTTTTTTTTGTCATTTTGGGGTAGTTTCTTTTCTAGTTTCTTTCTTAAGACTGATCCTTTTAGAGCATCACCATGATTATGTTTCACTTATGTTCTGGAGAATCCAATCCCAAGTTACATTAGTCGTAGCTTATTAGATAAACCACAACTGCTTTCCCATCTTCTTTTTACATCTAAAAAAAATTCTGTTAAAAAATAAAAAAGAAAAAAAAAAGGAAAAAGAAAAAAGAAAAAAAGTTTTCTAATGCAACATATTTATTCAGCATGCATCAGGAAAACTGATGGAGTCTTCAGAGCATTTTGAGAAAAAAAGAAAGGGTTTAGCATGCTTCATTTTTCCAAAAGGGATTACTAGAAAGTCACAGCATGAGATAACATGGCTTAGCCATGGATTTTTGTTCAGTTTCATTGTTCTCCAGAGACATCTGCTTAACAGAAGCTGCAGTGTAATCTATCACTGAAAAGCCATTTAAAAAAAAAAAGAGTTGCCAGTACCTTAGCCCTGCCAGGAACTCCATTACAGCATTGTAGTTGCCCATATTCCAGCAGCATTTTGCCACATGAACTAAGTATGAGAAGACTTCTCGTTTCTCCTCCATAGAACCTGCAGTCAGGATCAGCCAGGTAACCCATGAGCTCACCTTGTAAAACCAAACAGACAGTATGGTCAGCCAAAGCAATGTCACTTGGAGCACTCATGCATACTTGACAAATAATGTGGGTTTGTTTGGTTTCTTCCATCAGGAGGGTATCAGTCAAAATTCCACTTATATGTTCATAGCCAAATCACATATGTATTGCAAACCCAACTTACACAGTGACATTCACATGACAACAGTTAAATAATTAACTAGTTTAGAAAAACCTTTATTAAACAAAAAACTACTGCATCCAAATATGAGATATTCTGAATATGCACTGATGCCACAGAATAAAATGGATGGCTTCAGCTAGCGCCGATTTCTAAAGCTGCTGGAGAGAATTGCAGTATAAATACTCATTAACATGGCTTATAGATCTCAGCCCCACAGTGAATAAACCCTTGCTAACAATATGAACACTGGAAGTTGATAAATTGGAATTTGTCAGTTTTATTTAATTTCATAAAACTAGATGCATTTAATGCATGGTTTTGCTAATTCCTATATGCATTGAACATTTCAGATAACTTGAATTATCTGTTTGCAAGATCACAAATGAAGTAAACAAAAAGAAATCCCATCTTCCAAAGTGTGCCCACACTACCAACTTCTCTTTGGTAATCAATTAATGTAGGAATCATTAGTACATGATTCTGTTTGTATTTAAACAAATAAAAATCAACCCTTCGTTTTATCAGCGTGCAGATTTTCTTTCCAGTTTATGTTCCCACAACATCCATAAAAAGTAGCTATATTTCACATGGAAACCTAATTTAAACCAACTGTTTCTTTTTACAATATGACTCTCCGGAGGCTTGTTTTTTGTCATTGTGTAAACACTTAGGAGGCAAGAAACGTGATTTGTTTACTGACACTGTGTTCCATTCTTTGGTCCTGAAGGACACAAGTGTTTACAGATAATACCAGTGTGAGGAGAGGTTTATAAAAATTAGAAAATATAATTTCACCCCTCAGGGGCCAAAGACTTTTATTTTAAAAACCAAGCATGAGAAATAAAATGTAAATGCATTAGCACTAACAGGAAAATAACCCCACTGAAAATATATAGGGCTTGTATTTATGCAAGTCTGTACAGACTCAGTGCTTTGAGGGAGGACAATCAAAGACCATCAAGAATCTAAGTTACTATTTAACCTGTCTGATGGCCAATAAACAATAAATGAGAAGTGTCCAGATGAGAAGAAAAGTCATACTCCCTATATATAAAAATTTTTTAAAAATCACTCTTTTAGGACTGAGTCCTTGAAGAAATTCATTCACTGGAGATGTACTCAGGAGTGAGGACAATGACTATGGGAATGCTCTAATAGGTTGTGAGCATCAGGGGCAGCACACTAACCACTGCAGCAGCTCAGAAAGAGAATCTGAATTCAGCTAAAATTTTACTTGATGTGTTCAGTTAATTATTCCTAGAATATAAAAACTCAATCAGCAAAGAAGTGCATACCTGAAGAGCATGAAGGTATGACAAATACAAACCACCATAGCACTACATGGCAGGGGGGTCAAATGAGGGCAAAACCAGAATTAAAGGTAATAAAATAAATCCATTAAAAAATCAGAAATTGTGAAACAGAACAGTCAGATCTGTGGAACAGATTTGTTTTTGCATGCTGGAATAAAGTGACATATTATTTTTGGATATTATTCTCATTTTCCAGAAATGGCTCTGTAAGGTAATGCAACTGCTAAACATGCAATCTCACAAAAAATTAATATTTGTTTGCTAGGAAATACCAAAAGTGGTAATAATTTGATTCATATAGTTTTAGAAATTTTAAAGAATCATGTAATTTTAAACAGGTATGTTTTAATCGAAGGCAGTAAAGATGTAATGATCAGGAGAAAACTATCAAAATTGAGAAAGAATGTCTAAAAAGGCAACTGACTTCAGACTCTCCATTAAGAGGAAACCTTTAAACTAGGGCAGCCACTTGCTGAAATTATATTTAATAGAAAGTTTAAGACTGCTATAAACAGCATGATGAACTTTTACAATCTGTAAACACAAACAAAAAATTATAAAGGGCAGCATGGGTGAGCCTTTGCAGCCTTGAGATACTGTATAGCATGTAAGAGCAAAACAAGGGCGCAAAAGAAGGGTACAAAAGGCACCATGAAGTTCATGCTCACTCCCCTGGCAGGACAACAGTAGAGGAGTAGAAAACATTTAAAAAATCTTTCACTAAACAAGAAGAAAAATAAAGTGTCTGAATCTTTTAATTTTAAAATAGAATAGGCAAAGGCAGATATAACAGATTGGGCAGAATCATGGGACAGAAGTGAGCATCTGAAGATACAAACCACACCTAAGAAATAATGAACATGCCTGCTTCAGAAATGTTAGTATTTTAATTTTTCCTGGACAACAGATGGTATTCAAGAAATAACTTATCAAATTTTCATTGAAATGGAAGTTCAGAAGTGGATCTCCTCAGATGCTGTCTGTGAGCTGAGCCAGATGCACCTCACACAAAAGAAAAGCAGAGAAGAACTCTATAGGTACTTATTTCTTGGTGGCAATGAAATTCACCTGGAAGCTGAATTCAGAATCTTGTTTTTTCCACTTTGGCAAGCAAGTAGCACAGACAGTATTCTGATGTGGCATGATTTCTCTGTCACTAAACCCAGGGGTTTTCTAGCAGGGGGACGAGAGCAAAGGGAAGCTGAACCCTGGCAAGCTGTGACTTCTGGACACTCCAGCCAAGTGGATGCAGAACAGCACGTCCTCTTGCTGAGAGCAAGTGGATACAGAACAGCACCACCTCCCCAGGTGCACCACAGCCCAGCAACACCTGAGCTGAGGATGAAGCACCATCAGCTACCACGCCACGAAGCAGCACCAGAGCTTCATGACTCAGGCAGTGCCTGAGCACACACAGCTCATCCCAGCCAAGGAGTGCACAGGAGCAGCCTTGCCAAGGAGATCAAAATACATTGCAAGTACTTGTCAGAATGAGCAGTAAAGCTTTTTGGACTAAGTTTTTGTGTTGGACAGCACTTCAACATCAGATCACAATCTACGTATCAACACAGTAATCATTATTTCCTTAGTTTACTTTCTTTTCTCACACTTGACTTACATAGTTCTGCTTATGTAACTCATTTTAAGCTCCCTTCAGAACAGAAATCATCACAGCAAACCTATAATTAGATTTCCGCTGCACTGCTGATGAGTCTGAAAAGCATGAGAAAATGTATCCTGGCTTCGTTACGATAACCCACATGATTGCAAGACACAAGAAAAGTAATAAATTAACACACTATCCACTTAAACAAGTTGATAATAACATCAGTCTTTTCATTCAGAGGGATAAAAATCAGCATCTTTCAGGATTACTAATATTAAGTACTAAATAAGCAAAATTGAATAGATGTTTGCTTAAGATTGTAATATTTTCTGGTGCCCTAACAGAAGCACTAACAACATTGAGCCAGATGAAGTTCAGATATAAAGAAAGTAGCCTCATTTGCAAAGTTTAAGAGATAACAGGAGTCTCCTTCAAATCTGAATCTGAGCATACAGGTCCTGCACCAGATGTCTTGGCGATGCAAGCTGTACTGAGCAATATGTACTACAATTTGTAGTACAAAAAGATCTGTACAGTTTCAGGTTTTCTGTAATTATCTTTTTATATCATCTCTCCTATTTTAACTGTATCAAAATCTGTTTTCTTAAATAACTAATTTTTTTAGAAGTTTTTTGGCTTTTTTTTGGCTTTACTCTGATCAAAGTCATCAAGTAAATTCAGGTTAGCTATTGCTAATGCATTTAGGAAAGGCATATTTTTTACTCTTTTTTTTTTTTTTTTTTTTTTTTTTTTAAACAGGAAATATTTATCAGTCACTAAAAATGTAAAATGAGCCTATGTTTTTGATTACCTAATTATTGAACTACCACTGATTTCAAATCAAATCTATATGAAGGCAAAAATCTCCCCATTTGTCAGGGGCAGGATATAGCTTATTACTGAGGCTCAGCTGCTTTTACTAATAAAACATGAAGGACACAAGACACCCCTGATGGAACTTGATCCTCAAGTTATGGTACATGACCTTAAATCTCTGTACAAGTGCAACCTACAGGACTGTTTATCATTCACTCTACGGGAACCTCACTCCATGTAGTACAAAGGAAGGAACAGCATTTAATGCATGTTGAATTATTAACTGTATCCCCAAATTTTCCATGGATTTTCTTCAATCATTCTCTTATTTCAGTCTTCTAATACTCAAGATTATGATAATTCATATATATGTACAAATATGTATATATTCATTTATATATATATAAATTCTTTACTATCCTCTATATAGCTCCTAGAGAATGTATCATATGATTCTTTTTTAATGGGAATTAATTGATTTTTTATATTTTATGAGAACCTAAATGTATTGGTGCTATTGAGGGAGGAAATAATTTTCAATTTCCACTTGCAATGTGCAGTGTTTTATTATTTGTAGTGTTTTACACTCATTTTGCCAGTACTTCCGTTTGTAAAGCTTTTATAGCAATTCCCAAGCTACGTTTCAGTGGGTGATGCTAGATGGAAGAAATTACGTCTTCTATATTTATATTACATTTTTAGGAACTTCATAGTACTTGAGAGATGCAACTTTCAGGGGTGAAATTACCAAACACAGCTTCCTGCCTGAAGTTTAACAATTACCATTGCTAGCAAGTAAAACAAAATCTTCTGGTTTACCACAAGCTAAGATTACAGTACATACCTTCTTTAACTCCTACCATAAATTAGCCATGGATATCTTTCTATAACAAATTGTAGCTGATTTAAATACTGCCTACACTGGAGCAAGAAAGCAAGAAACTTTAATACTGAAAAAATAAAGTATGCATATAAAAAGTCTCTGCATACAAAACAGGAAGATGATTTTTAAGGTATCCAAAGGATAAGCATGGCAATCAAAAACCCATTTAACCAAGCCATTTTAGTTTTAGTAATTTTGTTTGATAAAAATCAAGAAATTTGAGTAGAATCTGAAGAAAAGAAAAATAAACTTCATCAGGTATCATATGGCAATTACGGCATTATTTCGTTTAAAAGCAGAATTCTTAGTGTATCAGGATAGTCCAATTTCTCCCTTTAAAAACAATAATTAAAAAACACTATCAGTATGCAGCATGAGCACTAATAGCTGGCTGCAGTGAGTTCCTCTGCACTGCTAACTGTGCACAAACCTGTCAGTTCATATTGATGAACATCTGCACACATATTTATACACAGTTATGTGTATAGAACAGAACTGGTATTTTTTACGTGGTTTTAATTGAGGTTTAATTATTAATTTTTTTTGATTCTTGGTATAATATGCAAAATAATTTTCACATGCATTTTAAAAATCAGAATATTTTAAATTGCATATCTTATGAACAGATGGTTTACTTTACATGCTTGTGTGAAATTATATAACCTTACAGAGAACATTTACCATTTTAAATCTGATTAAACACTATTCCAAACAAGGACTGGAAAGAGTTTGATATTTGTACAAACACAATCTTTTTAAAAGCATTATGCAAACCCATTTAGGCATTGCAAAAAAATGCTGAACTAAGAGACAGAGTACAATATTTATTTACATTCCATTATTTCAGTAAAATAATATGTCTCTGTTTTGCTAGTGAGGTTTAAATCTGTATTTTGAAAGAACAATTCAAAAATCTTCAAAATTTAACCATTAAAAATAAAACTAACATCACTAACTATCCTAAGTAACCATATTTTAATTAACTTTACTGATTTTAAAAATGATTTAGTGAGTGAGGAACCCACTCCAGTAGCAGGGCCATACTAACAGTGTTCAAACTTTTTTACCTTTTTAGCTTATTTTTTGGCAACCGTATCTTTCCAAAAAATCACCTTATGCATTTGACTTCTTATTTTGCACTTTCAGTTTAGTAGTGGGACTACCTTCAGTCAGCTGTCTGAATGATCTTCTAATCTGGCGCAGCTTTCAATCTAAGAACTCACAATTGCTCTGTACACATATCTCAGTGTGGAAAATTAAATGTTTCAATTTTTTAAGGTTTTACTGGTTTTCTTTTACTTGAAGCTTAAGCCAGAAAGATCAAGTTAAAAGAGGCTATTTTCATGTTTATATTAAGCAATGATTGAAATTATTTTGAATGTTTACACAAACATAAATGTTTACAACATGTCCATTGTGCTTGTGTCTCTGTGGTTGCTGTGCCTGTGCTGGTGACAGGCAGAAGAGTGGCTGGGAGTCAGTCATAAAGGTGCAAGAGCCTGGTGGGGGGTAAAGAGAGAAAAAGAAACAGAATCCCAGGAAGACTGTGGCACATGACACTGAGGAAGGAGCACATGTCACTCCATGTAAAGAAGCAGGGTGAACTCATGTCAAACAAGAATCAGAGAAAAGAACTAAATTAAGAGAAAGGCACAGTAGGCAACAAGGAGAGATGGCAAAAAAGTATGTTACAGTTGTTAGGGTCCTAAAACACACGTAGGTACCATTTTCCTAACTTCCCAGCTGCCAGGGCTCTGCTAACTCTGCAGAATCTCAACAGTTTCTTCCTACAGTTTTATGTCCTTGAAAACTAAACTTCTTATGGTCAGAGCTCCATCAGAGCAGAAAAATATACTACTACTATTAAGTGCAGAGTCTTAGAGACTTTGAGCCAATAGTTTTGTAAAGGTAGATGTTACTGTATTTCACTCTAATCCTCCCACACTAGCCACTAATTCAGAATCAGCTTTTAATTACATTTAGTAACAGGAAAGAATATCTGTCTTTAGCTTGGTGTACAGTCTTGCTCTGACGAGACTCTAAGATCAATTGGATATTATTAGCAGCAAATGAAGCATGAGCTGTGTCTCACCGATGAGTACATGTTGTGCCCAAGGCTCCACTATTATGCAATTACATTTTAAATCAAACCTTAAAGACTACAGGACTTTATTTATAGCTGGTGATACTGAATGCATGTAGCCCAAAATCTTCAGGATTGACTGTCATTTTACACAAGTATTATAAAGTGTTCCTCCTTAATATGTGTAATCAGAAAAAAATACTAAAAATTATACTGCTTTATGAAAAATACTCTAAATAATATAATTGTTATTTAACAGAACAATGACATGAAATTGTTTTTCCCCATCATGTATCAGAAGCCTGTCATCCTAAAAGTAATTTTGGCTCCCACATTATAAATACACTTCAGTATTTCTATAGGCAATGCCAAAAAAATCAGCAAGTGCTCACTGAGTTTTGCCAACAAAATCATGACTCTTTGTACAAGAATTTTCTTTCCATTTATAAACAAAGGCATTTTGAGAGTTCATGCTCGTGATTGGCTATGGAAACTGATATACTCCACAATAAGATAAAGCATATAGCAAAACAATGATTTATTACAAGCAGTAAATATTGTACAATAACTCCATTTAAACATGTAACATCTATGTTTTAAAAAAATTATTCCAGATTATACTTCAAATAATCTATTGCATGAAATACCAAAGAATCTGTGCACTGACTATTCAGGAATTAATTCAAATTATTTTAAAAACTATCCTGTACCATTACCAAACAAGGAACTCTAGACAACAAAAACTGCAAAGTCACAAACCTCTAAGACTAAAAGATAATGCTGACTATTTTATCAAAAGGCAACTTTAATGCTAAAATTGTCATTGGTAGGGAACAAACTCAGTCATTTCTGACAAGACTTCTTCAGGACCTGCTTTTCAATCCTATAACCCTTCAATGACAGAACACAATCATGGTCAGTCTAATTTGTACAGCTGATGACAACATGTCCTCTAGAAAGTGCCCTGGCATTGTGCCTCACCAGGCTGTAGCCCAGCTTGGCCAGTGCACCTCATCTCCCCTGGCCTCAGCTGGTGACCACTGGAAGTGAAGCCCCACAGGAAGGAGGGCCCCAGCAGGGTCAGCACCGCTCCAGACACACCAGCCACAGTGTCTTCTTGAGTATTGCTACTGCAGCTTATTTAAACTATTTTTAGGGTCTGTTTAAAGACTGAATATTGTAGTTGCAACTTTTATGCATGTTCCCACAACTGAATGAGGTGAGAGAAGACAATATACTTACCCTATTTTAGTTGCTAAATCTCAGTAACATGCAAGAATAAGGAACACTTCGAAACATGCTAAATATTCACTCACTGATACTTCTTTGCCCAGCACACAGGAAGTTCACTGGAGGTTAATACATATTCTTCTATATTTACTTAATTTCATGCTGGTTTTTCTTGTTACCTGCATGATTTTCATCTCACCCACCATAAGAATGCAGTGGATAGCAAACTAAAAAAAAGCATTTATCTTCACTTTATTCCACTTCTACGATTCTAGAAACTGATAACTGCTAACATTGCAAATAGTTCATCCTACCAAAAGAAGTAACAACTGTTCCATGTTTCTGCAGCTAAAACATGAGTTTATATTTAAGTGGTTTGATTTTGATTTGGGTTGAGGTTTTGGGTGGATTTTTTTACCCTTTCCTCAGTCCTTAATCAATTTTTTATTAAACTCCTCAGAAGACCACCTTCCTAAAAACAAAATAAAATCTCACTAAAGAACTCAACATTTGGCTTGTGAAAATGTCACGCCAAGTGACATTTCTTTGTATAACAGTGCTCAAGACACACACAGTGATTAAATAAATAAATAATTAAGATTAGTGTAGTTATATTACAGAAAATACAGAAAATTCTAATTTATAATACTTCTGTGCTGACTCCTAAGATCATGCTTAGCCTACAAAAACCCAAAACAAATAAATACAACTCCCACGCCTAAACAAAATAATATATTGACTGAAACTGTACCCCATACCGTCATCATAAATACAAAGAATTAGAAGTCTGTAATTTTTTTCTTCATGTTTACTTTACAATGTGCAAGAAAAAGTTAGGCCACTGTTTCCCAACCTCACTGAGAAAATTGGTCACACAGCTCCTATTAAATTCAGTGCAAGTTATTTAGCTAAATCGCTGGTCATCTTAACTTCTTTTTTAAAAATTTGTTGTTACAGCTAAATTCAGCTCTTAGAGACAAAGGAAATAACTAGCCCACACATCACATAATAACCCTTAAGAAAAGCAATTCAAAAGTTTTGTTTTACCTCATTAAACCTTGTCACAAGATCTTCTACAGCATTATGTTCACCATTGGGAGAAGAAAGAATAGTAGCAGATATGGATGCCTTAATAGATGGCAGCTTGCTTTGACACTCAGCATTACCCAAATCCCTGGTCAGAAAGCAGAGGTAGTCGATGGGTAAGACTTTGCGGTAGAGCTCCTGCTCCTGCTCGGTCAGAATGCTGGCAACCTCCTCTGGGAACTGGATGAGGTGCTGCAGTTCCATCAGCTCCTTGCTGATACCGGCCACGCTGGAGGCAAGGACGCTGGAGCCTGCCATAGATGTACACGCTTGGCGTTCTAGAACAAAAACCAAAAAAAAAACTCATCAGGCTTTGCCTTTAACTCTTGGATCGTGCTGTGCAAAAGCAAGATGACTTGGTATTTTGGTTTTGTTAAACTGCTCATTCATTTACATTTATAGCAATGCACTATATTCTAAATACTTTCTATTTAAACAACCTAATATGTTCTTTTATGTGGGGTTTTTCTGCTTGTCTTTGTATCTTGTGTTGGCTAGATAGAGGGCAACTAGAGTTAGGAGATTGCAAAGCCACCTGCCAAAACACACTTGCTTCCAGAAACATCCAAACACCTTCCAGCACCCATGGCCTTGTTGCAGCCTCAAATAAAAGGGTCATATGGCATAGTCTGCCTCTGCTTTGCCTCCATATAACAGCCACGGTGCAAAGCAGTTTGAAGCCTTGACTGGGGCACTGAGATCCTATTCCCACAAGAAATAATGTATAATGATAATTTAAAACCCATGTGCATCAGCTTTTTTTTCATAATCCACTTGTTATAAGATAAATTGTATTTGAGCTTTCTGCATCGTGAAACCAAATGTCCAAGGCTACAAAATATTTTTCATTCCTCTCAGAAAATGCATATATTTGGGAGTATGCATGTTTTATCCATTAACATAAAACATTCATGATAGTTTTATAATATCTCAGCAATGATATCTCTTGAAAAATAAAACTTTTCCTAAGAAGGAAGAAGGCAAGCCTTCTAAGATCATGCGGGAAGCATGAAACATCAACACAATGATTCCAAAATAGTGAGTGAGTCTTCTTACTAGATAAGTTTAGAATGGGTTCTCTGAACAATTTTTCAAGAATTACTAAAATGTAAAAACATTCATAGCCGCATATTACATACCCTTCTCCATTCTCAGAAAAAAGAGTTTATTTTTTTTGCATTGTTTCATGAAATATCTGCCAAGATTTTTTCCAAACATAATGGAAGTACACCCTAAATCTATCTCTGACCCAATTTTTTAATATATATAAGCTCTCATTTGACAAAGGGAGTAAATGCCCTTTCTTTCCTCTAAAAATGAAAAAAACCAAGTTCATAATGACTGAATAAAATTCAGTCACTTACAATAAACATAAAATATGCTACATGAGTTTTCCATTCTTAGTCATTTTGTGCAAGCTATTATTAATAAGAGGGAAGTTAAAAAGACAGAAAATTGGCTTTTCTGAATATCCTTAATTCCACTGAAAGTCAAATGATAAATTGCAGTAGCCCTAAATAAAGTCTTTGGGCTAACAGAACCTGTTGAGAAATGTTCAAATACAGAAGAGACTTCTGAAAGAACAAAGACAAATTGTTTCTGTCCAGACTAGCAAGCAAAAAAAGTAATGGGTGTAATTTGCAACAAGTAGTATATTGGTAATATAATGGTGAACATATGTAACTTAGGTGATAATGACGAAGTGCTGCACAATATCTGTAGATACCGAGAAATCTCTCTCATTGAACACCTGCAGGAAAGATTGAGGGGGAAAGGCCAGTTAAGGACACCACTGATGTGTCACTGCTGATTTGGGCAACGGGTGGAGTGCAGTGAGATTCTGGGCTTCCTTTCAGCCGTGTTTGCTTCAATTCTATGTGACACTTCAATACTGTTTCCTACTTCAATCTGCACAGAACTATTCTGAGAGGTTTTCTAATAAAAAGCACCAAAAGCTCACGTGCACTATTCTTGACTTTGCAACAGAACACAAGCTTATGCCAAAATAAAAACAATGCAATATACAATGTTCACTTTATATCAGAAGGATTATGTATTTACATATGCTTTACATATATAGATTGAACTGTCACTGACACAACCAGCATTATCTCAGTAAGAGGATGAGATGGAAGGCATCTCACAAACACCCACCAACACCTATTTGCTCCCTAGAAGTCACAATGCTTCACTGACTCCACATGCATGACAGCTCTTCCCACTCGAGGCAGAGAAAATACAGCCTGCACCAGCCTCCCCTGTGTCTCACCAATGAAACTGAGGGTGTTTGGTTGTCTCTATATTGTACATTTAATCTAGATCCCAAATGGACTTCTGAAGTGAATCTCCCAAGCATCCTCACTTATTGTGCTTCAGTTCAGTCTTAGTGCAAAAAAAGTGGATCCTTTTCAGACAAAACTGCACCAGAAGATGCACTACCAGAAGGCAACTAGCACATCCCAATTGATAAAAAGCTGCAGCTGTCAGAAACGTCCAGTCTTTGGAACAAGTACTGAGGCCAGGAAAGGACAGTTGGCCCAGACAGCTCAGATCATGGCTCGGCTGCAGGTGATCACGTACCACAGGAGACAGGGAGCAAGTACTATGGACAGTGCAACGCCACAGTGATACTGGTGCTTTGCAAAACCAACATTATTTGATAAGTACAGTTGTAAACACCATATAGCTGTCAATATGGCAGGAAAGGAAGATATAACTCTATAAGGAGTGCCTACTGACTGACGAAAGAGAGATAACACAAGAGTGAAGATGAGCTGTTCTGCAAGGCACTGCTTGCTGATGAAGTTTAAAAGTGCATTCTTAATAATTCACCTTCTCCATCACAGTACCAACTACACTATGCACAAAGACCTCAAAATCTGGCAAAAGTTGACACTGAATTTGCACTAGGCTAGAGCACTGATCATGATCTTTTGCACATTACCTTGCCTAAGTATAACCACCCTTCAGGCTCCACTTAATACAACCTCTCACATATAAGAACAAGGCTTAACACCACGAAGTGACAATAGCTAAGGCCAGCTCTAAAGCAAATCTCTATATTGCCAGAAACCACCAGGAATAAATACCTCATTAGAACTGGATTTCACTATTCACTGACTGCCCATTGATCAAATACAGCAGAAAGCTAGCGCAGGGATTTTGAATGCCTTTAACAGAACTACCTTTAATGGAACTATCATTCTTTCACAATTAAATCTTCACAAACCAGCTTCACTCTAACAGAAGAATGAAACTGTCAAAAAGAAAATCTTTTCATGGAAGCTAAGCCAAGATGATTCAAGAGTAGCATTGCTGGATTTGGAAGAAGACTGAAAATAAATAAAACACTTCCTGATTCAAAACACTGAATTTCAAACTAGCATTTGTCAGTTCTTCATTAAACTGGAAGAAATTTATGTCAATTCTCTCTGTAATGTAAGAGCCCATGGAACAAGCTGCTGCAGCAAAAATGCAGCTGATTATCCAAAGAGAGGAACACCACTAAAGAGAAATCTGAAGGCACACAGCTCATGGCTTAAGTATGGCTATAAATACTGAAGAAGTAGAAATAATGTATCTAAGTAAGTAGAATAACTTGTTTCTGTTGACTTTTTCTACACCTATAAATATTTAATTCTTCCATAATTCACATTTTTGCAAGTCTTGGTTGTTGGCATAATTTACCTCTCCAGATTCAGATATTTTATCTTTCCTCACTCCAGTCTTCTGTGTTTTATCACAGAAAATCCAGGATCCTTATTCTCAACTTCACCACCTTCCATGATTTTACACTCTGCATGAAAGTCTATTCCTTTTTCTGCCCCTTTGCCTGTGTCAAACTAGTTTTTTTTTTTTTCCTGGACTATCTTTTCAGGTTTTTTGTGTGTGTATGCTTCAGACTTCTAACATTTTTCACTCCAGGGACGGATCTATTTCTGCTATAAAACTCCTTATCCAGTCTAATACACAAATCCTCCAGCTCTGTGTTGTCAGTTTATGCTCTTCAGGAAACCCATAGTATCTTTCTGCACTTCAAAGAATGGCCAGGCCCTTAGAGTAACTTCCAGAATGGAACTGCTTTCAGACCAAAAGCACAGTAGGTTTTTTTACAGTTAAGGCAAGATATAATCCTCACTAAAATTAGCTGCTGCTGCTGCAGTAAATGAAACTGGGTTTTTGTGTTCTACCACAAGTTAATGCTAAAAATACTACAAGAAAATGAGGACCCAGACTATTCATTTGCAAGTTACCTAAATCCAAAATTGATAGCTTTGCTTATCCTGCTGATAAACAGCTGAAGCAGATAATCTCTAACATAGCAAGTATTGCTTTTATTAATCAAAACAAGATAACCTCTGTTTAGCCTTAACAAAGGACTTGTGGGCTGACTTAATCATTGCTGATGCCCATGGGAACAAAGAGGTCTCTTCTTCTCTAACAAAAGAATAATCTTTTTAAGAATGGGAGAAAAATACAGAGTGCCAGGGAAAAGTCACTACATTTTTAAAATGAATGCAATCTCAAAAGAGTGAGCCTGCCTAGAATATGAAAATCTACTTTCAACGAAGTTTGATGAACTGAAAGATTCAATAACTGGATTTCTGTGTTGGTTTTATTTTTAGGTCCTTTTCTTTCTACATTCACTTTGATTTAAAAAAAAGTATTCTCTCTCTGCATTCAAAGAACAGTTTTAAAGCAGAAAAGTGAAAATTATAATCACTAACAACATACTCACTCTCTAGAAGGCCACTGGCAAAGATCTTGTGATTATGACAAATTTCTAAAGCAAAAAATGGATTTCAATAGCTGTAAGAATAAAAGTAATTATTCAACCTATTATAACATATTTTAACTTAGACGGTTTTTTGATAATAGATTTTACTTCCATGACATTATACTAATGTAACTGAAAGTATTAAAAAATCTTGGAGGAACATTTTTCTCTGCTGGTATTAAAACGTGTGCAATAAATGGATTATAATAGAAGCCTTTTTAGTAAGCTATGCTACAGAGATCCTCCAAACTGTTCATATGCTTTAAGAGAACATATGGATTATGTGTACAGTGAGAAAATAAAAACTGACTACAGGAAAAAAAAAATTAGAAATAGCCACAGATGAATAGCCATCCATACATAAAATGTAGGACTGTTCTGTTCAAAAAAGAGGAAAAATACAAGAAAAGCTCCCCTAAGCAGAAGAACCTATGTAACATACAGCAGTTTAATTGAACACCAGCTTCCAGGACAGATCAGCATAACTGGGATAACATCGTTTTGCTTTTCCTTGGATGCAAGATATCTTGGTACCATAATAACCAAACCAACAAGCTTTTGTTAATTTCCTGTTTCTGTTCTATCTAATTAAAAGTACCTCTCTCTCCCTTAATGAACATGAAATCACCGTTATCAATTTTGACTGCAAACAACTCACTCCAGTATTAAAGAGCTTGATATTTAACTTAGTGGGAAGCTTGACATTTAACTTAGTGGGAAGCTTGACACAGAACAGGATCAAGTTCAAGTTTAATTTCACTGTAGAAACCACTGAAATCAATAGATCCATTTTGTCTTCATATTGGCTTGTGAGTCAAGTAATCAAAGAATGAGAAGACACAAGGTTCTCTCTCCATATACCTGAATCTAGCAATATGGGCTACCTCTTAAAAGTGCCTATCAGCACACATTGGAAATTATTATTAGCAGGGGAGCTCTGATCTACAGGGTACTTGCACTAAATAAAACTGGAGTTCATTATGACCCAAGCATCAGCAAGCAGAAGACACAGAGATAACCTGAAGAAAAGAAGATGAGCTAGCATCTGTAGAAAAAAAGATTTTTTTAATTAGACCAAGTTAGATTACTGATGCACTCTGAGGGTACAGGATCCTTTTCAGGTTTGGAATAGAAACAGCAAACCTCACAGCTAGTTCAAGAAAGCCTGCTTTGAGTTTAATTCAATCATAGCAATACGAAGACATTGGAGAGAGTGATCTTCTCTTGGGGAGCAGCAGCAAGTTACCACATTGGGCCACGTGAAAAAAGCAATTGTTTCTATAGTACAAAGAGAAAAGGGAAAAGTTAGAAATCACTTATAGAAAAGAATTTTCCTGGAAATAGAACACCCTGAAACTGTAGCACACAGATATTTCCACAGAGGCTGAGATTTTATTGCTGAATAGATTTATGAAACCTCTGAAGAGGACTTTTTTTAAAGGCAACTAGCACGTCGAAGTATAACTAAATTAAATTACGTTATATACCACAAAATCCTTACTCATGAACTGACTGCATAGGGGAATTCAGCAAAAATAAAGATATGGAGTGCGTAACAACAGTCACTTATTCCTAAAATCACTTCTTGCTTTAGGAACTGGCAAAGAGCTCAGTTTTGAAAACCAGACTCTGAACACACTTTTAAAATTTTGCAATTATAGCATCAATCATGTGAAATCTCAGGGAAAAAAAAGGTGAAAATATTGTATAGTTAGAGATACAACCTGCCTATACAATTTCTGACTTGAAACAAATTTAAGTTGTCAAAAAAAGTGACATAATTATTAGGACAGTTGAGATTCACACGCAGGGAAAAGAATTTTTTTTTTTCTTTAACCACAAAAAAAGTTGGGTAAACATTTTTACAGGGTAGAACCGATGCACAACAAAACATTAACTCAGAATGCAAAGTTGATTTAAATACGATCAGCAGTTAACAATTACATAGCAGTCCTTACATTTTCAGAAGTTCCTACCCATAAGTATGAGCTTGAAAACCTATCTACATTCTGTTTATGGCTGGATTAGAAGATCCTGGTTCTAAGGTAGATATACTGATATTAGGTCAGGAGGCTGGAGCATGTGCTAATAACACCAAAATCATGTGTTCAATCCCTGTAGGGGCCATTCACTTAAGAGCTGGACTCAATGATCCTTCCGAGTCCCTTCCAACTCAGAATATCCTGTGAAATCTGAGCACTGACATAATACATGAAAGGAATTCAAAGCATCACCATGATTTCACCACACCTTAACTGCCTGCCTCCCATCATCCCCAGTGAACATCTATACTGCCCTCTGTAATGACATCCACACTGCTGCTCAGATTTCTGGAAGTGTATCCAAGGGCTTTTACCACTCCACTAGACTGAGTCATTCATGGAAATATTTTGCAGAGTACAAGAGAACTTGGCTGCTTGTCTCTGAATTACCATATACTGCCAACACATTTAACCAACCATTTCCTCTCTGTATGAGGGTTGGCTGGTACTGGCTACAGCTGATAAAAACAATCACAGACCTGTCCTTAATGAATAGATCCACTGGGTTTTCTTCTGGCTGTAAACTCCCAAGAAAAAAGATACAATGAGTGGCAGCGTAACATTAATTTTGACTTTGCAAAATCAGAAGATCTCAGCACAAAATTTATCCAATTTGATGCTGATTTTCCAATTCCTTTCCATTTTCAGGGCAGCTAGCAAAAGAGCTGAGACTGCATCCTCAAGCAGAAAAGTACAACTAGGAATGGCTCCAGAATATCTGCATAAGAATCACAGTGGTTTTTGTGTTTTAACCCCAGTCAGTAAACTTTCTTCTGCATCTGAAATAATAGGCTTTGAAGGCAGTGCCGTAACAAATGACCCTGAGGCTAACAGGATAGCACATGGATACCTCAGCTACAAAGGGCTGTTACACCCTGTGTTACACAGGGCTTGGCTGAGCATAGACATACTTACAGATATTATGGAGAGATGAATGAGCAGTGCTGCCAGAAGTCTGAAGAGATCCATCTACACCATCTACATGTTTAGTCAGAAAGCAGCTTTACTGCTTCCAGTCTACATGTATGGCAATGGGCCACCTGCGCCCTGCTGTTTTAGGGGACCTTCACCTACTGCTGTAGCTCATGAAACTATATCCTGATTTCAGAACACCTGCCAGAAGAAGGTTTAATTATAATTTGGTAGATAGACTGTGAATGTCTGGTTGACTGGCTGAAAATTAGCTCTCAAAAGCTGTTTGATACCAACATGCCATCTGTCTTGCTGTGGCATGCTGCAGCACGCACTGTGCAAGACCAGACACAAGATTTCATTGCTTCAGAGCCAGCTCCACCAGGAAGGCTGGGTAAAGGGATTCTGGGCCATAATGACTGATCTTCTAAATCTACACCTTTATATCACAGGTATAAACAGATAATAGATACGTGGAAAGGCTGGGAAGAGGTTAATACGATACCACCACACTTGCCGTTTAAGTGTTTTCGGGTTTTTCATTCTTTTCCTGCAATGAAACCCCATCTAATGAATCCCCTCTTTTGCAAAACTCCTGAATGATTTCAGAAATATTCCACTTTCACATCAATTTCATAATTCTTTCTCCTAAAGGCTGTTGCAGTGGTAGACTAACAAGATTTTGACTTGAGTGACACACCAGCAGGAGGGCTCTCTGTGCAGCATCTGTATTCAAAACCTTTTAAGATCTGAATATAAATACAGCATAGCACATGGAATGTTAAGTTCAAATGCTAAACAAATGTACATGTAAATTACCAGAGAAATTCCAGCCCATAAGAACAAAATGGTCAAAAGGGAGGATTTATGAGTTTACTTTGGAAGAAGAGTGTTGTAGAAAAAGAACTGTACAATTCTCACTACAAAATGAACTTGCTACTGCTTGAGTTAAAGCAGAACTCAAAGTTTAACCTCACCTCCCAAAACTGATACAAACCATGTCTAAAATCAAAGCATGAGCTGCTGTTCAAAATTAAATTAAAATGCATACAACTTTGAATTAATGCTGCAATGAAGAAATATCCAGTGATTAGACAGAGTGCAAGAATCTCAAGTCAGGTTCCAATATTTGAGTATTTTGATCAAGACAGTAAAAATTAATCTTATTTCTATTTTTTTTCCATTTATGTAATGCAGAAGCTTTTCAATTTTAAGAATTAAAGAACTCTGTCATAAATCAGTGAGTATGGGAGAAAACACCAACAAAAATGTAACTTGAGAATACATATACACACACCTGTGGAAAAGAAGGATGTTAAAAATAAGATGCATATAAAGTTAGACACCCATTAAAGTAAGGGCTTATGATACTGATTTTCTATATTTTCTTTTTTGTTGTTGTTTTAGGAAGTTTTTAATTTTCAATGAGTATACATACTGTAGCTGCAGCAAAATATAGCATTCAAAATACAGTAAATAACTGTAAAACTGAAACAACAGGCATTTTCAGTGTTTCAGAGCCTCAGCCTTGAGGCATTCCTTTCTAGCCTGTGTGCTCTGGATTTTGACACCAGTAACCCCTGCATTAATTAATGATCTGTTGAAGTCTTCACCTAGCTGCACAGCCTTTAAATATTACTACAAACACAAATTAAAACTCTTTTTTGGCTTTAAGATCCTCATAAATACATTTTGTAGAAAGCATCATCCTTACTTTGGTCTCATCCTGAAGACCAGATTATATATGACAGTGACCCTACAAGGATAGGTGGGAAAGAGGAATGGCCGACTCCCATTTGGTCCAGTTTCCCAAATACTGCACAGGAATGGCCAAGTTCAAATAACTATTCAAAGTGTTTCAATTAGGAAAACAATCATTAAATACAGTCCTTCAAGGTAAAAATGGTAAGAACGTTTCCTATGGCTTCAGTGTCATACCAAGTGAAGCAAATACTAAAACTGCCATTGGTGTTAGCGGTACAAGATGAACACTAGATGCCAATCTGAGAACTTAATTTTAAGTATAATTATATCAAAGAATTATATAAGAATTAAGTAAGATCTGATAAGTCCACAACACTTAAAACTCATTTTTCTTGCCTTTTGAATCTTCAAAGGAAACACAATCAGGTGCATGAGACACACTACCAGATTTTCCACACAGACCAGACACACTACCAGATTTTCCACGTAGACCAAAGGGCAGGCAAATCTGCTGCATAAGGTGTTTTGTTTATTATTCTTACTGATTACTGGAACAAAATTAATTCAAGCCACATCCAGTAAAAACAACACTTGATTAATGTTCCTGATTTAAGCCCTGAAGCTTAGCAGTGAAAGAATTTTAAAGGAACTGAATACACTTGAAAAATGTTCAATCGGTTCAGAGTTTTCATCATTCTGGCTTGCTTTCATCAGTCACCCAAACGGAATCTGTTCCTAACACGAGTTTGCTTAAGACCTGTCCTCTACATAACTATTTCACAGAAAATGGATAGAGAATAGAAGCACTAACAGCAGATACTGTTGATTGTGCACCTGTGTACAAAATACCTTTGTATTATCTGCTAAGAAACATTTTGCACTTATTTTATATTACACTTTGAATAATATAAATACAGCCTCTACATAACTGAAGCACCTACAGAATCTACACCTTCGCCACTTACTTTTGGTGAGGATTTGATTACTGACTCTACTGTGTGCTCTGAAGATTCCCTGATGATGAGAACATCTTGTGAATAGGAGATTTATTGTAGCAGCTATAATTTAATTTGATATCCAAGATTTTTAGATTTCTAACAAAAACAAAATCCAGAAAATATATTGTATAATATACAATATACCAGGAAATATATATGTTTAAATATATGTATTTAAACAAAAACAAACACATAGAAATGCCCTAAGACACATCAGAGAAAACTGCATGACTTATTAAGGCATCAGTCAAAAACCTGTAATGGAATATGACAAAACTACTCAGATAATAGTTTTGTGTCAGCAGTGTACAGCAGGAAGAACCTAATAAGAACAATATGGCCTTCAAAGTGCTGTTAAAGACAGTACCATCATTTATAAAGACACTTAAAAAAGAGCTAGTAAGAACAGTGATTTCTATGCTGCTAAAAAGAAATACTGCAGGAATTATAGCTCCTAGTTCAAAATTCACAGTGTAGAGGAAAATATGAAAAGATTCTCTTACACAAGAATAAATGAGTGAACCAAGGACACTAATTGAAAAAGTTGCCAAAAATGGAGAAAAATTATGAACTAACATGTAACAGGGTGAAGGGCAAATCTAATGCTCATAATTCACAACCATTCAGCACTCACACTTAATTATTAAAGAAATGGCTTTAAAGTATTTTAAGACATACTAAAAAAGTATTCACTGAAACTGGTCAAAAAGAGAGGGAGATGTTTAAGATGTGAAAATGAATTTGTCATTAACTGATGATAACCTGCAGCCACTGGGAATGCTGTGCAGCAAACCCACGGCTCTTCTGGCATGTCCTGCAGAGCACTGTCACTGTGGTCAGCTCCCTCCACTCTGCCCCAACACAGCCAGAGCTGTGCTACTCCTCCTTAGGCATCTGCCCACAAAATATCATTTGGTCTGTGTCCTGTTTACACTGCACAGAAATGTAGCCATGGAATGGGGTGTTAACCCCTTAGGTGCGGTGGAAATAAGATGCACAGCTACATGGTCATCTCTCATGACAGGAAAGAGACAGAGAGACAAGTTTATTCAGAAACACACTGGTTTTTATAACATGACTCGCAACTCCAAGAGCAGAAAAAGATGATTGGTTCAGAGAGAAGACACCTCGTTCCCAGGGCCTGGTCACGCACACAACAGTTGCTCTATCTTGTTATTAATTCCTCTCTATTTTGACCAAGTTATCATCCTGGGAGAGATTTTCCCTGGCCTTCAGCTGGACCAGCTTATCAGGCTGGGAACAGAGCTGAGAAGCTCCAGCCTGGAATATTTTTCAGGCTGTAATTTCTTACTTTCTCAATATGTGTATCCCACACAGAAACACAGAGGTAAAAATCACAGCTGATGCCCTTGCTGTAATCCTTATTTATTAACAAGCAAAATCTTTTAGTTTAAAAGAATTAAGGCTAGCTGTTGCAGTAGGACTAGATGATCTGTAGGCCTCTTACAACTGAACTATTTTGGACTACTGTATTCTACATATTATTTACATCTTTTCCCCCTGTGGCTGGAATTAAAAGTGGACTATCTTCAAAGGTAGTATTAATAGCCATTTCTGAGAAATACAGCATTATGGGCTGTATATGGATATGATACCTATATCTATATATGGATAGTTTTATCCTGGGTTGAATGCTGTCAGGACAAAAGGTATGTTACTTAACAGATCCTTTAAAGGAAGGAGAAAAAAATCAATCTTATCATAAGATGTTTCTGCCACATAGATTCTGCAGTATCAAACAAACAAGTTGGAGACACACAGCAGATGAAAGCTGTGGGACCCTCCAGAGGAGTCTGCCAATGCAGGTAGTCAAATTCACCTGGAAAGCATTTCATGGATAGAAACTACAACACACAACATGCAAAGGGATCCATGCAGGCAAAACACAGATGGCTTTCCTAATACATGTTTATTGTTTATTTTAGTGTGGATTACTTTATGCTCTTTTTCTCTTCCTCAGACACAGTCTTTTCTCAAGCTCATTGGTGAATATATACTGTAGATGTACAGTATGTCAAATAAGCATTTTTTCTGTAAGGTTAAAATACAACTGAGGAAGCCAGCCTAAAAAAAATGAAGGTCTGTAACTACAGATGAATAAAGTAAAATTATTGCCATGCTGTTGTTTTTGTTGGGGTTTTTTTGTTGTTTTTTTTTTTTTCTATTTTCAGAATGGAAGAAATTCAGCTCTTTTCTTCTGTAAAGTACTTCCTCTCATAATTCAGGGAGAGTAAAACCAATCTCTCCGCCTAGAATAGCAGCAATAGCACCTCTTACTCTCACATTTTTTCCTTATTTGCAATTTCAATGCAAGTTTCCAGTGTAGTACAATACCTGGCAAAGTCCAATTACCATTGCTAAATTTACTGAGTGAAGAAAAGGAGTCTGTAATGAGTTTACAGAATTAAATGAAAGAAGCTATTCCTTACCCTAGAATGCAATTTCCAAATTTTAAAAGGTAATTTTGAAAGGTATCTTTCAATGCAAACATCTAATTATGCCAATTATCAGAAAATTTGTGAAAGGATTGTAACAGCCTGCATCCTTAACAAGCTGGTTTTTCTCATGAGGAAGCTGATGGGCAGTCAAGGAAAATTCATATGCTATTTTTATAAGGGATTAACATGAATTTACAACTTCCCATCAGAGTAAGTCACATTCATGATGTTATATAAGTATTATATCATGCCAGTTTTTCTTTTAAGGAAGTATTGCTACTAGCCAGCTATTCTTAGCAAGGTTTCTGGAATCACAAAGGCTGTGCCAGAAGCACAACTCAAAGGATGCTGAGTTAAAAGGCATTTTAAAGCCAAAAAGAGAAATACACAGCAAAACTCAGGTCAATATAATCAAGGTCCTTACACAGACATACAGAACATATCAAATGCACAATCACATACTTTCAGTGGCTATACCAAGGACTGAAGGACCAGTGGCATCGTGGGCTACCTCACCACTTCAGAGAGAGCCATGACTGCCATGCAGTACAGACATGGCCAGGTGAGCTACCAGTGGAAATGCTGATATGCTTAATAAAACTCTGAAGTCCAAGAAAGAATCTGTAGTACTGACACAGCAAAAATATTATGTAGCTTAATGGAAAAAACTCATCACAAAAACAAGAATTGCCAAAAAGTCAAAGCTGAAAATATTTTGATTCTTTTTTTCATATGTTTTTAAATTACAGAGTAGAGGAGCCCGTGTGATTACTGAAATCTCTTCTACGACACAGGAGTTTAAGCCAGAGAGGGATTAGTGGAATGCAGCAGACAACAGAGAACAGGGCAGGCACATGTCTGGAAGCCAAAAGAAGTAAAACAATAGACTACATAAAGTATTAAATCAACCTTAACTTCATAATAGAGATCTAAACAATCTCAACATCTATGACTTGCTTCAATATTACTTACTTCTTCCTATCTCAAATATAAATGCTCTAAGTATTTACTTATCCTTGCAAGCTTTTTTACAACTTCACTAGTAAATTGCTATAATTCTCCTTAGACTAAACCCTGCAATAAGCAGCTTTATAAGCAACTATTTTCTATAATTGTTTTTGTTTAGTTTATGTTATGTTTAGTTTATGTATTTGGGCATCATGAGGCAAATTAACAAATATTTATACAAGACTCTGTTCAAGCAAAGAGAGTATAGCTATACATATTATACTGCTGAAACTAGCTATCTTCTAAAAAAAAAGAAAGTATTTATTACATTTGGCTTTCACAGGATTAATACACTTGCTACATAAAAGCTGTTCTAAACAGTCACAAGACTCCTTAATGAATTGTGTCTTTGTCATTAAGCTTTAGCAGATTATACTAGAAAAGGTGTTTGCAGTCCTTTCCTAAATGGAAAGCTTTCAAAGCTAGTGATTTTACCATCTGAAAACAAACTCAAAACTAGTACCTTCCTCAGATTTTAAGTAATCTCCCTTAACCTGAAGACTTCAAATGCAATTAATTCCTTCTGTAGAAGTACATAGCAAAAATTAACACTTCTCTTCCTTCCCTGTGGTGCTACTGCTACTGCAGCTAAGGTTTTAAATGGAGTTAGGGCCAACCATGTCAACAATATTGTTTATATAGCAAGAAAATAAAACAACTAGGAAAATAAAGCATATTTGTCTTTAAGACCAGCACAATCCCTTCCAACCCAAATTATTCCAGGACTGTTGCACGGCACTTAAGCATCTTACCTGACTTTAACAGAAAAGCAAGTAGTCAAGTTAGTGTATACATTATAGATCTACTGGAAATAGGAACTATTCTAGACACAAGAACTGCAAATCCTGTGTATGAAAATGAGTTTTGCTTTCCTAAAGTTAATGGCTATGACAAATAAGATGCAACCCTAAAACCAATTTTTTTCTATGAGCTTCTAGGAGGTGGGGCTGGCAAAAACAGCCCAAATAATGGCAACAATAATACCCAGTTATCTTTTCTGTATCTTTTAAAGACTCAGATAAACCAGAGAGCATGCAAAGAGAGCTATAAAATTATTCCAGCTTGAATAACGAGACCCAGAGAAAGAGATTTAGATCAGAAATGCATAACTTCAGTTCAATAAAGTGAAATTGAGAGGAAATTTGACAGTAGTAGATATGTAAGCATCTTCCAACAGAGGAAATATATCAGATTTTAAATAATTAAATCCAGCAGAAAAAACGCATAACAAGAACAAATGGTTGGTCCTTGATGCCAGACAAACTCAAACTAGAAGTGCCACCCTTCCTTATCTTGGAGTGTCAATGACCACTGGAAAAGCTGGGCATGTGGATGGATGATAGTTCTCAGGCTTCTTCAGAAGGCTGTACAGTAGCACAGTTGCCTTTTGACTACTGAGCTTAGAATAGAGATAACTTAGAAGGATGTCAGACCAGCTAAATGTCTCCATTGACATTAGGCTTTGCAATTCTATGAGCTTTCTTATTTTCCCAACAATATGCTGATAAAATACATTTTATCAGCCAAGTGCCTATATCAACACAAGAACAGAACTAACTCTTCACAGCAAATATGGCAAAAGCTTTCTTTTTAGGTATAGCTATTTTCAGAATCAAGGCCCAAAGATTAATGATGTTTCAAATGTGAATTCTTCTGAATTACAACTTAAAAACTCTAGAAACTCATAAGAAAAGTAATTTATTTGAAAAAATGGTATAATAATTTTTATAGTAAGTTACACTTTCAAAAGGAAATATCCATGTTAAAAATTTTTTTCACAGAATCACAGAACATGCTGAGTTGGAAAGGACCACAAGGATCATCTAGTCCATCTCCTGGCCCTGCACAGGACCATTTTGCTGCGTTTCTCTGCGGAACTTTGCAATTTAAATTTGAACAAGCAAATACAAGTGAACAACTGCAGATTGAGCCTTCTCTAAAGCTAACAGTAACATAATAAAAGGCATTTGAAGCAATAGCTTTTCCAGATTGGGAATTCTTTTTCACCCTCAAAGAAAAATGCTCTCAGGAGACACCACTCCGGCCCATAGATGGGGGCAAAGGAGAGGAGACCTAATGCAACAGCATCAGATCTATCCGTTTGCTAGATCTCAACACTTACAAAGAAATCTGAAAGTGTGCATGAAATCTGTCACACTAAGTACGTGGGAAATGTAGACAAAAATATGTAATTACTGTAGAGTTGTGCAAAGCCCTTAAAATTAAGCTCAAGAAATAATTAAAGGTACTTTTAGCATCAAATTGTATCCTAGTTCTTGTACTGATCCTTTGAAACACATTCAATTTGTGCTTGATAAATCTTCCTGGCAAATTACTTATTTCAGAATTACTAAAATATGTAGCAATGCTTTATGTACATAACTAGTATTATAAAAGCAAATACTTAACCATTCGAAAACTATGTCAATATGAATCCTCTTAAATAAAGTTAAACCAATTATGCCCTAAGAAAAATCCTCATATCAGCTTAATTATTAGGAAAATGCTTACACCATTCGGCCTCAAATCAAAGCTAAAAACATTACAAAACAGCCAAAAGGCAGAATGGAGTCTGAGTTGAAGCTAACTAAAATAAATTTCACTCCCTTTCTTGTAATACTTCTAGGTATCTCAGATTTGTTTTCTTTGACTGAATAGAGACATCAAAAAAACACTGTTTTGCAATTAATACAGATACACTTGGTATCAGGGTGCTCTTCTTCTGTGCTGTCTAAATCACTGAGGTGAGAATAACGGTGTTGACAACCAAGACAACCTTCCTATCGCAATGGGGTACTATCACTTTGAATGGTGAATGTTTGTTATAGCCTGTAGCTAACAGCCAGATTAGGGAAATGGGACAGTTAGCACATAAAAGACATTCCTTCCACAGAGTAAAATATTATGAACTGTCATACAAGTTACAGATACCACTTTAAAAAAACATGCAAATAGAGGTGTTTCCTTATGACCAGTCAGGAGCAAAACATTGCTTTTACATGCTACTATGCATACGTGTCAGTCAGAAATGAAAAAAAGTAAACTCCCTTAAGCAACTGCGAAACAAAAACTGGTCGCAAGTTATAAACTTTCATACTGAAGATCCAGGGAGAAACGCTCACTAACGAAAAAAGCAGCAAGCATTTATATTAAAAAACATGTTACTAACTTGTAACATTTGAGTAATTCATATCAGCAATTTTGTAACAGACACTTGCTTTTTGCAGAACAAGACACAAAGGAATGTCCCACAACATAATTTAGTATCAAAATAGTTGCAATGTGAATGAAATAAATGCAAAGCTATTTGCCTAAATTACTTGAAATATCGCATTCCATTTCAAACAAGCTGAAATACAAAATACACAGTTACATTATTTCATATTACTTACATTAAATCCTTACTTCATTTTCCACCTAGAAACAGTTTTGTGTCCTTACAGCACTATTATTAAATGCAGCCATTACGGATCTAACGTAAGATTAGAAAACGGTCATGCAATTTACTTCTCTGGAAATAAAACTATTACTTTGATTTAACTCCCTGTATGTAATCAGAACTGGGTACTACGGGCCACAGAAGGGCAAATCTTACCAGCAAATGTGCCTTCCATTGAATCTTAGATTCCTCCTAAAATGCCAGAAGAGCAGGTACTTTCACAAAAAGTCTCCACGCTGCACTTGTCCAAACTAACAGTCAGGCAACAGCTGCTCAGTTTAAAGCTACAAACTGTGGCAAAATGCATAACTGACATGCCTTGTGTAAGCCATGAAGAAGACATGCATTTGGCTGGCTCACTGAAAGGTCAGGTTTCCCACCTCCCCAGATAAAAGCTGAAGCACTAGGATTCAAATGGAAGGAAGTTTAGAAATTAAGGATGAGCATACATCCTGCTAAGACTAAAAGCATTTGATTTTGACGGCAGAGTTATAAACAAGAGTGATTTTAATTCTGCAGGATTTTTGTCTTTAAATATATTAAGAAATGAGTTACCCTACACTCAGGCTTTTGTACAAGTTATATTTATATCAATGTTGTTTAAACAGGCCAAAAGTAATAAATGGAATTACTTTTGTTTTAGGAAACTTCATCTGAAGCATTACAAAAATCACAATCTCAGTTTCTTTATTAGCAAATGCCCTACCTTTACAGCTATTATGCTCCCTGCACTAACAACTCTAGTAAAAGGCAATAGCATTAGCTTTAATGAGACAAAGTGCTATGACTTAGGCAACCATCCAAAAAAGTTTCTTTGAGAGGCAAAGTAGAGGAAAACCTCTCTGAGGCTTCCAGAAATGTGATTAACCATGAAGAAATTACAAATAGGGGGAATTTAAAAGACAGCATAGCCCTCAGATTCCATCTGTGTTCAGAAAGAAAGTAGAAACCACAGTCAGTATCTGGCTCTGCCACTTTTATCACTTCTTTTCTTCATTCTAACCTTACCCTTGTCTACACACAGTTTACACCACTTTTACAAGCAGCAGGACTACATCACTGAAAAGTTAGTTATGAAATTTGCTAGAGTACACAAGACTGAAAACCAATATGCTGCCACAAGAAAGCTTTCTCCATTTCCCCAGGAAGTCTGAGAGAGGTCTGTGCAGAACTGGAATGCGAGCAGTACACTCAGAGACACTTTGTTTATACGGTGAATATACGTCTTGTCTGAAAAATCTCTACAGAAGGAACGACCATGGGACTGGCTAACACACCATTATTTTTTCATTGACAACACAGGCATATTCTTTCTTAATTGGAAGAATGACAATTTAGTGTTGTTTCCAACTTCCAGCTGAAAACTAGGACACTTAGATTTTCAAAAAATTCATGTGAAATATGATAACATAAGGATGCCCATGGAAATGCAATAGAAAACTTTAAAATCAATTTTATTTATAAATATGAATTTTATTAACGATATCTCACTACAAATATACAAAATGAACCATCAACTTAAACATTTCTCATCATTATAGGGTCAATACTATAGTATTTTTATTAGTTAAAAAAGCTAGTCTGCTTTTATAGTCTAGCTATATCTGAAAATACAGAGAAAAAAACGTGAATCTTTGATCTGCTAAGTAAACTGTACAGTATTTCTTAGAATTTATCAAAAAAAAATTGTGTCTGGAAAAAAATAAAACAGCATCATCCTACAAAACTTGATTTTCTCTCTACTTTGTTTCCTAAAACCAAAGCTTCAAGAGATGACTTTTGAGTCATCTTGTTGCTTGAGTCCTTGGGATCTTCTGCTCATGATTGACATGCTAACATAAACATACTGAAAAAGTTCCATTCTACACTTTAAAAGTTCCCATGGACACTACTTTTACAAGGTCCATTCAAAGAAATGTTCAGACCTTTGAAATAATAAACAATAATAAGCAGTTCAGGGATTAACTATCTGCACTCAGAATCCCATTTCATTTTCTTCTGAAGAATAGTCATTATAAAAAAATAATAAATTTGATTTTAAAACTAACATCACTTCGCACAAACTTCTGCTCTCTCAGCCTTCATCCACAGACATCAGCATGCCCTTTATCACCTTCCTCACAACAAATCTCTAACAACACAGACTCATTCTATGCATTTGAACCCTTATTTCTTTTTTCTTGTGACAGAAATAACAGCTATAGACTCCCAACAAAAATATCGCTAGAAGCTGAGATTCAGATACACAAGTTAAAGGATCAATAGCATACCAAACCTGTCACACAGTACTACTGGAACCAGAATCTACATAAAATCAGCTGAAACTCAGTTCTGTTTCTGAATGGCTTAGCCCTGTACACAGGTTAGGATATCCAGACCCATAAAGACATTACCTGGAGTATGATACCTATTACAGCCGAAGGTGCAATTTTATAGATGAAAATATTTTAAATTCTTTTAATAAGATTACTTACACTGGTTAACTTCAATCTTCTGTCTATTTCAATTATGTGTCTATCTTGCAGTAATATGCCTTACTAACCCTGGAAAGAGGACTGTAAGGACAAGACAAGCTATGCTGGCAGAACTTAAATCTTTGTTCCTATAATGTATTAAACATGTTGGATTGAGAGAAGTTTTTGTTAAATTAATGTTGTCAAGGAGATCCTCGTTAAGTCCCTCTCCAACTACCCTTGGTGTGATCAATCTGGCTGCATCCAGGCCTGACCAGAGGGTGGCAGGTCCAGGAGACTGACCTCAGTGATCTTTCCCTTCTGCCAGTTTGCAGGGACAATCATTGTAGCCAGCTCCAGACGGTCCCACGTGTCCCTAGACTTACAGCTGTCGTCCAAAATCTTTCTCCTCCTTCCTGATGTCTCAGCCTTGATCTGTGCTTCCTGCCATGTCACTCTTCTCTCTGTTCCAAACCAGATGACCTGCACTTGTTCCTGCTCTTCCTGACCTACATCCTGGAGGCAACACAGCAGGCATGAAATCCTTGTTTCCTGACTCACACCCTTGCCTCGGGCCACATTATCTACATACAGATTGACCTGTCTCCAGTATCTGATTTTCTCACCTACAGTGCATTGCCTGAGGCATCTTACCACAGACTGTCAGCCTAAGACACATTTTGTCTTTTCTTTTCAGGTCTTAATTTCAGCTTTATCTCTCATTCTAGACGATCTTAACCTTTGGGCACAAACATACACACACACAATCACACACACAACCCATCAGCTAAGTCTATGTACATCAATCTTGTTATCACCCATGACTCTGACATATAGCTATCATACAACTGCCCCAACTTCATGGATCCTGGAATTTTCCCAATTTTGTAACAATACACTGTGCAAAGGGTACAAGAAATAGCAATGGGAAAAGCCACAGAGACTTGGGCACCTGCTTGCTGTGCAGTCTTGCGGATGGCAAAGTCTGATTACAAAAAAAGGGTAAACACTAAATTCTGTGGGACAAATGAAGCAGGTTTTCTCAAGATCAGTGCAGTCTGCTTCCACATTCATGACAAATTAGTTTTCTTATGGTCTTGGTCAAAAGCTGCTATTGTCTGTCTAACAAGTCCTGTTGAGCTTTCTCTGGAAGATGTAGTCTGATTTATATCACAGAGAGTGGCATCAGACTGATCTATTTCAGAAGACACTAAAGTGAAAAGAATACTGATACAAAATGTTTGCAGTCTGCTCCATCTTCAGACACCTCTTTCTAACTTTCCTTCCCTTTATCTTAGATTACAAACAGAACTAAATTGGGGTGAGGGGAAGAGTACATGTTTCTTTCAAATGATAATTTTATCAAATGTAAAGTACAAACATTTTCACATACTCTATTTCCTTCTTTAAGAAAGACACAACTTTTTTTCACTTTCTGCATAAAAATGTCAACATCATATGAACTATGACAATGACTGGCCCTTCAAATATGACTCCGGTGAAAGTTCCAGCCCATTCACAACTATGAGCAAACTTATATAACGATCAATTTGTAAGAAACAGAACAGACTGAAGAGCAGAATTTCCTTTCTACAGGCAAAAAACAAGGCTTCAACCCAAATCCCATTGAAAGACACAGTTAAACTTTTTTCTAACCAAAAACTCTGAGTTACATAGAGTGGTATTAAAACAGTGCAGCCTAACTGTCTTCAGTGTTCATATGTGAAAATTATGTTCTCTGTAGCAACAAAGATGCTGACAAGGATGTGAATATCACTGACCTCACAGCTGTGGGAACTTCAGGCATCTGTGGTTCCCGGGAGTCCACTCTCAGACTGTCCCTGTGCTACCGGGGCCGGAGTGGCAGCCCCTCAGTCGGGAGCCTGACAGCTCTGTGAGCCATCTGAGAGCAGGGCTTGCAGGCACCCTGCTCCAGCCCAAGGCATGGCTCTCCTACACAGCAGGCCCTACATGAGTTTTTGAAAACTCTCAGTCTCAGATCCACGTGACTGGGAATTCTGGCTTAGAAGGTCTGGTATGTTTGGAAGCCTTCTGTGGAACTAACAACACTGGCTGATCTGCCCACAAAACCATCCTAGCCCCGGGGACTCAGAGCACTTAAGGTCCTTAGCTACCAAGCAAAACCTTAGAAAGTATTCCCTGGAGTTGGACTGCTTGGGATTGCAAGGTTCGTTTCTCAGGTCACTAAGTAACCCCTGAAGGACTGAACAGAAAGAATTTACAAAGTGCTTGGTGCTAGGGAGAACAAACCCAGAAGGCTACCCCAGATCCTGCTGCTTGCAGGATCCCTGTTTCCTGGGTTGATATTACATAAAAGCCCTAATTAAAGAAAGTAATAAATTTTTGAGAAGTCTTCCTTTTGAATCATGAAGGCACTCCCCATTAATGTAATGGGCTCCTCTTTAACACACTGTGCAAGAGAATGCTGAACTTTGTCTCCAAAAATTGCAAACAAAGAAAAGTAGTGGAATGCTGTCTTGTCCAGAAAAGGTTCTCCAAACACAAAATCAAAGCCCTTGAGATCTTTTCAAGACTTCGTGATATAGACTGGTTCTATTAAACAAATTTAGTTCTGCTTTGGAAACTTTTTAAGAATTGTCTTGAAAATCATGTGAAGTGCAGTAATATTTACTCTTTAGTTGAGAGCTGATTTGGAGTTACAGTGCTTGTCTTCTCAAGAAGTCATTATATGTGACAGAGCCCTACTTTCATGGAAAGGGCTAAACACCTACCTGCTGACTGCAGGTATTGAATTAATTTATTTTGCTTTGCTTGCACACACAGCTTTTACTTTACCTATTAAAGTCTCTTCAACTGAATTTTTCAATTAATTTTTGCACCGTTACCCTTCTGATTCTCTTCCCATTTCATTGTAGGGGAGCGAGTGGCAGCAAGGTGCTACCTACCAGGGTTAAACAGCAGCTATTAAAGGACAACAGGATCAATATATTCCCTTTTCAATGCCTCCAAACAACTACTGAGTGAAGTGTTCCCATGACATTCTGTATCCTGTGATAAACCCTCCATTGCATTTGATGACAGAGTTATTGATGTGAATTAAAATTTCTCAGGTTTAGATGAGGTTAGCCTATTGAAGTTAAATCCAGCCATACAGAGGATGCCAGACAGATGAAAATAAACTTCTTTTCAATCTGTATGGACAGGACAATTTTTCAAAAGGTACACACCCATGAATGATGACCAGAGCTCTGAATTCAGAGCAAAATTGAGTTCCTTGCTAATGCAAATGACTTGGTCACATCACCAGGTAACACTTCATATAAATGTTTTTAGAGAGGACTCTTGTAATTTCTCAGATACAATACACCATCACAACATAAATGAACAGGAAGCTTCCACATCCAGAACGTTTCAATATCCTAAAGCTGCAGCACACCTCTTCCTCACCAGAGACCAGGACATTAAATCATGCCTAGACCACTACAGTAAATCCAATCTCTAGTATCTACACAGGCTATCAGTGGAATTGCAAACTGAGTTCAAAATCTTGGCTTTTTTAAAAAATGTCTTACATCCTTTGGCTCAGAATCCAACAACATACACCATGTAATATCGTCACCATAGACACTGCCAAACCAGTGCAAAGTGTGCTGGTACATGGAGTACACAGAGACACGTGCACTCACTAGCTCAGGCTCCATAAAAATATGGAGCCGTATCAACAGTTCGGTGAGCCTGAGCTGACTATTGCTGCTTCTTCAGTTTCAGAACTCAGTTCTGAAACACATGGCTCAGTTCTTCTAACCTTGCTTCCTGAGCTGTCACAGGAATGTCCCTGTTTATTTTTCTAAAGCACTCATCTCCTCAGAACAATAAAAACCAACCAAAATAAAATGGAAAACCCTACCAAAATTGGGTACTATACTGTACATATCTGTCTCTCACAGACAATGATGGTATGTGAAGCTTAGTAATGTTGCTCAAGGTACCACTGACATTCATACACATGCTACAGGTTTGCCATCTGTACCTATTATTCTTAGAATATTTTAGTGCCTCTCTCTGTCCTTTGATTCACCTAGAGAGAAACAAATTAAAACAAGAAATGGCCATTTTTTGGGATAAAAATAAGACAGTCATATATGAGCATAAACTATACCAATATTTGTCTGTTAAAAATGAAGTCAGTACCTGCATTAGTTAAGGAATCACAGTAATTTTGCACTTATTTTGTCCTATTCCTGTAAAATTTTGGGCAAGCCATAGTATCCACATGCATCACTTCTACCATGGTATGACTGAGATACCACATCCTTTTGTTATAGTTTATCAGACAATGCTAAATCTCCAAATGCTTGAGTAACTCATGAAATATTCCAGGCATAAATTAAAATGTAATTGATAATATAAGTACTGTTCTGTACAAAACCACATTTTAAAGCAGAATTTGTACAAAGAAGGCTTTGTTTAACTTCCAAAACTGACTAAACTAAATCACATTAAGGATATTGTTACATACAAAGATGATCAGCATAGAAGTTTAGTATGCAACACCCATTTTCCAACAGGCACCTTCCACATAGACAATACCCACATTATTTGAAACGATCCAATTCAACAAAGATGATGGACATAGGAGAAGACCAATACCAATAAATCAGTAAATGTGTACACGCTTCACAATACAGTGCTATGCTGACAGCTACTCGTATAATGACAACAATAATAACCAAGCAGAGCATACACTCCTTTCTCTAGTTCTGAACCAAATTAGCCCATGAGCAGAAGCGTTTCATAAATGAGAAACACTACACACAGGAACATCCTAAGACCAACAGCTTAGGCATTAAATCTGGATGCAGGCAGAAAAGATTCCAACAAGAAAAACACCTGAAAAGGTGTTTGTTTTGTAACAGGATTCTTTTCAGTTTAGCTGCATTTTTACTTTATTAAACTAAGACAGCAATTCAGTACGACACATAATGACTGCAAAGGAAAATATTTGAAAACATAAAACCTTTTTTATCTGTTAACTTCATGGATGAGTATATAAACTACAGAATACTATATAGTATTAATAATTTTGCAACTCATCCTATACTTTAAGTGGACAGAGATTAAAAAAAATGTTCCTTACCTTTAAGCATAGTTCTTCCAGTTGATCCTCCAAAGATATTTAAAAGACCACTTCTTGCTCCTAACGATGTAGTTGCTTCTAGTAAAGCACCAGTTATATAGTTAGAGAGTGCAGTCCTCTGTAAAGTGGCACGATATTGACAGTAAGTACCTGTTACACATGGTTTTGCACAAAAACCATCTCCTTTGTATATACAGTCTGTAACAGATGTTGGGAGCTTTCTCAGAAGATGAGGAATATATTCAAAAATATCTTCTGCTCCTTCCTCTTCTTCTCTCACTGTTCTGAAGATCTGTGGAGAATACAAAAGCATGGACTGTTATTTCATTTGCTTAGGATAACACACTGAATATAAAACAATTCCAAATGACCACGACTTCTTGTGGAGTTCAATGACCTGCAACACCTACTTATCCAAAACTGGTTTGTTAGGACTTTGGGTTAGGCTCCCAAACAAGATATTTAAGTAAGAAGTCATTCTGGCTTTCAATCTATGTTTAAAAGCATTCTAAAGATAATCATTAGACTAAAAAAACCCCACCTCAATATACCTCATCAACATCTAAAATACAGAATATGCACAAAATTGTTTATAATACTATACGATCTGTTGAAATTCCAGAATATCTTAGAGATACCAGTAGCAGAAAAAAGCAGATCAGCTCAGGGTTGGCACTTTTTCTTGCTGAGTGGGTGGGGTTTTGCAAACAGAAATTATTTTAATCACTCTGAACCCTCTTTCAAAATGTTCCGGTGTCACATTTATTGCATTACTTCCAGCCTACGCACAGGTCCTCTATCTTATATTGGTTTAGTACTCTTTTTCCAGTATTTGTGATAACACACTAATGAACTTCAGCCTGTGGCTTAGCAACTAAGTAATGTTTGCTTATTTAAAAGAGTCTAATGATCAAAGCAAGAATCTGGAAGAAATCTCTTCATTTAGCATACAAGGGGAGACTTGATTCTTTGCATTCTTGTATGCTGACTTTCTGATTAACATTAATAATTTGTTTCAATGATCTGTGCTTCTTAATTACAAAATGTAAACTAAAAATTAACACAGGGAAAGGTCAGTATAACTGTCACTAGGACAGGTGCTGAAACAATTTTCATGAGGTTGCTCCCCCACAGCCTTAGACGTGCAGAAGAAACAAGCTGATGGCTTCAGGACAGGTTTTTTTCAATTAACGCCTTGTGTCTTGTTGCCATCCTTTCCCACATATAAACAAAACACAGCTATCCATCAACATGGCAGAAACTGCAGCCAGTCCTACAAAGCAAGCACACATGTGCTCAGTCAAATGGTAAGAAACTGTTTGCACAGTCTGTACAGGCCACATGTCAGAGGCACCAGCACCCTGCCCACAGCACACACACGTGCCCAGCCATGGATCCAGGGAGGGAAGCGGCTCGCAGTACAGGGATCTCACATCTCTCCACTTCTGCCCTGACACTGGCATGTACCCTGCCATGTAAGGGAGGAGGGATCCAACTCCCTGCTCCATGAGGGATCTGACCCTCCACTAACAGAAGAGGTGAGCAATGATGTAGTTCTTTCATCTGTGTAAGCAAATTGCAGAAAATCAAATACAATCCAATACATCAAGCAGATACTTGTTATCTTAGCTTTAATTTTTGTAATAACCAGGTTTGGCGGAAAACAGTAAAATTTTAGATTAAAAATATAATAATTCATTAACTCGTAATGTAATTCAATGATCTGAAAAATAATACTGACATATTTATTAACATAAAAAAATAAACTTTCACATGTTGACTATGGTTATATATAACTCAATTCCATTAAAAGACAGTTTCTGTGATGTACTACACTATGATGCACTACACTATTCATGTACTACACTACAGCATGAAATGCTGTGGCATCTTTTTTCCCCTCTCCCTTCAGATTTTCCAAAATTTGCTTGGTCTGAGGTTTCTAGAAATATTACGCCTGTATCTTTATCTTATTTTCTTTGCTATCTGGCAGTTTTATGGACTTTTAGACTGTCAGTACAGACACACCATCAATTAAATCAGAAAAAAAACATGCTCTTAAAGTGTGCCTTGCCTGGACGGGATGTGTGTAGACCTTTTATTCAGCTAACAGACTGCAAATACCTTTTCAAAAGGTGTACTGTGAAATAATAAACCTTTGGACTATGAGTGTGTCACACACAGCAGACGTAATTTGTCTTTTTAGCTTGTTTAAAAAATATTTAGTTAATTAATAGAATTTAACTTCTCAAAACTGCAGTTACCACACAAAATATTTTTTAAAATTGGGTTCTGCAACTTATAAAGGGCATGTTCTGTTGCCTACACAACTAAAATTTCTTTCAGCTGCCAAAGCAAAGAAACGGTTTGTTGACAGAAGTAGGCGACAGTGTTTTGCTGGAGAGATTATACATAGAATAATGGTGTTAATCTCTTCTGTATAAAGTAGACTTTGGGGCACTAGCTGTCTCCAAAGACTTTGCACACCACATAACATTTTCAAATTCTGTTTGTTTTGATGTGTTAAAGTTCTGAGAGTGTTACTTCTGCTGCACACAGATGAGGTTACAAAAAAATACAGACTTACAATGTGTATACTTTTCAGCCCCTGAAAAGAACTGCAACAATCAGAATAGCAACAAATCCCTCAGGTAACTGATAGGGGAAACCACCTTTCAGAGAGATTGCATCAGGCAATTAGGGAAACTTAATCTGGCCTGGGAGACAAAGAAGTTTATTCCAAACAAGGGTTTCCAGTTCATCCTGGCAGAATCCAGGTCCTATTGATCCATACCACTACCATAGAATGACTAATGCAATTAAAAATGAATGTGAACCAAAAAGAGTAAAATGCAGCACTAGACTGAAAGCTACCCATCAAAAAACAAAGGCTCACTTTTGCCTTACATATCAAATTAAACCAGTACTCCAATAAAAGTATAGTATGGCTTCAATAGATTTTTATTTCTTCTCTTTTTAAAGAAGATTTTAATGGTAAGTAAAGGGAAAATAAAAATTACTTGCAATGTTCAATATTTCTGATTTCTACAGGAGAAATTTGTCCTCCAACTCAAAAATTAAAATTAGCATTAAAATAAAGATCAAATTCAGACAGAATTCCATCCTTGTAGCTTCACAACCAAGCCCATATTTGGAAAATGCATGGAATCAAAATAGATCATTCAGTTCTTAATAATGTATGCAATAAATCATCAAAACTTTACTTTTAAAAGCCTCTCAGTTTTGCTTCTAGTAACTTAAAATGGTATCTGCAAGTTAACTTATTGATAACCTTCAGGCAGTAAAACTTTCTTACAGTGACAACAGACATATTTTGCCAAGATATTAAAAATATCCTTAAAAATAACTGTAAGAACAAGCAACTTATGCTAGCCTTGAAAGTATTCCTTATTTTTCTCTTTCTTTTCTGTTTAATCATCATGCAATTGCAAATTGCAACATGTCCTTTTCTCCACAACATTACTATAGCTTTACTGTGTAGAAATGATGGAAACCTAAACACCACAGCCATTTATTGCCCAGCTTATGACACATACTCCCTCAAAATGAAGCTGGAGTCCATGGGTGCTGCTCTACTGGAAATATCAGAGATAGCAGTTCATAAAAAAATAATTGTGATTTCTTACTTAAACTTACATTTATCTCTTACTGTAGTCTTTTTTAGTTTCTCTGTTCATATTTTTTCTGCCTCAGATATTTATCTTAGAACTTGGAGGCACATTATCATAATGCCAAACCTCTACCAGCTGCTGTGCTTTTGAAACCCAGAAACTGGAATTATGAGCAGACTAAAAATGTCCCATTATTAGGCAGCTGGTTTAATTTCTCGAACTTTATTGCGATAACAAAGAATATGTGCACCCAAGAATTTCACTGCAAAGAATAGTCACGAAAAATTATGCTTATTGCTACTACACCATAAAAATGTGAAAAAATAGAGTGTAATGAGGTTTTAATACTTCACTGTATCTGCCCAAACACTCTGCACACATCTATCAAGATATCCTGAATGATCAAGGTGATACACTGAAAGTTAGGAGGGGTGTGTGTGTGTGTGTTCAGTTGCTATGACACATTTCAGTCTAATTTCTTGGCTGTTCACCTACAGAGCATTTCTATGATGGAGGGCTCCTGACAGCAGCCTGCCTTCATTTGTCACATGCTTTTAAAGCATTTCTAAATGCCTACAAGCCATAATGGTATACTAACAAGTAATAACTCTCAGGACAGTATGTGTTGAAAATCATTCAAATATCTCCTTTGAAAACACAAATGTTTTACAGAACAAGCCTAAACACAATTAACAGCACAGGAAATTCTGCTCTTTTCAAATTTGTTCTGTTCCAAGAAAAATTACATTAAAATGAGGAAATTCTGATGCTGACTTTTCATTTTTGCCCTGCAGATTTTTCAGAAGGAAGCCCTTACTAATGTTTATCAAATAAAGCTAACAGTGATCTCTTGGAAGTCATGACCAAGCACCATTCCAATTGCTTTTACATGTATTTATTCTACCACTTAATTTGGATATCTATAGCATGGAATACAAGCACAGTCTGCTATGAAAAAAAAAACGCCTTTGGCAGAAACTAATACGCAAGGTGAATTTGAGTGAATGAGGCATTAATGCACAACCAATATTTTGGTTTTATGTCTTCCAAATGGTACTCCAGTATAACACTTTGGAGCATACATTAAAAATGTAAAAACAGGTAAAAATGTAAAAGCAGGTACTGCTGATAGTTAATTTTCTGAAGTACACTGGATTTTCTCAGCTTTATCTCATTCAGGTTACGACCATACCCCCACTGATTAATTCATAACATTTCAAGATCATTGCTAAAGCAAAAATCTTTAATTCAAGGTCTTTCTAAAATACAAATGACATGTAACAATTTCTGATTATCCAATTATAAGAACATAAAAACATATAAGTATACATTAAACACTGAATGCATTTTCTGTTATCCCTAGAATAGTGTATACATTTATCTTTCTTCCTACTGTGTACGTGACATTCTCAAGAGGACATGCCAGAGCCTACAGCTCAAACCATTGCGCAGGTCGTTCAAAACCAAGGGATTCTACTGTGTTTGACAAAGAAGATGCTGTGAACAGTTCAAAGGTCTGTTCTGTCAGGATTATTTCTTAGCTCTGTTCACTGGCAAGTCTTGTTCATTCCAGCAATCCAATAGCTAAGGTCTTCAGAAATTCTTTCAAGAAACTGGATATTTACGTAAGTGTTTTTCAGTGTTTGGAGCACAAAATCCAGACATTTGGACTGTTAGAACATTATCTTCTTGGTGGTTCTCAGCAGTCAAATAACTCCCAAATAACTCACAAGTAACCAAATAAGCACACACCAGGACAGCTGGTGAAATTTTTGGCTATGTGTCTTACTGAGTTTGGTATTTTACAAGAACGAGTAGGGAAAGGTTTATGATAAAATCTGTGGTCAATTAAATTCCATTCCCAACTAATTATTCCAGATGATGTGGATGAATACAAATACTTAACTGTAAGCTTTCTAGATTGTAGCACCACTGAAATTTGTGAGAGACTGACGACTTTCCAGCCCAGCAGGAGATGAAACACCATTCTCATTCCAAATCCAAAACAGCACTGTAACAGCTACTAAGAAGAAAGCTCTACCCTACCTGAAACCAGGACAACTACCTCTCCCCAGCTTCTCTGATCTGTTGTTTGTCATTACACTCTATTGCAGTTTCTCCCATGAAAACAATTATCTGGCAGTTTTGCAAGCTGGCATCAAACACAAATTCCCACTGATCCTCTCCCAGCATCTCATGATCCAACATTTTTGGCTAACAGGCAACATTCTCAAAGTACCAACAGCCATCCCAGATTAAAATAAAATAAAATAAAATACAATCAAATAAAGGGTTACATATTATGATGCCTTTCTTCATACAACAGCTTTTGGAAACGTATTTGAATGCCACCTTTCAGGTGGCTTTGCAAGCCAAGAACTGCCCTGCCAAGCAGAACTCACAGCAGACTCAGCAATGGCACTTGACACCTTGCCTGCCTCCAGCTTTACCAACAGGAGAACAAGAACTATCACCACCTAAGATTTTACTGAAACACAGCCATTTGGTGCAGGTTTGCATTTGTGCTCAAGAAATAGCAGTAAAGGGCTGTTTTGACAACTAATCAGCAAGAAAGATGGAGCTATAAACACATATTCCCAGTGAAATATATGCAATTCAGCAAAACTGAAAGAATGGCAGGGATTAACAGTGTTGTCTATATGTTAACTTGCTCATATCTTGCTCTCTATGTATTTTCACATGGTACTTAAACGCAATAACTTGCCTGCGGAGATAATAGTTTTTGTAAAGGAAAAGTTCCTTAAAATATCCCTATCCCAGACTGCTGAAACACTGTTCTGTATTTAAAAAAACTGCCTAGAAAATAAGAGGATACAGTGCCATGGTATAATCTGAAGTGCATTCCATAGCACATGAGGAATGCTATGTTGTCTTGGGGACTGGGGGGCAGAGGCAGGGAGAAAATGTTCCTCGAAATACATATGCACAGTAATCACTACCACTATAGTTGTGCCCAGTACTTGACAAATGTGCTATTTACTATAAGGCATGTTTACTATAAGGTGGTGTTGCTCACAGGTGTTGTGCATCTTTAGTCTGGGGTACTATAAAGAAGAAAAACAGGAACTGTTTTGAGAATGTAAAAACAGCAAGGTTTGTTTGCTGCAGCAGTACCCTGCTTCATTTGCAATTGCAGCAGTGAGTAAAAGCAAACACCATACTTTATGCCCTCACTGCCCAGGAACTGGTGAGGGGTGGGAGGAGTGGATGTGATGCCAAGATACAGCCTGGCATATATTATCACTTTCTCCTACAGTAGGAATGAATCTCCCAGTTCAAACAGAAGTTGCCCACCCTGGGATAGGGTGTATACAACTGGCAGAGGAGGTGCATGCATTGAAACCTGTCCAGTCCCCTTACACATCTGAAGGAAAGAACACATCACAGGAAAGAAATAAAGCTCTTCAGGCATCTCTTCATCATAGGAGTCAATACTTGTTCCAGCACACTCACACAGCTTTTCTAACGTCCAGTGATACAGTCATTGTGGGAGACAGGTATTTTCCTTTTCTGCAAATGATCTTCAGGTTCTAGCAATTTAGAAGAAACACTGTGGTGACCTGTCCACTGTGGATACCCTTCTAGCAGCTCTCTTGCCAGTATCCTTTTTGCAATATCTGCTCTCAAAAACCTTTCCAACTTTTGTGCACTCTTCAAGGATGAGGAAGATGTAGATAGACTGTCAGGACAGAGTACAAGACAACAGTACCGTGCTACAGAGAAACAATGCTCACTTACTCAACAGCAAGTTTTCTTGAGTATTCAGCTCTACACAGTAAGTTGTAACTGGGCAATGTGGCACAGAGCAGCAGAGGATACTTAGCAAACAGATGAGTTCACCCTGGGAACGTGGAAATCAGTGTCAATGACAGCTGGAAGGCTGCCAAAAGAGCAATCAAGCACAGATGTGCCTAAACACTAATATCCATTAAGTGATGTTCTGTGAACTTTCCACAGCTTCGATGGCAATTACAGAATGTGCATTACTTTACCAGCCAATATTTCTTATGAATTGCATCCTGTTAAGGAAGAGAGAATTTCAAGAACAGAAACAGAATTGAATGAGGATCAAACTATCTTGCACAGGCAATCCTTAAATACAGTTCAACATTCTTCAGAAATATTATTAGCCATCCCCATTCAATTCTGGTATCTGACAAATGTCTTTAGTGGAGAATTTTTTTCATCTGTTATCATCAGGAAATGATGATGCAGTGTTTAAAAAAATTAATTTGAGATTTGGATTTGTGCCCAAATTGTAACAGCAGGTCCAAACTTCCAACAAGTCATCATTTTTACTTCTGATAAAACTTTGTTGTTATTACTTATTTTACATTTCTGTAAGGTAACAGTATTAAATAGCCCTTTCTAAAGCAAAGATGGACTTCACAGTTTAGAAGACAGAAAAAGCAGTGTGATCTAATTGGGATACAGACTTAAAACAGTATTTCCACCCAGAGAAAGTCCTGCTTTTCATGGCAGGTATTATACTTTAAATTCAAGTAACTACTAAGAAGAATCAACTTAAGATATAAAACAGAGGCTGATAAAAGGCATTAATTAACTGTCATTTGAAAGTTTTCCCATAAACACTTGAAATTTCAAGTTGATTATGGAGAAAATGAAAGGATTACACCGAACAACACAGGAGTTTTTCACATCACTTTTCAGCAATGTGCCTTTGCCAGTGAGTGAAACCTCTGTAATCTTAGCCAGAAAAGGCCAAAAATATCACTTTCAGCTGCATCAGTTATTTATACCTCTGTTGGTACAAATGTGTATGTGAAAAAATATATAGTTATTAATTATTTTATTACTAAGTTCACTTGCTAACTTCTTAGTTTTAAATAATTTTTTTAACCTTTTCTAGTACTTCGCAACTTATAACTTTTAACTGTTTACTGTTCTACCCTTGTCAATTCTACATGCAGCCAGTATTCTTTTTATTTCCTGAGTGCTTATTTACTTCCTCCAAACTTTCACCCACAATATAATTTACAAACAATATGCTGCCTTAGTAACTAAATAAATTAAATTACTCTTTTAAATAAACATCTGTGTAATCTCCACCTAACTAATACGTACCTTGGGTGTTTTTTACTGAAAAGCTGCTAGTTTTACTAGTCTGAAATGGGTCATGTCTTTGAACACCTGATCACATGGACTGGAATTTCTTGGGTTATCAGCTTTCAAAATTACTGACTGTGTTTTTAACATAAAAGTATATGCACCACACACATAATCACTTTTTAAAAATGTATTTTAATAATGATTTTGATACACCTTACTGATAAAAAATCCATATAAAACTTCACAGGTGTGTTATAAAAAGTATTTAAAACAAGATGATGACTAGCAGGTTGAATTTTTGATTCAGTATTTGATTCAGGAGTTTTAATGTATCTAAGTACGTTATCTAAAACAGGCTAATTAGGCTTAAAACTGTCAGAAAGACAAATAATTCACTCAAACCATTTAGATTTTAGAATATTAAATGTGTCATGATTAAATAATTTCAATTCAAGAGAGATGAACATTTTCATTTTAAATTCCTCCTTTCATCATAGGAGAAAGGTCTTTGGTACCTCAAACTGTAATAGGATGCTACTATTACAATGGATCACCGGATCTTCCAAATGCAAGTAAGAAATGGTAAGAAATTCTAACAGAAGCCACTGAAAACTCTATTTAATACATCCTTGAACACTTGCTTTCTTCTAAGGTAGAAAAAAAAATAGTTCAATTAGTTCACTGAAGGTTTCAAACAGGCATCACGTTTATATTTTCCATTTCTGAAATACTGATGTGTGATGAGTGCATTCAAAACAGGTGAACACTGAGCACTCAAAGCACAGGAACACAACAGCCCCCTTCCCACATTTTTTTTTACCTATTATTCTGTATGTGGAGCAATAGCAAGTCTAGATTTTCTCTAAAAAACAAACAAAAACTCCAGACAAGCATCAGATACAGGCAGAAATCTGTATTGCTTTGTACCTTAGTATCAACTGTGTTCTTCCCATTTGAGGAAAGGCTTTCACAGAACTCCCACATGTAAAAATAGCTGCATTCCCACTCACGCGAACTGATTATTTAAACAACTTTGAAAGATGAGCTTAGTTGCATATTCCTGCACTATAAACTGACAATAAGGTTTAGGGGTAACATACAGTACAGAAAAAAAAACACTTGAGAGATCTCCTGTCAACATGATAATCTTAGAACCAAACAGAAAAACCTAAAAATTATGGCTGCTGAAGACCATGTCTCACCACCCTTTACATGTCTGGTTTCTCATCCTCTTTCTACAATCTCATCTATTTGTCAAAGTTCACTATAGCTGCTTATGGCAAACTCTGGCCTTATGTGTTCTTTAAAAATACGATGTTAATATGTATACTTACATAACTGATTCAGAAAGCACACAGTCTGCTCCATTCCCATGTCTCTCATATTAAAATTCATTAGATAGCCAGTGGTAAGGGTTAAAGGTCATAGAACTGGATAATTCTGTTTTTACACAGTGTGATGCTGCATCCCTGCGAGTAGAGAAACTGTTCAGAATTGCTTAAGAAGGTCTCAAGCTCAGAGTAAATGTGCCAAAGATCAGACACAAAGTACATGTAATAAAGCTGTCTTTGTAATTATACATTCACTTTTTTATTTGAATCACAAAAGGCTCATAACGGGATTTTATTGTACTTTACTTTCTGGACTTATAATGAAAGGTGTATCTTTTCAAATCTATCAGAAACAGTTTATAGTTCAGATCTGTAGTCAGAAACCTAAGGATTAAACAAATGTAAAGTGCAACAGAACCTCGCTGTATCCCAAAATATTTTAATTTATAACCAATTTTAACTGATATTACAGTAAAAATTGGTAGGCAGATTATTACAGCTGTAAAATTTAAGCATCCTACCCATGGCATACAGCTAATAAAAGAGCAAGTTTTCCTTAGCACAGGAAATCTAGTTCTCATTTTCTAATTTTATAGACACTGAATCCATGCCTATTTGTTTGCTTCTACTTCAGCTGTTGGGTTCATAGGGTCACATGAATAATTATAAGATTATTTTGGATAGTACTTAGGGGCCAGGAAATTCTCAGAGTTTTCATGACTGAATTGTTTGATAGACATTTAGGTCAGGATACAGAACATGATTTCATGAAACAAAATAACTTTGTTCTATAAAGAGGCATTTTCCACTTCAAGGGGTATTTTTAAAATTACCCAGAAATAGAAAAAGCACAATTCCTTGCCCAAAGTCACAACAGAATATTGATACTTCGACCTTTGCTTTTAAATTACATGTTTTATCATAATTTACTGATAAAAAGTGAGTCTTCATTCATCACTGTTCACAATGAACATTTAATAACAACCTTACAAAAAGATAAGAACAAAAAAGGGCTATCTTGTAAATTTTTACAATAAAAATTTTGGCTAAAACTAAGCGATCACAATAATCCATCACAATACAATGAAGCAATTTTACCTATGTTGGTCTCTTGGATCAAGAACATAGTACCTTCAACACTATTCATCTTCCCTGGTCATTAGCTGCTAAGGAAGACTGTGCTGCATCTATAAATGTAGAAAACCTGAACACATGAAGACATTGTGAACAACTAATACACAATGCAGTAACCTAAAGAAATAACTTCCTGTTTTCCTTGTTTCCAACTGGGGTGCTCAGCTGCGGCCTTTAAATAACTGTCCTGCAGAACACCGTACATTCCATTTTCACATCATATTTTTACTTTACGACACAACTTTGATGATAGATACCTAATAGACACTAATAGCCATACATTAAGACAACTGTATACTGGAATAAAACGGAATCTATGGAAGAAATTGTCACTGAAAGAATTTTTGATTATCACCTGAATCTGCTAAAATGATGAAAGGATGGTAACGTTACGATTAAGTTAAAATTGACGCTGTCTCCAAATGGAGCTTTGGAAGCCAAGTCTAAAATCTAAAAATGGGGCATTGATTCATTAATTATATTTCCAGTTCAGTTTAACTTGACTGAGAATCACAAAATAGATAATCTAATGTTTTGTAATTTTCAAAAGTAATTCTTTCATCACATTTTAAAACATGTTTTTTAAGGTAAATATGTTTGTTTTAAGAGAATGAGCATGAGTGAAAAAGTAGAGTGATTGAACAAGGGAGAAGGAATAACAGCACATTAGTTCAGTATTTAAATTACACTTTTTAATTGTTGATGAAGTAAGTTTCTGCAGGACCAGAGTATATGTTCTCCTTTCTTTTCCCACTGGAGTGGAATGTCACTGAAGCCTTGATTTTCAGAATTTAAGGAATCTGGCTTAAGACCAGATGAACAAAAATATTTTAAATCAACTTTCCTTATTCTCTGGGGATTGTTACAGACCCAGGGACTAGAGTTTAGTCATCCATGAGATTTATTTTGCTTTAGCATTAATTTCAACTAAACTTTGTATATACAACAGCTTCCTTACCAAAATTCATAGCCACTCTGCTCAGTGTAATCATTTTTATAAATTGCAATTATATTACACTGAATTACATGCATAAGTGACCTGTGTGTATTCTTACCCTCACAAAATGAAGGATAAAACCTAGATTCCTATTACAAGCTTCTCTTTCATACTAGCACACCAGTTCTGAAAACACTTTCACTTATTTATCTGTAAGTACATGTGCAATATTTAGGATTCTTTAAACTTCAAAAGCTTCACCTTAGTGAGAAATAGTGCTCTTAAACAGCCTGGGGAGAGCTGAGTACAGATTTGTTTTGAATTAACTGCAGTTTATTTTCATGTACATAACAAACTATTCACGTAATTGAGGGAGAAAAATTTGTAACGGATGTTTCAGTTAACTATTAAGCAAAAAAGATTGTTTGCTCTTGTTTTAAATAATTATCACAGAAAGACTGAAAAAAATTGAAAGCAATGTATGTTTCCATGAAACTCTAGCAGTAGCTTAACATTTTACTCAAGTCCCAAATACTTTCAATTTGCTAAATACATTCTTAAGATCTTTAGAAGGCAGTTTTGTCACAGCATCATCATTCTGAGAATAAGCAGGAAGACTTGTTCAAACAGTGCTACGATAAAACCTTGAGGCAACACCAGTGACATAAAACCCCAGAAAAGCAGTACTTTATAAAGGTTACATAGATCTAATGGATCTTTACTGAAGTACAGAATAAACAAGCAGAGATAATTTCCAGGCCTCTATTTTCTCAGAGTCACATAAAGGACAATCTATTCTGTTGAGAGTAAAGTTTACATATGCTTTTTATAATAGAAATCTCATCAAATGCCAAGTCTATATTAAATATATAAACTTATTGTAATACTGGCACTGAAAATGGCAACCCCATGGTGAAAAAAAGTAATTTCCATCTGAGAAATGTACTTCTAAAACCTATTTTAAAATTTGAACCTTTATATTGCATAAGTTACTCTACAAACTGTACTAACACATTCTTCTACAATGAAATTTGCTTATGAAGATGTAAAGACCACATGGAAACAAAATAAAGCAATGATGGAAGTCTAACTACTTATGGAAATGTAAGATATAAAGCTTGGGCACTAGTTTGGTTTTATTAAAATGACTGATATAAAAAAGACACTGTCTGAGAGTTATGACCTCTCTCTAAATTAGAGAGGTAAGAACAAATAAAGATGGTAACAAATACAATTCCATAAACTAAGAACGGTTTTGCTAACTGCACCCTCAATATGAGCTTGACAAATGTGTGATTAATTCAACATTTTGTCTAGTCATTCTTTTTTTTAATCTTCTGACTGGCTGACCATATTTTATTTATTTACTGGGCATTAATGCCATGGACTTACTAATATATCAGCAAAAGCCCATATTAACATGCTACTTAGCAATATGGTTATTTAGTAAAATGTCATATCTGTATAACCCACAACTCGCCTTTTTTATCACTGTGTACACACTTTAAAACAGTAACTTTTATCTTCCTATGCATTTATTCTGCTTCTGGGAGAGTAAGTCCCATAACCTAATGCTGCCAGATATTATCATAGTATATATGATAATTATACTATGATAATTATATATGATAATAACATTATTTGTAATGTATCAACCTTTAGTTCCCCTTTGTGTTACGATTTTGTAGCAGCACAAATTAAAAATTAATATTTGGACCCTTTACTGAAAACCTCAAGGCTTTGTCATAATGTTTCCAGGTAATCTGCTTTGAACATAATAAAGCTAACCAAACTACAATGGTATCAGAAAGGTAAAACTCTTGCTATTTAAATGAAAGTAAGAGAAGTTGTCACAGAGATACACTTTGTGTTCATTAAGTGTAACCATCACAATTTATTCTTACGAATCATCAGAGCTAATGTACAAAAAGAACAGTATTATTGTGTTATTTTTTACAAGTAGGTACTTGGATCCCTCATTAACAAACTACACAATAAATTTCTTGCGCCAAGTCAAAACCACTGTTCAGTTTAAATTCCTGAAACATATTGCTTTACTGGAAGCCTAGTCCAGTACATTTAAACATTAGACAATTTCCAAGTTTTTTAGACTATTTAAAAGTACAACATATGTTTGAGAAAAGAAAACAATTCTCTACCATCACTGGTGGGCAGTGTAATTTTAGCTTCACATGCACATGATGGGAAAATAAGACAAAACAGTATTTTTAGCATTTATAAAAATATACATAATAATCAAATGTCATCCTGATTATATCTCTACTGAGCAGTTTTGTATTGATTACACTGGGTGGAGTGATAGATACAGAAGTTTTTTCATTCATATTCTACTGTATATCCAAAAAAACAAGTCTTACATCTTTATGATTTCAATATACTTTACTAAAAAATATCAGGTGTTTTCTATAAATCCTTGCTGTATTATGCAATACTTCTTCATCAAGTCAGAAGGAGTCAGAAATTCATCGGGGGGATTTAATGCCAACTACATTAACTGCATCTAAGTATTTTATCAAAACAGTAAAGTAAGAAAAAGTCTGTAATTAGTAATTACATTACTTTATTTATAAAGTTAAAACCCAATACTAAGCAAAAAAGTAGACTTTTATAAATTTATGTGCTAAAATTCTGTAAATGGCTTTACAATCAATTAAACACAACAAGCTAGTAAACATTCACATGCAGCATGCCTATTTTAAATAAAAAGGAAACAACACAGACTTTTCAAAATTACTAATTGTTTACATCTACATGGTAAGTATTGACTGAAAATAAAGTTGCTCCAGAAAGAAATATCTTGCTTAATAAAGCAAGAATATGTTTTTCCCCAGAACTGAATTCTTCTTTCTGAAGAAGGAAAGCTTTCCTATTATCCCTGCAGTAAGAAAAACTTTTAAACATTTTATATTACGTGAACCATACCTTTTTTCCTCGTGTTTAACCATATCCATATCATATCAACTGGCAGGAGAAACAACAAAACTGTATAGAGATTGAAACAAACCAACACAAGCAGAAAGTGCAGGTTTGGCTTTCAGCAACACGAGATGACAGTCTGTTCCCGTCTACAGAGACTGCCTAAGAGCCTGCAGAGAAAAGAAGTGTGTTGCCAAATCTTAATCCCATCGCTGCATTTCACATGGTGCTGCTTCACCTCTGCAGCTCCTACAAGTCTACTTCCCAACAGCCTGTGGAAATTTGTTCCTTGTAAAAACTCCATAAGCATTTCAATGCGATCACAGACACACAGATAATAAAATCTGATACGTTTAATGTTTAATTTTGCAGACCTACTGGAGTTTGTGTTTACATTACTGCAAATGAAATGATGCAATGCTAAATATATCTGAAAGCACCGCCTTAGACTCTTGGTATTGTATGAATTTATAGAAAAAACTTAACTTACAATGCCAGCTTAAGCAATTTCTAAAATATATTTATAAATACAGAAAATAAGGTCACTGGCATGATGTAAACTCACTGTAAGTACAAGTAAAATAATTCTTCCCACATTAGATTTCTCATCTTTAAGCTACTAATACAATTATATTACTGCAGAAAATAAACAGATTAATAGGAAAAAAACTTTGAGACGAATTATATAAACAGAAGAGGATTATTACTAATTACAGTCCTCTTGAACCAGTTCCCAAGCACTGCTGAGGCTGCCACACGCTGCTCTGCTCTCATGCTGCAGTGTCCCTTCCTACTGACCCACCATACTTCTTCACAAGAGGGCACAATTTAGAAAGGGAAGGCCTGGTTCACAAGACATTTCTGCAAGCCTAAGAATTCCAAGGATAGCTGTATGCTACTTTAAGAGGGTCACAGAGGAACACGAAGTGGACGAAGGAGAATTTTGGCTAGTGCAGGAAGAGAAATAAGCAGCTTTACAAATCCATTTTTTTGGTAATTAAAGATACATGATGGAGCCAACATGAAAGCACTGCAGCACACTGGGTATTTTGTGGCTTTCCTCAGAAAGGGTCCTTAAAGTGGGTCACACTTCAAATAAACATGAATAATTCTGTATCTGGTAACCTGGGTAACTTTATCTCAGAAGTGGGCCTTGTTACTATTTAGTTAACCCTCAAATACTTCTCTTCAGTAACTTGATTTGTGGACAAACACTGATTGAAAAAAAGATTATAGGTGAGAATAACAAGTTATGGAAAGGAAAACAAAGGAAGTATGTGATAAAGGTAATGATGACAAAGGTAAAAGTAGGAAAGCCACTGAGTAGCAGAAGGTGTGAAGTAAATGTGAGAGTTGCATATCTGCTCAATTCTTTTTAAATAACATGACACACCACTTACTGTCTTTAAGATACCTTCCTTTACAGTTATGGAAACATACAGAAGAAAAATTAAAAGATATGCTACAGTTGCATGCTAGGATGCTGGGAAAGTAAAAAGCATGCAAAATATCCAACTACTAGTAAAATGTGATAGCTTCATTCAGTATTCTCTTACAATAATTAGCAACAAGTTCATAAAAAAGGCACATGGCAGAGAGCATTATGGTCAAAGAAAACAGATACAATAATTTCTGAAAAAAAAACCTATAATAAGTGTTTTAATATTATTGTATTTATCAGGATTATCAATTTTAAATACAACATTATCTAGGCAAGTAATGCAAAAACAGTAAGAAGTATCTTAAGTCTATACAAAAAATTTTATAAAACTTCTTAACATCTTCTCATTAAACATCGCAAAGATCAGTACATTAGAACCATTTTAAGTATTGTAGACTCTGGCATTACAATGCAGTTTTCTCACTCTTCCAAAACTGAAGCAAGAATGATTTCACATGCATACTTTTGTTGAATAAGACCTCCCAGAATACATATGATATATTTTTCTACAGAATCTTTCCTTTCTCTAAAAATAATGAAGTATCATACAACAACTACATGTGAAGGACTTTTCTTTAGAAAAAAATAATTCGTTTAATAACTGATCTTCTAGTATTGCCTTGTTATTTTAACATGTATAGTATCCAAATTCCCTAATACCAATTTGAGGTTTATTTTCTCAAGTGCTGGAAGCCAGAAGAAATATTTTAGTAGTTATATTCAGGGAAAATGTACTTTTGATTGACAAGGCATGACTTTAGGATGTTCTAAAATTTGGTTCATTGTTCCCATACAGATCTGTGTCTAGAAGACAACACTTTGGAGTTCCTAAGCATGAAAAGAACAGGGCAGACACCTCTTCTAAACATATCAATTTCATGACATCTTTTGGAGACAGAGATGGATCAATTACTTTTGAGCAAAAGGGCAACAGTAAAACAATGATGGAAGGAGAGTCCATATGAGTAATGAGTGAGAGGAATAGCTGTAGTCTCTTTTTGCCTATTTTGTGCCCAATAATAAGTGTGCTTCTACACAGAACAACAACATAGGAGGTACACACTCAGCTTTCTGCTTTCTTGCTCACAATTAACTCTTGTTGAAATGCACCTGTCAAAATCTAGAGTCTTTGATAGAGACATATCATATAAATATTTAAGGATACCTCTCCTACAGAAAACATATTGGATACACTCCTAACCATGATGAGGTTTGCAACACAGATTAGCTCCTCAAAGAAATCCCCTACCATTATCATACACATTTTGAAACTACAAGTCACAAAACCCAACTATTCTCCTTTATCTAGGCCTGCCAAATATCATATTGGAAACAGAGAGAAACATCAACAGATGTTCTACCTGCTAATATTTTTAAAAATGGACATCTCAGATGACAAGTCTGTTCACTCATTTCAACAAAACTACTTTCTGCATAACAGGTGGCACTACTTTTACTGGGAGATTATCAATGAAAAGATGCTCATATTTACTATATTCATTCCAGTCTTAGTGGCAGCTTCTACTTTCACCATAAAGGAGGGAAACAATTATTGTTCTGAATGAAAACTTAATATAATGAATGAATACAATAAAGTTCAGACAAATAGTTGTAATTGTTTTTCTTAATTACAAGGACATTTATTCCAAGATAAACCTGAAGTCTGCTCAAAGGAATCTATTGGCATTTAGTTCGTGACATTTTCAAATACATGGACATTTTAAAGGAGACAATGATTTCTTAGCAAAATGGTTTTGAAAGAAGGTAACTGAAAAAAAAAGTTTAAAAATATGCAATGGATTTAGCTAACTAGCTCTAGAATCTGTAGCTTTACCTGTATATACTGTGTGCTGCTAAGGTTGACAGTCTTTCATAGCTACTACTCCACAAATGCTGCAGAAATGTTCTTTGAGAATTCAGAACAAATCACTTCAGCAAAAGATGTCATTTGAACTGAAAATTCCTAACTCCTGGTGCCCATAACAAAGTCTTAATTCTAAATGCCTATGACCACATCATTATCCAAAGTGTGAACCCTGATACCATCTAGCACAGAAACTGCTTTCTTCTTTTAAGCTTCTTTAATATGCAGCACGATCCACTATGCAGAGAAATACTTCAAGACAGCCAATCCGTTCTTGGCAGTCCCAACAAAACAAAAATCTAACAGATTTATTCAAATACGATTTAAGTGCACTTCTGGCAGATAAACAATGAAATTCTCTCTCCTCTTTGGGGACTCAGGGTTTGTGTAGAAAAACATAACGCTATCTAAATTCCGCGTATAGTCTGGTAATGTTCTCTATCAGTTGAATTTAAGATCATCATGTCCCTATGGTCTCGAACATATCCTTTTTTACACAAGTAGGCTTGTCAATCTAACTTAACTGACAGCACTCTGAAGCGTGTCCCTGTACATACACACACACACAAAAAGTAGGAAGATAGAGGAGGCAGCTGACAAGTCTACATTCATTTAAGTTGTCAATTTTGAGTTGTTTCTACACTCTCATCAGGAACTCCAATACCATGTGAAGGACATGAGCTAAGTATTGACATGACTAAAACACTCAGCACTCAGGCACAGTAAGACATCCTTGCTCTCTTCATCTTAGTACAGGGTCAGCAAGAAAACCAAATGCTTCTCCTGTCAGTGTCATAATACATGGACCTAATAGCAGTTACAAGAGGTTCCATTCATCATTCAACAGATGAACAACACTGTTCCCTCCAACCCACATCAACAGCTTTTTGCGGTTTGTTGTTCTTTCAGTCCAAGGAAGAAAAGCAATGTTTTCTCAATAATGTCAAGGAATTTTAGGTAAACAATCCACTACAAAATGCCTGAGGGATGAGAGTTTAGAGTTTATTGTGCCAGCACGAGTCATAAATGGTGTGACACGTTTTCAGAGAAGGTGACATTGTCCTCAGCTGTGGGATTTTCTGGACAAAAAGGTGAAGGTGCTCTATTACTTAGCTTTGTTTTCCTTCCAAAGAGAACAATCCATCTCTGCAGAAGACTGACTATATAACCTCTTAATTAAGAGTCTTCAATTCTAAAATAGCTTTAATTTCACAGTGACCTTCTTCAACATTGCAAATAGCAGAATCTTTGTGCTCTGGAACAGAGATAAACTCCATATTTCCTACAAATCTTTAAATACATAACTCATTAGCTTTCTGCTTCTCTGTCTGAATGGAACTGGAGAGACTGTGTAGCTGCAAGGAATTGTAGTATACAGCCTGGGAAAGGAAAAAAATAGACAACAGCCAGCATATTCCCTTTGGTCTGCTTGCCAAATCTGTCTCAAAGCCGAAAACCCCAGATGCAGAACTCTGGTGTTACAAGTTCTCCCACATACCTTTCATGAATTTGTCTTTGTAGGTTTGTCCCAAAAGGCTTTAGCTTTTCAAACATTTTGGAACCTGTGTCCATACCAAGACATGCATTTGCAATAAATTTTAAACACCCCAGTCCTTTCACTGAGAGTGTGAGCTGCATTTTGAGCTCCAGTAAATTATGCTTTTCATCACAAATATTCTGTATGACTTGATCCAAACCATCCCTGGAAAGCTTCTCCTCAGTGAAAGGAGAAAAACATTCCCACGAAAAATTATTTCCTCCATGAACATACATGGAACTCTCCAGTACATAAAATTACACCAGTAAAGAAGGACGAAAGGCAAGAATGCAGGAGACCATTTTAGCAGAATTTTAAAAAATCAGATTGAAGCCTAACTTGCACTTCTAATACCTGCTAAAGACCAGCTGGAAAATCTGCATTGTCCATCACTAAAGACCATAACATTTTCTTTCCTGTATAATTCCTAATTTCTGAAGTTTACTTAAAAGTTTTACAAGTACTGGGTACGTGAATATTTTTACTTACTTTCCAAAAAACTCAGGAGGAAAACAAACTATACCCCAAAATCAGTACATAATACTACTGTAGGTTTACAAATACAGAACCCATGGAAAAAAAAAAGTATGCAAATAACACTTCCAAAGTGAAAACTACTAAGAGGAAGAATCAGAAGGAAAATCTGTAACATCTAACTTCAGTGTCTTGCTCTTTGCTGAACAATTCTCCCACAGCTGCCACGATTACAAGGCAGGACAAACCTTTTTCTACTGCTTGAGCTTTCCAAAACTTTATCAAACATCTGTTGGAATCCACCTCTTTCAATCAGCCAGGTGAAGATAAACTGGTGTATGAATCAGTCACTCTTGGACTGAGTTTTGTGAACAAACTCAGTTTTTTCAAAAAATATATATGTGACAACACTGTTACCTTAATTACATGTGAAACTAAGTTAACACTGCCAAAACTTCATGCACACTATGCAACCAGGAAACCTTTATTCCCTCTTTTCTTCTGAATGCTAATAAGATATATAAAAGAAACTATATTGCCAACAGACGTTCATAAGTTTTTGGCACCATATTCTTTTTGTATCATATATCTGTATTTGTAATTTGAAGATTTTAATTCTAAAGTTTTATTAAAAAGTTGCTCAGATTAACTGCCTACTGAACAGCTATAGATATTAACTAATAACAGAATTTTCTTTCACATTACATTTTTAACCTACCCAGGAGCACCCTCCAAAAGTGTATGTAAGGAATCTGTGTAAAAAGTCATACTATTCTTAAATATAAATAATAACTTTCTATTAATCTAATTTGTATTCTTTTGAGTGAAATATTTTTTAGAAAGCGGCTGTTATTTTTGAACTTCAAAACTGGAGCTACTCAGACGATTTCATTTGGCTGGATCAGAAAATACAGCTACACACTGTGTTTAATAATTAAGATTTTCATCTGATTCCACCTGCTGGCAGGAAAATTGTTTTCTATAGCCTTGACAATGGTATAAACAAGAAAAAAAACTTTGTCCACAATGTTATTCAAGTAATAGAGAGTAAAATGGACAATTGTTTTTTTCAACAAGGAATCTAATTTTAAAAGGTGCTAATAAAGAATTGAAGGAGTGACATTCCATTTTTTAAAAATTCACAGGGTGTATTGAGGCTTGACTAACTTTAAAGCCTAAACTTGTTTGAAATAAATAGCATTGAAGACTGAAAAAAAAATCATTTTAAATTGTTCTTTTATAAATCTATTCTATTTCATGTTTGTACAGTTCTTTACATGAAAAAGATGTTTCTTTTCATCATTTTGCCAAGAACAACATTTTACTAGACACAGATTTTTAAATGTTTTTAAATACATATACGAACACAAAGGACATTTTAATCAACAACACAAAGCAAACTGAATAAATCTTTTATATTAAGATAATTCGCTCAAAATAAAACTTCTTTTTGTTTATATCCATATAAATGTAAATGTCATGGCATAAGACTATCCAAGAGAAAATATCATCTCTGTTCAAGCCATATAAGCACAAAAAGCCAGGAAGGTTGGCTCCATGATGGGCAAATTCACCTCAGGAAAAGATTATTTTGTCTGGTTTGTAGAAGAAAGTCAGCAAAACTAAATCTTAACCATTTTCCAAGGACTCCTAAGCTGGTCCAGGGATGGGTCTCAGAAAATTAAGGTTTGACATATACATCATAGACCTAATTGTCCTAAATAAAACATCTAGGAATCTAGGCCAATTGACCTACGTGACATCTCAAAGCCTGTGAAAAGACCTGACTCTTTTACTTGGTCCCACAGGATGGAAGAAAACCTGCCTCTCTAACTGCACTTTTACGTTGAGAAGAGTGGAGGAAGGTCTTCCTTCAAAATTCCACAAATTGCCTGAAGGAATCCTTGAATATCCTTTAAATATCATAAAAACACTCCCTCCAACAATCATTAGGAAAATAAACCTATATACATGCCCTTTTTTTTTTAATGCTCTCTTTTGGGTTCCTCCTTTGGCTGGCCAGGATGGGAAGAATACTTTTTATTTTAAAATACAACAGAAGTAATTCAGAATTTCAGGTGGAGAAAACAGAAGCATGTGGAAAATGCTTAAAAATTTATGGGAAAGGATCTTTTCAAAGCAACTTTCGACACCAGCGTTTGTTGAACCTTTTGAAGTGCTGTGGCCTGAGGGTAAATAATTATACAAAACATTTCAGACATAGTAAGATTCATAGCACAAACCAAAGAATTTTCCCCCAATATAGCATACACATGCGTCTGCAAGAGTGCAGACCATGTGAAGTATAAACATGCAAGCATTTTAGCAGTGTTCTACTGAGTATGTGTTTCCTGATCAGTGAAAGTTAAAAGGTAGGTAAGATTGTAAATGCTTTCTTCACTAAATATTCGACACAAAAACGTGCCAAAGCAGCTTAGTTCAGAAAGAAGCTCTAATATACCACAGTGCAAATAACATTTCAACTCTAATTTTTGCAAATAAGCTGAACACTTGTTCTCCTGTATTTTTAAACATTGTTTATCTTTGAATGTTGAGAAATAAATTAGTTACCAGAAGAATAACAGAGCCATGAAGTTTGGAGACACATATAGCAAGCCTGTTGAGTCTACCCTAAGCAAGTTTACTGTCAAGAAGAATATTTTAAAATATTTCTAAAGTAGTCAGTTACTTCCAGTAATAAAATAAACCATGAATGCTTCTATGTGCAGTTAAATCTTCCTCTTGTTTGTGCACCATGACTGAACTAATAAACCTCCAGAACTGGGAATGTGGTGCAGCACAGTGCAGACACCTGAACTTGCGTGAATTAGGGAACTCAGGAGCATGTGGAAGCAGTAGCATTACTTATTTTTTCCACTGTATCGTATTTCATCTCTTTCCTTGCCTTTTCATTAGCTAATGGAACAATGACATAACATGGTCATGACAATTCCATTTCACACATACATCAATTACAATGTATTTGAATAATTTGTTCCTTTTCAGGCTATAAGCACAAACTTGCTTTTATTAGATAAAATCTGTAGTAAATCACAGTATGAAAGACATTATGAAGTACTTCTTTCATTATTTTCTAATATGCTAATAGTAAGTTTAAAAAAAAATAATTTTAGATATTTGGTCAGTCTGAAGAAAAAACAAGGGAGCTGCAGATAACAGGATGTTAGATTTCTTCATGTCCAAAAAAGTGCAAAGAACAAAAACTGTTCACCAACGTAACAGAAATTCTCTCTCAATAGACACTGACTGCTCCACTTGTTATCCCATACTATGTCTACTCCATAAACCTTCCTGAGAGGTGTATCAGGAAGTCATGTCCCCATGTAGCATTGTGTGCAAAGAGAAATATTTAATAGTGGCCATGCTCTTTACTGTATCTGCCTAATCTAGGCTTTTAAAATAGTCAAGTCACCTCTGCATTCACACCAACTAGCAATCCAACTTTTTTAGAAGCACAGCTTTCTGCAGAAAATGGTGTTTAATGAAACCGCGCTCCAAATGGGTGGAAAAATGAAATTCCGACCTGCAGGCAAAGGCACCTGAGTGCTGCTGCAGGACATGGGCTCAGAAGGGCTGCCCCAGCCTCAGCTGCCATGTCAGTGCAGACACAGAGCAACAGCCAGTCTGTCTGCAAAAATCATGGCAAACACCTCACAATCTGCAATAGGCCAGAGGCTGGAGTAAGGTCTATCAGGTGCGATCTTTGAATAGTTGGTACACAATTTTACACCTTTAGAATTAATATTTGAATTGGAGGGAAATGGTTTCATTCCCATTTGGGCTTTGGGGTTTTTCTTTCAAAAATCCAGTTGTCTAATCAAACCCCAGCACCAAGTTTGGAATTCCACTTTGCCTCAAATTCAGTTTTCAGATTTTTTTTCCCCTTTACTTCTGAATAAAGAAATACAAACCAATGCCAATTAAAAGTGATAATGCAGCAGAGAAAATACATCAAGATTAGCAATAAAACTGTATGAATTTTTCTATCCACCAGATGGCATATGCTTCACATTTTACTTCAAATATAGTACAATTTCAATGACAGGTGCAAAGATCAGATTTTTCCTATTTTTTTTTCTTCGAATGTGCAAATTTCAATTATATTTTAGTATATATATACAGTTTCAACAAATGAAAATACGTGTGCTGTAACCGCAGTATGGAAAAATGAGATAATTTCCACACTTAAAATACACACAGTCCATCTATGAGCATGTTGAAACCTTAGCCTTTGCTCTCCTAGCAAGGAGATGCTAAGAGTTCTATTAGGAAAGTTACACCTGTAAAACTATCCTTGCAGAGATCTGGATCAGCATAAATATAGTATAAGGATTCTTATCTAATGAAGTCTTATTGTCAAAAGGACTGCAGAAAGACAAAGATTTTATCATCAAGGGTATCATACCACATACTCAGTCACTCCTGATTATATATGTATGTGCATGTATATATACATCCAAACCAGGTCTAAGTGGAAATCAGTGATGAGAGTGATACAGCAGCCCTGCCAACACATTCAAAGAGCGTTTCAGTGGAACTCAAGCCCAAATTTTCAAACTAGGCTCCTAAAAATCAAACTTATAAATCCCTAAGACTTCTAACTGTTGCTGGTCTGATTGTGAGGAGCACAGGGCATTCAGCATCTTGGAAATCATGGTAATTTTATCCAGTAGACTAATTAGAAAATTTGTCTAATTTAAACACATTATTTTGGCTGCAATTTTTCTGAATAGTACCAAAGTGTGAATTCTAACTTCAGAAAATTATAATGAGAATTACTGTATAAACAAAGCTTTCTCAGATCAACTCCCTCTTGTTTTCAGGACTCAGCTGTGACAAAGAATAGTTCAAACCTTCATGCTTTCATTGGCTGATGTCAGTCAGACCAATTGCATCTGTCCATAGTATTAGGCTAAGTTAAAAGCACTGTGTTGGACAACCTGACAACAGCTGGCTGGGCAGGAGCAACTTCAAACAATTAGCAAAATGCAAATAGCCTTTGAACCAAGGATGTACAAAGTCTAATGGTCCTAGAGCCATCTGATCCAGGCAAATCCTATGTTCAAACTTGATTCAGGCAGGACACACAAAATATAATTTCTTTTATTCCCTTCATTCTTACCTAAGTCATATGTTAATAAATGCAGAGGATCAACTGCTGGACCATATGTTAATAGATGTGCTAATAAGGAGATCCTCTAATTACTGATCATACAGAAGAGAAAATCAGGTAAACTATTTTAATAAGTACTTCTGTGATAGAGAAAAAACTGGTACCAATGACTTGCCTATAGTGCTTGCTTGAATAAAGAAGTTAAAAATTAGAAAAGTACAAAAATTAAAACTGCAGAATGCTCAGTGGCAACAACACTGCCATCTTTCAAAAACAGTGTGGTTTCAAATTTCCAGTTAATATTTTGTCAATTTGCCAATTTGTCAATTTTATGAATGCTTCTTAATGAAAAAAATCACACTGAGGCAAATATCTAGAAGAAAATATAATATGGTTTTCCACGTTACAAAATGATGAATAATCTAGTCTAAAAAAACATGCCCCAAATACTTTGTTATCCTACAATGGTAATCTTGATAAGTCATTAAGAAGTTTTTTCCCCCGTCTTAATGGGTCTTGACGACTTTAATATCTTTACATCTTGGCCTAACTACATGGCAAGGTTTTTATAAAAAATACCTGTAAACCTTGAAATGTGTTCTACAATCCTGCAGACATGCTGTGCTATCCAGCCCCTGCCCACCTAGCAGCTCCTCCAGGTCCCTGGTACAGCTGTGGGATTCCCTCCCAAGCAGCTGGAACTGACACAGGCACAAAAACAAGCTCTATGATGTGATTCAGGACAAGCCTAAGAGATAAGGTATGCTAATAAGAGGAACAGAGTTTTCTTAATTTAAAGGTGAACATGAAATGGTGGATGTGGAGTGTGTGCAAGGAAGGCCCTGCAGTAACTCCCCAGCTCACCAAGGTTTCAGTAAACCACAGGTTTAGTGGTGTTGGACCCTGGGCTTCAACGCCCTCAGGTCACTCACAGTGTTGAAAGCAGTCACAATGCCTGACAAAAAATCATATCTAAGGCAGCAGAAGTTTAAAATCTAAAATTGGGAACTACCCACGTTGAAGATCACAGTGCAGAGGAGATACAGTCATGCCTGGGGTAGAGGCATAAGTTAGACTACAGAATGATGATGAAACACTTAGGTGCTTGTAATTGTAATTTCTTTTTAAAAATTTCTTTTAACGTTAGCTTCTCGTCTGTCCTCCAAACATGAAAACAACTTATGGTCTAGACTGTCTTTATGGGGCCCAACATAGTATTTATCAACAGAACATGTAGCAAATAATGTCATCTCAGTCAAAAATTGATCCAACAAAGTCATAGACTCAGTCATGGGTTTCCAAGCTGTGGTGCACATACTATTAATGACACACAAATGTCAGCGAAGCAACCAAAATCCTCTTCTTGTACGTGCACAAGTACTGCTGCTATTGTGGCAATGGTAACACAGGAGCAAGGAAAGTTGGAAGCACTGCTCCTTGTCTCTGGGAGAAAGGTGGAAGTCTGCAAATCTCTGGAAAGCACAGAGACTCAAACTAGCAGTAGCGGTGTTAAATTTTCTGATATGCCTCATCTTAGTCTTCTAAGAAACTTTGTTATTCTAAGCTTTCCAAAATTACATGTCATTCTGTTTCATTATTTAATTTCATTTGTTAACCAGGTAAGAATTCGAAACCAATTTTTGTCAAACTTGAGACTAACTCTTCTTGAAGATTTTTTTTTAAACTAACAACCATTTTTTTTAAAGCCAGTTTTATCAAATACTTTGCATAGCAGAAATGTTGAGAAAGAAAAACCCTATAAAATATCATCGAATTAAAAACCCAAGAAGGTAGTAAAATTGCCCAACTACTGAGCCTTGCCAAACATGCTTGGCCTTGTCACTTCAAACCTTGCCAAAGTGTCTCAATTCACAATGATTTAAAAATCAAATTATGACTGGTACTCTGTCTCCAAATTCTATTAATTTTCTTTATATTTCTACTTTAAAGTACAAACTCTGTACATAACTATCATGACAGCACTAGCACTGGTTTACATGTCTTAGTTCCACAGAAAACCAGCAAATCTCTTAGTTCTGGTTAGGTTTGAATGAAAGATTTTATTGGTTTTTGCTCTCTACCTTTTTCAAATCCCAAAACTCAAAGGACGCTTTGTCAACTATCTCTTTTATTTTCCTTCCAAGTTTTTCATAGAACACTGGCTCCTTTTCATTAGTTCTTTCAGTTAACTACCTTTCATATCCAATTAGCAAATTCACCCACTACTGTTAAATCCATTTTCATGTCTTTTACTTAATGAAAAAGAGGGGTTTTAAAGTTTTTGTTCTCTTAGATCCACTGAGTCACAACCACATGGGTATGTCCAGTGAATTTGCTTTCATCTTGGCTGTTGTTTTCCTTGTGGCTTTTTGCAGGCTGGAGAAATTTAAATTCAGCAAGGATCAGAGGAATCTGGTCATCAATGCCTAATATAAATATTAATTAGCAAATACTTCTTATTTCCTGATGAGTAAAGTAGAAAAAAAAAAAACCCTTACAAATGTACTATGCTCTATTATAGTTTGATTTCATTTTGGCCAAAAACACCAGCTCTTTTGGAAAGTAAATTGCAGTCTAAAAGTATAATACTACAACCATTTGCATATCAATCACGCAATGTAAAGTTTGAATGCTGTTTACTAACCTTCACATGAAAACAAGTTCCTAAAAAGAATATGGAAAGAAAAAAGACAAAAGAAAATTTTAAACCGAAATATAATAGTTAAAAATGGGACAGATGCCACATGGGAATTTGAACTCCACGAAGTTGGACTTACATAAGTAAGAATGTCCATTAAGACGATGCAATTGCATGCAGAAGGAATTTCAGCCTTAAGTACTAGACTTGGCTGAACAAAGACTGTGAATATCATAAAATAGTACTATCTAATAGTAGAGAATTAAAGGAAAATATATTGGGAAGTTTTTTTTCTCTATTAAAAATGAAGAATAAAGGAGACTCCATAAAGACCACCAGTGTAGGGAACAGTAAGCATGTCGAGTGTAAGTTCAAGAATGGCACTAGAAGGCAAGATCAGACAGCTACTTGATAGGCTTGAAGTAAAAACAGCAAAGCTAGTTAGGAGGAGTTTTAAATAACTAGAGTTTTCAAGGGAGAGAGGAAAATGCTTCCCCCTTCCTATCACTGAATTTAATGAGAATTCCCATGGAGACTTTCAAGGTCAGGAAGCCTTGAGAGAGCAGATCTTGGAATCAGCCACCAAAAGGTGGCTGGGGAGAAGGAGACTGGAAAAGACATAGAGAAATTAAGAGAGTGCAAGCTGCAGCAGCGAATCTTTTTCAAATGGCAATAGCTGGACCATATCCCAAGGTAAATACTATTAAGTCTGGCATGTATAGAAGATTGCAAAGCCCCTAAAATGGTATGGAATAAGGCCTACAAATGGGTAAATAAAATAGTTGAGGTACCTTGTCAAGGGGAGCAAATGCATGCTCTGAGGTTCTGGAGCTGGGACCTTCACTACAGACCCAGCTCTTCCTCTGCTGCTCACTAATAAGAAACTCAGTGACCTAATAGGTAAGGAATATTTAAAGCCTTCAGTCCAGGGGACTGACCATGGCAGGAAACATGCTACCAACTGTCTCTGTGTGCTTTTCTATTGTGACAAAGGGTGTAGATTAAATAAAATCTGATCACTCAGCTTTCCAGGGAGGACTAAAACCATGCAAGGGACAGGTGCAGCTGGATGCCACAGAACAGCCTGCTACACCAGAACAAAAAAAGCCAGGGCAACAGGTGATCCTTCCACAATCCTACACAGAAATTACCTCAAATCTGAAGATAGGGGGCAATATTTTCAGTATTATCTATATATACATCTTTTGGGTTAGTAATTAAGTCATTTAAAGGTCATGAAGAAAGATGTCTGAAGCAAGGACAAAACACAGCTGCTCTCTATGTGGATATGGAGTCAGATCACCAACAAAACAGAAACAAAGTGTACTGCATAAGCCAGTCTTAACAGACAGGTAATATACCAACTGTTCCCTGTCTTCCCTGATAAACCAGTTCTGCTTTATTCTGAAATCAAACTAGTTTCTAAAATTCCAAAGTAATTTGTATGATTACAAAAATGAACATATCATCTATCCAAAGTAGTCCAAAACCTAGGGGATGCCAGAACAGGACAAATACGATGCAATGGTCAGATAATTATGTAGATCACATATCAGATAAATCAAAATATCCTCATGCAAGCACAAAAACTTGAAAAATTCCATCACGCACACCCAAATTCCCCACACAAAGCTTCACCCTGGTGTTTCTGATGCTGGATTAATTCTTCTGTATCAAGTGAGTTCCTGGTGTAGCAAAAGCTCTGTAATATATGAAACATCTAGGTATAGCAAATAGTACTTAATCTCTTGAATTTCAGCATAACTTCATACTTGTAATGGTGTCCAACATATTTGTTGTACTCTTTCATCATTTTATATAAGTAATTTAATTCTGAAACAAATAATTTATGCATTTATCTCCTCAGCAGCTGAACCACTGGGACGAAAAACAGGAAACAGCTGGTCAAAATCAACGTGTGATGAGAAATTCATTCAAAACTAGAAAAAATATGAGTCAAAAGTGATCATCATTTACAAAGGCTGACTTTGCAGTTTTTACAAACCAATTGCAAAGAAACACTGTGCAAGCTAAATTACATATGCAATGATTCACAAATGCCCACTAAAGATAAAAGAACTTTGTTGCTCAAATGCACTCGAACTACAATAAATGTCCATTTACAATCTGTTGGTTAAGGAAAACACTTAAAAAAGAAACAAAACCCTTCTATTTCTGGACTTACAGAAAACAAGAAAATTAAGACACTGCTGTTAAATATGGGTCATGTTATACTCCATGCTTATTGATTACCTCTATCTTTTCTGTAACCCAACCCTTTTGAGTGATTTGGTGTGGATAGACCAAAGCTTCCTTTATGCTGACAGCAAATCGCTACATCTCAATGAAATGTTCACATAGCAAAAGGTTTTGCACTCCTATTAGCTCTCCCTGACTGTATTTTAAGTAAGGGAAGTTTCAAAAGGACACATAGGTAAGCCAGAATACAAGTTACTTTCCTAAAAGGGAAATATTCTGAATGCTCATGAAATAACATGTTTTCCCTTGAAAATGCATACATTGATATACACAAGCCACCAGTGCAATCCCAAGACTGCAAACAACAGACAGGAAGTCCGATGTTACAGCTCCCATGGCAACAGTAATGTGCTTATAAAAAGTAAAAAATCTCACATATGCAAGGGTCAGAACTATAATGGCCTCAAGCATGCTGCAGGATGCTCAAAGTCTGCAAAGTTACTCAAGATAAATTCCTAATTTAAAACAGGAGATTGAGGAAAACTTGCTCTCAGGAGTATTTTTCTTGATCTAACACAAAATTACATTTAGAACAATTCTCTAGGCCTTGGATACATTCTTATGGTTTTGTTGAAAGACAAACCACTCAGAATTATCATTCAGGCCTTTATTCAGCCTAGAAGTAGTTCACAGTAGATTGGTTATGCATATTTTTATTAAAAACTTGGTTTTTTCTTTGCTCTTATGCTCATAACTCTGAAATTCCCTAATATTAATATTTGGTAGGTAAATTTGAAAGTAGGTTTCCACCCCCTCTCCTTCACTGGAAACTTACAGGATATGTCTCTTCTGCAGACTACAGTACAGCATGCAGCTACTGAGCTTACTGAGGATAAAAGGAAATCTAGCCACAGCATATGGAGAGTGTTTGGGAGAAGTTTATCTTCTTCAAACTCCGAGTGAGCTCACTAACAACTAACTGCCTCTAAGTCTAGAGAACAGATGAGATCATCACTTGTTTGTAAAATAGCTAGGACACAGATTTGAGTCCCGAAGCAGGGCTTCCAAGCAGTGTGATAATATGAACAGTAAAAAACAGCATAAGCAACTGATGGGGACTCAGGGAAGTTTAATTTATTAATGATCCCACCTAAATTAGGCATTACACATATTTATATAGGGACTATTTTTAGTTTAAAACTACAGTTTTAAAAGTGCTTAATCTAAGTTTGGCATGTCTGTCTCTTAAAACGTTTGACATAAAACTACAGTTCACGTGAACCCAACAGCTTCATTCTGCACATGCTTCTTTTTCTCCCTCCAAGTAACATTATCCCAACAGGAGATTTTAAACAGATTATGGTATGACCAGGATTTCACCCATTCTCTAATACTTGAAGGGAATTCCTAAACACTCTAAGACTATGGCTGCTGTAACATGAAACTAGAGCAGCTAATAATACATCCTTTGTTTTGCCCACAATTTACTAATGAAGGTTGGTATCCATTCTGATTGCTTGAAAACAATTTTTACAGTGTTGAGAGACTAGCATGAAAATAACCAATACATAACAATCACTTTTAATCACCTTAAAAGAAGCTCACATTATTTTACTGTGGATTCAAAGTCCAAATGGTAGCAACATTCAAGAGGCATTACAGTTACCGGAAAAGCTAAGAGAAAAAAACCTCCAACTCACAAGAGCTCATTAGAATATTCAAAGTCCTGCAACAAGTGCAACTGCTGATTTCAAGACAAAAAATAAACTTTTTCATTGCTGTTATATGCTACTGCACTATCACAGCAACCTTCTCTGTAGGTCTCCATCTTCCAGTATTTCCTATAGTGAAAGCAAGTCTTCAATCTCAATTCAAAAATGAATATATCTGGTTACAGCTGAAAATAATAAACAAATTTTTACTTTCACACAATTTGCAGGACAAGAGAAGAACTGTCTGATACATGTGTTTTGCAAGTAAATAATAGCATCTAACTACCATTGTCTAGCAAAATTACTAGGAGAACAAAAATCTTTTAAAAAAGAAAAAGTGGCTACAAATGCCAATGCTAAATGTTTGTTTCCAGCACTGCCCCACTTACAACATTTCTGATGAAGGCTGTGTGCAGTCACACTGCCCTGAGTCACACTGGTTCCAGTGCTGCATTGGTGTCATTGGTGTCATTTGCTTTGATTGGTGTGGGAGCACCCTCAGAGCCCCCCTGTCACTTGATAGTCCAGCTCATACATACTTGGACAGCACTTAATGGCTGTATTATATTCAATTGTTGTTTTGGTTTTTAGGTTGTCAGCAGTCCATATTTTCAAGAAAATTTCATGACCAGAGCGCTCATAACTGTACATCATCCAACCACTTTTCACACACAGAGGAACTAAATAGTCTCATATATAATGGAGGGTGCCTTAGATACTGTGGCAAGTAAAATTTTCCAGTAGACATTTTTCCTCTAAGTTGTTCTTGAAATATCATACTAGTAAGGTATATGCCTACCAATTACAGTCAAGCCAAACTTATTTCATTTTAGAAAAATTTCTTTTTAAAAGATTCTGAAAGATTGTAGAAAAGCAAGAAAAATTAAAATGAATATGAAATCTCATAAATTCAGATTTTAGTTATTCATTCACCAACAGAGTGATCTTTATAAGGCACAGTTTTTATTAACTTACACCAGAGTAAACAACCCAACTTTTCAACAGTTCATAGAGGTAATGGAGATAGCTTAGTTTCAACTGAGAAAGAATTTAGAAACGTGTCCAACTCTAACACTCTAAAATGAACCCTTTAATGTGCTGCAGGGAGATTTTCTAAACCAGACCTTCATGCTTCTTTACAGTTAATGAACAGTCACTAGAAGGAAAGTCAGAAAATGTGGAAAAACTGAAAGCATAATGTAATTCTCTTGCCAAGACTCCCACACTATTGGCTCTAAATACCTAAGTGTGCTCACAGCTAAAACTTATTGTTCATAATTTGGCCCAATGTTGTTAAAGGTATAAGGCAACTGTAAAATAATACAAAGTATTAAGCGATTTAGCTCAAACCCTATCACATTATGGTAGTAAAATGACTTCTTCTACAGACAGAGGGTAAATTTTCTGGTTTTAAAGCTAGCCTTTAAAACTGGAGTAACACAACCCAAAGCAAATATAAGTATAGAGCTTCACTTTTAAAAGTTCAATTTATTTTTACAGCACTTACTGAAGGGAAAACATAATTTCATGCCTATTTGGCTTCTCTCCTGCTTCCCTGATTTTTTTCCAAACATTCAATTCTGCTCATTAACTTTTTTCTTCAAACAAAGAAACAAGAAATACAGGGTCCAGGTAGAATAAAAACCTGCTTGTCCTTACCTACTAACTACTTTACCATAAGTAAATAAACCTTGATGTCTAAAAAGCACAATGGCATTTTAACAGGCAAAATACTCATGAACAGTCAGATTAAAAAATTACTGTTAAAGTGGAGAAACACTCCAACTACTTGCAGATTATTTGCTTTATGTCATTATTTCCTCTAAATTCCTTTCAGCATGCTAGACTAGAAATTTCATTTCAAAATGGAAAGCCGAAAAAATCTCAAATCTGCCTGTAACCCACACGAGAGAATCACAAAATGATTCTTCTTTTGTTCAATAGAAGTACAAGTACAGCATAAACTTTAGCCTGAAGAGCAGTGTTAAATTTTAGATATGCAGGGAAAACTGTGAGGGAAGAGTATAAAAGTCAATTTAAAGAATTCCATCTTTTAAAATACATAGCAAGAAGTAAAAAACTGTGGGAAAACCACGTAATTCTAACAGAAAGATGATATGACAGCAAACCCAGACCTGAAATTCCTACAGAAACAATTTAACGCAGAAGTGAAAGTCAGTAACAATTTAATTTTTTAGGCTACTTTGTGGGCCGTGAATCTCACAGAGTTTGGTAGAATAATTTTACTGATAGGACTCTTATGTCCGGGTGATTTCATATGGACACTCCACAAGCTTTGGGTCTAATAAATCAGATCAGTCCTCTGAATGAAGCAGCACATAAACAGGGATTCTTATGCTGCTTATTACTACCAGTACAGAGGGTAATCAGATGCTTTATGGGCCTCTTCATTATATAAATTATGTTCTGAATACATTGGAAAAGTGTATCTTCCAAGATACTACTAGATATAAGAGGGTTACACTCTTCATTCTTACAAAATATTGGCAATTAAATGTTACAATTAACACCTGAGAAAAACAACCAAAAAATGTTCTTGAACACATACAGCATTAGTAACCCTTCCTTTGTTCATAATGTGTTAGCATTTGCAGTAATGAGCTCCTGTATTCGGTTAGTGCAACTGTTGTTGAAATAGCCTAAGTAGACATTATTTCCATGACTGATAGTGAAATAATCAATCTGTCTGTATTTTCAGAAATGCCACAAAAGCATGCACTGACTAGAATTGCTGATACAGGTCTGGAAGGGAGGAGGGCAACAGAGGGAGGGAACTGAGCTCTCCACAGGTTCAAAATTAAAATCAATATTTATATTAATTACAAAATATTTATTGTAGTTAAGAATATATTAAGACATAAAAATCAATTATAAACAACAAAAGATTAAAATACTCTCTATTAAACAGAAAACTTGTGCCTAGCTCTATTTTCTAAGAAATATTATCCAAGATGACCGTTTTTGATTCCACATCCATAAAAATTTAAAAATAGAAATTTTAATGAAATTTTTTATAAAAATATATTTTTTTTATTACCTCCAAATCTTTTTTCTCTCCTCAACTTTTTGTTAACAGACACCGTCAACTGACTATAGCTCAACTTCATGGAAATAAAGAAATCTTAACACTGGACTCCTTACATTAGCCGTGCATATCACAAATCCTTGCATTACATTCATTTAACACAGAAGCCATAAAAACACCATGGACACTACAGGGAAAAACACCTCTAGGGATTTTGATGCTAACTAATGCTGAACTACTATACCAAACAATTACATGAATTATGAGACACTCCCACAAGATAAATCTATTATAGAATCACTATTCTACCTGGGAACAGATGTGGGGCAATTAGTATTTTCTTTAATTGTTGCCTAATTAGTATTTGGCATTTTAATAGTGCCTTAGCAACTATGAAGAATGTCAGGTATATTAGAGTGCTAACTTCTGTCTGAGCAGAGTTGAACAAGGCAGCAGAGTTCTTGCTTCTTAAAGCTCAAACTACTGGCACCAGGAATGTAATGACACAGCAAAGATAGTACTGACGCCTACAAAATAAACTTAGCTAAAGAATTCAGCTATTATGCACAAGTATGTTGTTGCAGCTGCCATCTGCAGATCTTCAGGTCGCTTACATGGCTTGAGAGAATCACTCTGAAAGTCGAGTGAGCTGCACAGATTTCATATCTGAGTCAAGGGTGGACAGGGTTAGTTTTGTCACATTACTTTACCACCAGGGCAAAACCACCATCAAATCAGGGAAAAACAAAGTGTATTTCAGCTCTGTGAACCTTACATCTCACAGATGCCAGTAACTGACTCTAGGAACTATTCAGATTGCTAACATGGTGCAGCTGAGCTGAACCCAAGCAGTGGATGGATACCTGCTCAAGTAAAGCTAACACCAGAGCCTGCACTCTCATCATCTGTTTCTATGGCAAATTCTTTGCACTTGTGACTTCCTTAATAAGTACTAATGTGAGGGGCTTGCACTGCTCTAACACAGACAAGCAGATGTCTCCAGAATAGATACAACAGCCATGTTATATACACCCATGTGATAAGGGTAAATGCTGCATTGTATTTAGCTACAAAGACGAAGTGCAAAATGGAAAAAAATATTCAAGATAAGGATCTTCTCTCATCATACAACACATACATTAAATCCAGAGGAGTCTAAATCTACATATGAAATACCTATCAACAGTAATAATATGCTAGATGAAGACAAATGTAACATCATGTATTTTTTATATAGTGCAAATCCTTAGTCTCACATCCCAATGTAAAGGGAGAAAAACAAAACAAGTCACTCAACAAGATGATAGTTTAGTGCCTTCCCTTTCTTAGCGCTAGAATTTTTATGTAAGGGATATGCACAAATGAGACCCACATTTTCCTACTTTAAAACATAAAGGTCTCTATTGTTCCATGTTATACCAGTACTGCTATGAAAACTTAATTTCTCCAACTTTTTTTCCTCTTGAAGAACAGAACTACTGTTCACTTAGCTGTTCCAAACAGAATGCATGCTCAAAGGGTGAGATAAGGGGAAAGGAAGAACAAATTACCACATTCATTTACTACTTTTTCCTTCTTCCTTTATTAGCATGAAAGATTCCTACAAATGCCCATAATTCATTAAATTATTTTAACCAAGTGCATACATTCAACAGATCCATATATTTGTCACATCCATTAAGCTAATTTCTATGTTTGTGTAAATCCATCTATAATGTTAATAATATAAGCCATAAACACATACAAATATTATTGCAGAAACATTGGACACTAAAATAACAAGAAAACAATGCTAAGAGAACTTGATGCATGTTATATATAAGGAGATTATATACCGAGGTTGATAAGAAGAAAAACAGTTTTAGATCCATTTGGATGAAGAAAAACTTAGAAACATGTGCTTTTAAGCTTTTTCTGACCATGAGGAAAACATCTTGTGCACTGTAGTTTTGCAAAGTGCTTTACAGTGCCTGTTTATCTTTTGCTGACTTGTAGACAGAATTTTTTTTTTAAAGAATCATTCAGTGAATACTTACCACTTTTGTTTCCGAGGTCACATAAACAGATGACAAAAAATATCTTCAAATTAAAGCTCTCCCACCCTAAAATGCTGTATGTTCAGTATTATACAGTGGTGGTGGGAAGTGGTTAAACAAGCAAGCATGAAAAAAGCTAAGGAACTCTCTGTCAAACTGGTAATGTCCAAAGAAGAAATATAAACACATACTTCAGCTATCTCAGATACAAAACATTGTCCCATCTCTCCCCCATAAAACTAATTATGATACTTATAATGATACTCATATGTACCATGCATTCACCACGTTAAGTAAACCCAAAGAATTATATTCACCCCTTCGTGGGAGAATGATCACGCACTCTGCACTGCATCTGCTCTCCCAGCAAATTTGTACTTCCACTGACCAGTGGAGTGAATTTCACAATAATAAACAGTACCACAAAGCTCTGAAACCTGGTAAAAAACATGATATACACGTTTGTAGAGCTCTTCAATTAACCATTTAAATGGAAAAACACTAATTTCTAAAACGATATGAGGACATTACAGGAGGGCACAACTGTCATGGAGTCACAGAGTCCTCTTCCGTTATCACTGACAAAATTTCCTATTTATTTGATCAGTTTTACCATAGGATTCTGTAATCTTACATGAATGTAAAGGATAGATGATCCTATGATTCCATACATGTAAGTTTTCCTCCGTTTCAGTCCTACTGAAAGTTGCTGAAGACTCTGAATAATAAGTGCTCGAAATTTCTTCGAGCAGAAGAGAATTTCCACTTATTCAAGATCAATTTATAAGCATAGGTCATACGACAACACACTCCTTTACCTTAATTATTTTGTACTCCCTAGAGCTTATCTATACATTTCAACAGAAAAACTACAGCTCCTTTTTTTGCTAAGCTCAGTAATCAGTGGTCAAAATCTTTTATAGTGTTGATGATCTTTTATTTAATAGTGATGTTGATTACATCAACACAATACAAATATCTATAAAATGCATATCTCTTTTTAATCTGTATAAAGGTGTGTTATATTTTCATACGCAAAGAATATCTATCAATAAATAAATTTATACATAAATGAAGGTATAAATATTTAGCTATACACATATATGTATATATATATATAGGTAAAAATTTTACACACATATAGCTATAGACATATTTACCACATGTCTATTTTAAACCAAAAGAATTTTAGAGGATGACAATACAATTTTCTAAAAAGCAGTGTTCAGCATAAGGTTGTTCAATGTGGGTAAGTGAAATCTCTCATTTAGTGCTTTTTAAAATGTTAAGTATTTACTAGTTGAAGGCACTTTTTGAATGGAAAGGTCATCACGTTATCAAAACAAACAAGGGAAAAAAATAAAAAACACTATGAAAAGCTTACCTCATACCATAAAGACTTCTCAAGACAGGAGTTAAATTTCCATTTTATTAGGGACTGAATTATAGTTAGCTGTTCTGCTGTAATCCTAGAAATCTTCATGCCACTGCTGTTTCTCCTTTGCTCAATGAAATTCCAAGCAACAGCTCCTATGTGCCCGGACGGTAAAGTCCTAAAAATTGCTCTCGTTCCAGTATAAACTGATTTTTTAACCTCTTTATCATTTTTACAGAAACGCCTTATTAGTAGAGTAGAACGTTCCTTTTTGTTTCTAAAAAAATCCTCTTCCAACTCTTCTTCACAGTTATCATTACAGTCCTCAAAATGGCTCAGAAAGGGCTTTGAGGGCATTCTTCCAGTAAAGTTATTTCCACAGAAGTTGTGACCTGAGCACGCCACTTTAACTTTTCGTGGCGCTCTTTCCAAACACAGGTACTTATCCCTTAAAGCATCTCCATACAACTGCTGCCCATTTTCGTTCTCACAATTATTTGTCAACTGCATTATGCTGCAAGTGCAGGCTGGGGAACCAGTAGTGTTACCATCACCATCACTCATGGGCCGCAAGCAGTCATCCAAAATGAAGCTGTTGTGTAAACCACACAAAGCCTTTGATATATTCCTTTCACTAGCACAATGTAAGTGAAAAAAGGCCACTTTATCAGGATCACTGCTGTCATTCTTATTTACTGCTGTCTGGCTTCTTAATGAAGGTCCATTCATTTTCAACTGAATTTCAGCAAGCATGGCTCTGTCCAGCGAAACAGGAATTCCAGTTTCCAGGCATGCTTCTTCCCCTGCTAAAGGAGCACAAGATTGATACAACTGGCTGCACGGGATATTGCTCTTGTAGCTTTTCTGTACAATGTTACAGTTAATGTTAAGAAATTCCACTGAATCAGAGATGGAGCTGCTCCTCTCCCAGAAGTTTTCATTACTCTCGTCGTTAGTCAGTTGTTCTGTGGCCAGAGGGAATATTTTGGGCACTGAGCCCTGAAGACTTTCTTCTTCAAGTCTGCGTAAGTAAGACAGATTGTGTGTGGTTTGCCTTCCCGAACTGGCAGTATGTCTTCTTATAACACTGGTGTCCAAAGCATTTTCAGTATTTTCATCTCCAGCTGACTGGGCAGCTATCACTTTACCCTGTACCACAGAGAGGAGAACAGATGCTGTCATCTCCTCAGAGGTCATCTTGACAGTCTTTAGTTGCTGGATGTGTGCTGGGGATGGGGGTAGGACCTTCTCCACCAATCCTCATACCATGATTTCAGTGTAATGAAAGATTCAGTGTTAAAGAATCAGGGAACACATGGTAAAATATATATTGACCGCTTGTTCTTTTTGAACCAGCTTTTACAAAAAAGTAGGGCTTTTTACTTTTGGGCTGCTAGGCTTTCCCAAACTTGGATCACTGGCATGAGACACTAACATTTTTAAACCAGTTCCCTATTATGACATAGCCACTTAGCTGGACTCTGTCCACAATTAATTCTTCTGTCATATATAGCACACACACTGTTGCATCAGATTGTAGGTGATCAAACACATACTCCGTGTCACAGATGCATCTCCCCACAGGGCATCCAAAAAGTTGGTTTTCTGTAAAGAAAAGACATAAATAGACATGTTGAACAGCATCCATGGCACAAAACCCACCATCACTACCACAAACACAACAATGCAAGTTAATTGTACTGAGACCTAGAGAATTCCAAAATACACATTTAAATCTGTCTTAAAATTTCACAGAAGAATTTTGGAACATCACAGTCATGTTTTACATATTTAAATAGCTTTCTCCACTTCACTATGGAAAGCCACATGACTCCAGAAAACTAATTATTCTGAAGCTGCAACAATGAAATCGAACACATAAATAAAAAGGTAAAAAATAAAATGCATTTTCCATATTTTTTCTGACTCATATCCAGGATAAAACATTTTGAAGAACACAGTCAATTTTATATCTACAATGTCTTTTTAAAGAATTCTTTTCCTGTTCAGAACTACAGCTACAATTGTTTCGGTGTTCAATGGTTTTTGCTTTCCTTAAACTGTATGCTGTCACCATGAAATCATGAAGAAAACACAGTATTTTTGCCACAAGTTTACAACTGAAAAAGCATGAAGACAGATTAGAATAATAATGAAATACAAATAATCTTCTGACTCATTTACTTGTATGCTTTACACTAAAAAGTTAACCTGGCTTTCAACATCATCATTAATTGTCAGCTTCTTTCCTGCAAGCATCATGGTAGAAGTAAATCTTGGAATCAGAAAATATGAGGTTACAGACAGCTCAACAAAGGAAACAGAAGACTAAAAGAGACACACCTAGTTAAATCATGGTGAATCAAACAAACGCACTTATACTTCAGTTTATCACATTTACCACTAAAAACAAAGTGTATTATTAAAAACATGGAAAATGTAGGCAGTTATATTAAGGTCTACATTTACTAGAACAGTCTAAATTCAATAGAAACAAGCAAAAAAAAACCCAAACCAAACCAAACAAAAAAAAAACCAAAAACACACAAAAAAACGTTTAAAGCTTCAACAGCAAAAAGTAGCAGAAAAATAAGGCAAATAATGAAATCACTGTTTCAGCTACACATAACAATTAAACCATCCATAGTGGATAGAATTAGAAATTAGGAGAGGGATAAAAAGCAGGAAAGCTCAATAATCTATTTTGATACTCTTCTCAAGTAACTATTATTAACAATTTTATTTTAATCCATTTTAGAGTGTTGGCTTTAATTTTTATTGATTACTAACCTTCATCCAAAAGAAGTCTGGCACAAATCAAAAAAACACACTCATTAGATCACGGGATATTTGACACGCTATTTTCCCACACAATTAAATTCAAAAGTGTAATGGATGG
>VWZS01006620.1:102084-123509 GCA_013397075.1 Rhabdornis inornatus
AAATTAAGGGAAGTTACATTTATTTTGCTACAAATCTGTGGCTTAAAAGTTTGCTACACAAGGAATAGCACTGTTTCGTCGTGCAGTAGCTACCACAACTGCATGGAAAAAAGTGCTGTTTCATACTTCAATCAAGATTTCAAGTTTACTGATTTAACAACAGGGAGGGTCACAAAGGAAAGTGACAGAGAGAACAAAGAGCCACAAGTTTTACATTCCCCACCCATTACAAAATGCATGCGTATGCCAGATCAGTCAGAGCAGAGTCCAGGTGGTAAACTCAGATCCTGTACTAGAGAGATTTAGCACCAGAAAGGAAAATAACAGCTCCAGTTCATACAAAAGTTGTGTAGAAGGAGATAGCAGTAGTTCAATGGAGTGGCGAGGTTGGGTCTTAAAACAGTCATGTTACCAACACAGCTCCCAGGGCACCCCATAACATACTGCAACAGCTCAACTGTACAGCACATACAGTGAAAAGGCAACACTCAGGCAATTTTTTAAGTCTTCATTCTCTGATAGTCTCTCTACCTCTAAATTGTACCCTGAAATTGATTTTAATCCACTTTCTTCAACCTCACCTATTTCACTTTAAAAAGAACAAAAAACCCACACTACCACCAACATGCACACAAAAAAAGGAAAGCACTTCAGCAATTTCCTGATTCTACCATTTCCTATCCCTCTTCCCTGTCCTTCCTCTTCAAATCCACAGATGACAGCTTACATAACTTTTTGACACTACATACTTGATGGATCCCATCTTATTTTTTCTGGCAACTACTGATCTTTCAGTCCAAATCTACATATGATGATGCTGATCAAAGGAGAAAGATTTAGGAAGGAGAAGCAGCTAATTTTCTCTTGATATCTTTAGCTTCTTTCTTGCTATATCAAGTAACAATAATTCTTTGTAAAAGGTATAAAACATGTATATATATTACTAGTTGTATTCAGTACTGATTTTTCAAGGAATTCTGTGATCTATCAAGCTGTCTTAATCTAGTGATTTATCTTTCCTGCCACCATGATATATTCACAAATGTACTCCCTGCACTATTGCTAAGTCAAGAATAAAAATTTATGGATTGGATTGTCACTGCAAATATTATACCTCTTATTACACCTGTTGCTAAATGAAACTCTTACAAAATATCACTCTACTGTGCAAAAAGACAACATTATTATGCAACATTAATATCTCACAATGATTTTAAGATCATGAAATTGACCATGTATGTTAACTTATATTGGTTTTTTTATGAAGAAACTTTTAAAAAGAAAAATAATCACATCATTGATTTGCTTCTGTATGCAGAAATTTGCTAAAAGCAGAAGCCCATTTATATCCCTGAATACTACATAATTTTCCCATCTCTCTCTTAAACCAAAGTGTCTCCACACATCCTCCCCAAACAGCTTCTCTCAGACCTTTTTACTTTCTCTAGAAATTATCTCAAATCTCCCCCAAAACTAGTTCTGTTGGTCACCTCTCTCCTCAGCTGCTGAAGCCATACACCTGCCCATTTCTCTCTACCAGTATCACTCTTCCCTATCTGTGCCTGTTTGAAATCCAATTCACCGATGTCTGCATAAGAAGCTCTCACTGCATGTCCAGCTGTTCCCATCCTCTTGTGATCACTGCAACGTGACTGCAATGCAAATGTGATCCATCTCAAGAATCTTTTTACTCAAGTTACTTCACAGCTAAAGCATTTTCCCAATCTAGCTCATAGTATGGTTGTACTAATGTGCTACAACAGCACAAGGGAGAAAATGAGCAGCATAGGGAAGGGAAGAAGATGCTTCCTAATGTAATTTACACATTTCTGCAATCTGCAAACATAATTTCGTGTTTCAGCTATGTGAATCTAGCAGGTAGCTGCCACCAAAACTGGTAGACCTAATCCCCTCCTCACTCTTCTCTTTGTCTCCATTCCCTATACCTCACTCATCTGGAGATCGTGAGTCGACAAAGTTAAACTGATTCACCTGGCTGATAAGTCACAAAATGAGTATTTTCATCCAAACAAACTGACTCACTTTGTGGTCACATGATCACTATATTCCATGGAAAGAAAATATTAGGAATGCCTAGTAGGGACCACACATCTCAGTAGAAGCTTCAGTTTAGATCATGTTTGCTAGGATGTCTAAATGCACCCTGAAATTTCTCTTAATCTGGTATGTCTAGTGTATGATGCAAAATTTCATGAGACAGCAAGTAAAAACCACAGTGGTAGAGCCTCTGATCTACAGACAACTGCAAAAATATCTGAAGCTGCAGCTCTGCTGAACAGATGACGTGGGTTTCAAGTGTCCTAAGTTATACTCCTCTCAGTGTCTGCTTTCCACTGCGATCAACAGATTTTAATTCAGTGTGCCCAGCAAATTCCTGAAACTGATGGAATTCATTACACATGCTATGAAGTGTGTTAACACAGTGTTATGAATGCTATCAAGTTTAAAACTCACAAGCTCAACCAATAAAACTGCATTTTGTATCTTATTGTAGAATTGCAGAATTATCACTCCCTGCAGGTTCCTTTACTTGCCTGTCTGCATATGGGTGGCCAAAGCCAGGATCTTCATATTAAATCCTCACACAAAAATATACATGCACTTGCATATAAAAATGCTGTAATTATTCAAAAGCATACTCTTCCCATTGTGTACATCCACACTGATTTAAGCTTACAGTCAAATCTGAACATAAAAGCACATGAAGTAGATAGCAAAGCCTGCACTGTATCCAATATGTGCTAGCATTTTCTAAAGCCACTAGATTAGCTGATGAAGTCCATTAATAACTATATTGGTTCATTTTACAAGGCCTAAGTTATGTCAGAAATGCAATGTGCTCCTTCTATCAGTAAAGTAAAAATATAAGAAACTAGATCCAGCTTTAGCGAATCATTGTGGATGCAGAGGTCAGCCAACAAAGACAAATGAGTAATTAAAATAAACAACCTGGCAACCATTCAGCACATGCATTCACAGAATGCATTAAGTCTGAAAACATGTGACACAAAAGTAATTTGTCTATTTTTTTTTTCATTTACACTGACCAAATATACTTTTTAAGACTTCAAATACAAGCTGGTTCTAATTAACATTAATAACAATTAATATCAACATTTAATGATTTCTTATTCCCCAGATACCTGGAACTGAAGTATACAACAGTCTAGGTAAAACATCCAACATAATCAAAGACTACAAAACTGTATTAATTTACTACCAGTTTAACCTATAACTCATTATTCAATTTAATTTCCTTCTGAAGTCAGACAAAATTCTGCTTCAGTGACAACAAAATACCATATGTTGAACTTAAGGTATTATTCAGTCTTAGGAAAGGCATATGAAGGACCAGAACCATCACACGGTGTAGTAAGTTAGAAAGCCTTTCAATTCTAGGCTGTTAAAGGAAAAGATGATCATGTAAATATCTGAGGATGCTGTTTGGACTGTGGGAACAAGGAGCAACTACATGAGGGGCAAGTAAGGTATGGGTGCCAATGTGAAGATTGTTTAGAGAAGTTGGGTGCTGTCAGTGATGCCAAATGCAATTCCGTATGTACGATGCTGTGGGAACTGCACAGGAAATTCAGTGAATGCCTGGTAGGGCCAGGATTATGAGTGCAGAGAATAAGGGGAACTGAAACAGATATATGACATCACTAAACACATACTGTGGTTTCCATGGGCTAACTGCTATTGGACTGGGACAGACAGCAATTCAAAACAGCTAAAGGGCAAATGCAAGCGCCCTGACAATCCTCCCCTCTACCCAGGCCACACTGGGACATGTATAACTATTTCTTCAAGGTTCATCCTACATAGTACACATACAAGGTAACTATCTATCCTAAGCAAAAGACATTTCAGCACACCAAAAAAACCCCGCCAACAACCAAATCAGTTTATTAATTATTTCAAATTACTATGTGTTTACATAGTCTCTAAGTCATAAGCAATAAGTTAGTGAAAGATTCTTGGGAAAGAGCAAATAACAGAAATAATTTGGCATGGTAAGTGGATATATAACTATTGATCATCTTTATCACATCAACCAACAACTGTGCTTGACAACTATAATCCCAGTTCAAGCTCTTAAGGAGAAAATTGATTTATTTGGAAAATATTTTGTATATTAGAACTATCCATTTACAAGAATAATGAGTTTTATTTTTTGGTAGATAAGCTATAGTTTGTTCCAGACCAATTCCTTGAACAGAATAAGAAACCACTTTTATTAAGTCCTCTTTAATTTATGCTATATCATGCACACTATTAGTTTTCCATTGCAGTGTTTTTTGTCAGAAACAAGCAGGAGATACTAGTACAATAACAGGGCACCACCATGTCATCACCATTTTCTAAACCTCACTTCTCCCTAGGGAACCACGAGCAAACAGTAAGGAGGAAATAGCTAGACTCTTAAAAATCACTCAAGATGTGCACAAATCCTATTTGAACAGTTGGAAGCAAGTTATAACAACATTTGATTTGGCATAGAGCATCATGCAGAACCTCAGATTTACCACCAGCATCTGTGATTCAACAACAAAAAAAATCTCAAAGAACTACAGTATTTATATGTCCTGTCAAGTTAGAGTCTTTTTTCTAATTTCTAGAATACTTATCTAAACATGATTGTGTATTAGATGTCTCAAACTATGCTAATGTCTGCCAGATGGTGAACCCTCTCAATTGTCTCATCATTCATCATTCCATCAGGGAGAATGTGAAGTTTCTGCCAGATACCAGCTCCACTCTTTGTTTCTTTACAGCTCCACTCTTTGTTTCTTTACAGAAATTCCTTTTCTGCACAAATAGATGCACAGAGAGAAGCCAAAACTGCATTTATCTTACTGTCAGATCAGTTGTGTATTTCTTTCTACATCTGAGCTGCAATAAGCTGTTTAAATAAACTTTCTGTTTAGTGGTTACTCGAATTTCATGCTGAGTGACCTTATCTGGAAGCTGTAATTCCATCATCGACACTTGGATGAACAAGTCCTTCTACCTGAGACGCACAACAACTCCAGCTGTTAAAGGCAGAAGAACTCTGCTCCATCTTTGAACAAGTACTTCTGGAATAACTTTTCTTAGTTTTTTGAGGAACGTGAAAACAGTCTTAAATGCATAACAATTATTTTCAAGCACTGAGTCACTCACAGGAAAACAAAGTGCAGCACAATCAAAAACAAAAATCTTCAAGGCACAGAATTCAGACTTGTCACTCATAAGTAGATCTCTTAGAAAGATTAGACAAAATATAAAGGAAAAGAAAATTACTGACAATTAATAAACTATATTATACAAAAGACAAGGATAAATAATGCCCATACAGAAGAAAAATAAGAAATAGTGAGGAATATTTTTTTTAAAAGCATGTAAAAACCAAATGTACTAGTGCATCAGGACTTATTTTAAGATCTGAGAATTTTAAAAGTAACCATACAAATCATGCAAAAAAATAAACACAATTAAAAATGAGGTTTGAGGTTTAAGCCAATCTACTGGCAGGCTCTAGCCAAAATAGCTGATCCCTCGTTCCCTGTCACTCTCAATGAGGTATCTCCTGAAAAGGAGCTCCTGCAGGGAGTAGAATCAACTAATCCAGAGGAAAACTAACCAAGAATGGAAGAGTCTTCAGGCAGAATTACCTGATGCTGCTCAGGATTCAGTCGTGTACATCGACAGAGGTAGCATAAGCATAAAGCAGGGTGGAGACTAAGGGAGAATCCAAGGCCAAAGTAGAAATGCATCTGCAGCATCTCACATTGAGACAGCTTAAATAAGTAATCAGATACATTCTAAAAAATGATCTATATGATTATAGACATGTAAGTATAAAAATCTGAGAGGCTCAAGCAATACAAGTTACAACTAAAAAATAAGACAAACTAAAACAAATCAAAGACCATAAGGCAAGTTCCATCACTTAAATATAGTAAGAAACAGTAAGATTGGTACAAGCTGAAATGATCAAACATTTTTCAAAATTCAGATGTTATCCTCTGCTTCACTGGAATTATTCACATAATCTGCAGTGAACAGCAAGAAACATATTCAGAGCACTGCCCACACATTGCGTGTGTGTTTTAGTACCAACAGTCAGTCATTCAGATTCTTTGAAACGCCTAGAGCTTTAGACTTGAAAATAATTCAGCCATCATCCTATTCCAAGTCTTTGTCCACCTTTGAAAACTTTATGGTTCCCCTGAACTCAATGCCATCATTCATATCTTCATTTTACCCTTTAAAAATTTCTCAAGTTCTACACACACACACACCCCCCCCTTCATTTGCGTGGTTTCACTTTAGTCATATGATGCCATTTCTCCTCAGATGATATAGCAAAGTAAGTCCCTTCATTAAGGCCACCCAGTAATAAATACGTTGAAAAATAACAGACTTTTCTACTGATCAAGGCTTTAAGTCCATCAAACAGAAGTTAAAAAGAACTGAAAGTTTTTTGCACACAACACATCTTGATTTCAAATTATTTTTAAAATATTACAAATTGTGTTTCTGTTAAAATATTAATGAAAATAATTGTTGTCATCAAAATACAGTTAATAAATATGGGAGAAATTATAGTATGTACTTATTTACCAATCACTTCTGTGGCCTTAAAACATTAATACTAAATGGAAGGCCTACAGACAAACACTACTGTACTGAGAACTTGGTTATCACATTCAAAATCTGCCACTTGGAAATATGAACTGTTTATGACTCTAAAGAGTCAACAGTAACTTGGGACTACATGCTAATGTAGTAGTAATTTGTAAACATGGTATACCACATCCATCCTAATTTTTATCAAACTCTCTCTTCAAAGAGTCATTAGTACATGCAAACTAAGTACATGAGCAGAAAAAATTACAGAAAGCCAGATGAAAGCCAGGTGAGTTCTTAAATGCAAAAGGAAACAGATTGCTGACCTTCACTTGTAAAAAACATCCAATCACAGATACATAATGGACACCAGAATTGGGTGTTTCATGCTCTGATCCCATTCTCTTCCTACCACACCTGTGAAAAATGCTTTTGGAAATGCAGCCTTAACCAGAGGATACCATTTGTCTGAGTCAGTTGCTCCAAGCCTTCACAGGTCATCCAGCCATTGCCCAGGCCCCACAGCAGGCTATCCCTTTTGGAGTAGTGGACAGGGTTCAGGTATCACAGCATGCCAGCCACACTCCATACCCTGCCTGGAGCACCACCTATGCCTCCCAGCAAAGCTTCACCCCTGTACTGGGATCCACACTTCAGCAGCGATAGAAACCAGCACATCGGTTTCTATAGCAGCAGGTTCATTTGCCTGGACACTGGTAGCACAGTGACAGCGTAGCCTTGAGGTACAGAACCCTTTACCAAGTATCCAAACACCATAATCTCTCATTTTCCTTTTTCCTAAAGTGATACCAGAGAGCTTCACATCACAAAGCAAAACCCCATGTCCAGCAGGAATCTCTAGCCCTGGCAATCCTCTTTCTTATCTAGTTCTGCTTAACAGCAAAGTGCCATCGATAGTACTCTTCCCATGTGAGCTCAGTACATATTCTACCCAACGTGAAACCATGCCTTCAAGGGACTTAATGTGCCACATTGACATATATTTCAATAAGCACCAACTACACTTTGTTGTAAGAAACTATCACCCTGCTGAAGTTTTAAAATTACTCCAATCCAGGCATGAACAATAAGCTACAAGAACACTTCAGTTTCCTTATCTCGTTTGTTCTTCCTTAGAGCATTTTTCTCGTGTGAGCACCCAAGTCTTCTCTCATTTCCCTCTCTCTCACTGTCCTGTATTAGTTGTAATTCAAGCCACACTGGTGAGAACAGAACAAACCTGTAATAAAAATATTTCTGAGCACTAAAATGTCTGAGGGTATGTTAAAGGCACATATATCACTACAGTTTATCTTCTGTAAACCCAAGCTAACACTTTTGCTCACAGTATGCTAAGCCACAGTAGTCCTATTTAAAACATTACTTGAGGAATAATTTTTATGTTACTGTTCAGCTGTCATAACTACAAGACTGAGTTTGAAACCCCAGTATATACTTCAAATAAAAATTAAATGCTAATTTGTAGGAAGACAAAAGTTCAGACATTTCATTTATGCATTTACACTTTAGTTAAAGAAAAGCAAATAAAAATATTTCAAATGCTGAAAACTGACATTATTAAATTACTGCACTACTATTCCCTTTTCTCAAAATACATTTTCTTTGTATGCCACTCCTGATCTATTAATGCAATTCATTCAGGAATCTTAATATTTAACCTCTTATTCTTTCTCTTTTGAACATCTGCTATATCCTGTGCATATTATTATGCCTAAGAGGGAATATAAGAGTGAAAAACAGGGTAAGAGACAAACAAGGAAAGAGCAAACAACCTGTTTGCTTAGATTGTCATCAATTATCTGCTTTAAAAACGTGGAATTTTCAGTAGACCATTGATTTAGCAGCCCTGAAAATACATGAAACAATTTCTATACTACTATTACTGTTCTCACATTTCTAGATATTAAGCACTGTGACACTGAAAACAGCCCTACTCAAATATAGTAAATAATATTTCCTCAGCAAATCAAGACTACAATAATTTTTTCCCTATGATGGTTTTATCAGTCACATAATTGCCTGGGAGAAAGCCCACCCTGACATCTACTTCAAGCCATGAAGTAATCTCTAAGATGTTGGCTCTTGCCAAAATTAAATGTGCAAGCAGCAAGTCACCCCACAACCACAAGTTGTGTTTTCGGGATGTTGCAAGATGTTCATTATGTTAGGATAAAATTGATTATGTTGGGAAAGACCCCTTCAGTGATCATTTTAAATTAAATGTTTTAATACTTTAAAACCCCCGTAGGCCTCATTGTAATTAAAATCATAAAGAGTATTTATACAGTATCACTCAAAAAATAAATAGGACAGAAGCATACCCACCATCAAAATGACAAAGTTTCTTTTATAATATACTGTCACATCTTCCAAGAAAAATGGAGTTAAACAGAAAATACACAACAAATTCCATGTTCCTTAGGCTTCACTTGCATTTCTTTAACTACTTAACCTGTTTGAAGGAGAAACATGCCTGAAGATTAACTTAGCATGTCTTCAGTAATGATTGTGACATATTTAGGTGATCTTTCATTTGAGAACTTTTAATATCATTGTAATGAACACCAGCATCCTTGCTGAGGAGATATTTATTTGGTTTTCCTGGTTATCTTTCAGACACTCTAAGAAAGTAGTCCATTAAGTATTTCTTACTACTTGTACTTAAAATCTGTGGCTTATAAATGTGCATTTGTACTTCACCCATTATTTCTGGATAAAAAGACAAGCTTCACCAAGTATTCAATTTAAGTTCAGTCATCATAAAACAGGTCACTCATGGGTAGTACAATCAAGCTCCTTGCTTCAAGAATAGTTAGAATATAGAATTCTAAACATGAAAATCTGCTCTCATGATGAGATGGAACTTTATGCCAGATTTTAGTCTACTTCAGTCTGCACAATATAGTTAATTAGGATAAGAATGTGTGGCAAAAGCTAATTCTATATTATCTAACACAAAATCATTCATTCAAAGTTTCTTACGTTTCTTAAAAGTTCTTGTGTTTTCAGCTGAATAGATGGAATTTTAACCCAATTAAGTTGTTGGTAAAATCAATGGACAAGTATCTCAGAGGATATTTAAGGTTCACCTAGAGTAGCTAAAGATACAATCTAAAACAAGAGAATGCATGATAATCAAGCATTATACACCTTAGTCACTCCTAGAAGCAACGATTTTGAAATAATCATGGTGCCACTTGCAACTAAAGCTTTTCTTAGAGCTGAGGTTTTAGTATTACTAAGGACTTTCCCCTATACAGACCCTCAACTAGTGTGCAACTTCTTCACAGCCAAAATGATTTACAGAACTCTTTTGTACCTGAGTAACATCTGCATGAAATTTATTGAGTCTAGCATTTTCAAGATCTGCACTTTGTAATAAACCCAATTGCTACAGGCCAAGTTAAAAGTTGGAAGAAAATACGTACAGACACACACAGTGTGCCTTTGCAAAGTCATTTCCATAAGAAACTAGGTTAAAAACTGCAGTCATAATTTGGAAAATGACACTTCCTTCTCCAGAACACCTTTTTTTCTATTTTGACTTTACTGGCAATATGTGCCAGAGAGTCTGCTCGTATCCAAACAAAACTGTTTCATTAAAATCTGAAAATGCTGCTAGGAAATCATCTTGATTCTTTTACCCTAGGATACATTCTTATGTTCATATGCCTCTGTAATAACATATTACATAAAAATGGGTGTTACATATATACTTTCTCAGCCAAGCAGAAAGATTTGTTTGCACCCATTTGATCGTGCATCCCTGCTGCTAACACATTAACTCAATACAACTCTACTCCTTGTATTTAGGTCAAAAAGGTCCTAGAAGGGAGGAGGCGTGTACATATGCATGATCCATGCTCTAAACTTGAGCAGAGAAGGGACAGCGCCACAGACGAAGCAGTTGGTGCCACAATTAAACAAGCCAAAGAACACAGCCACAAAAGGACTGTAAAAGATAACGAGCCAGCAAACGCATGTTGAAACACTCAAGGTTATTTCTGCTGTAACAGCTTAAGATCAAACCATTCTGTTTTCTCTAACGTACTTGGGCATGATAACGATGAACGAATACTGCAACCAGCACAGCACCCCAGGATGGGATCAATGTGGGTATTTATCAGAGGCACTGTCAAGGCTGTAAGAACACCAAGTCCTCAAATGCCATAACCAGCCCCACCTGCAACCCCCACAGCAGGCCCAGCCATTTCAGCTCAGGACTGCCCCCAGTTCTGGCTAAGCTATGTTGTTGATATCTCTGGGCTCAGGCTCTGCTCTCTGCTGCTCCTGACCATTTGATCAGATTGGTCAGATCAGAATCAGGACCCAGCTCAACCACTGGTGCCTTTCTTAACCCAGGTGGACTGCAGCAGTCTCAGCCCTTGGCTTGTCCTCCCACTGACCCCTCCTGCAACTCCCCAGCACGAGAGATCATTGGTCTCACCATCAGGCACAACCACAAATGATAAAAAGAACTTGAGGGAAATTAATTATCAAGTAACACTTGAACAGCACTATGAATATGGACTTTTCGATGTCGCCAAGAGGAATGAGGTTACTCTGAAATGCTGAATCAAACACTATCAGGCGAGTACTGAAGCAGCACACTGAAAGATAAGGAGCAGTCCAAGGCCTTGTAATCGGACTTCTCTTGGGCAAGATGACAACAGTGACTTCATCCTGCTGAGGGGAAAACCCTGCAGACCAGTGCAGGAGGAGGCTCACCTGCAGGACAGACCGTTCAAACCAGTGATGACCCCAGCAGGCGGCTGAGTGCGTTATGAAGTAATAACTGGCATGAGAAAAGATCCCTGAAGGGAGGCAAAGCAGCAAGGAAAACTAATGGTCTGCACAGTCTGCACAGTTCTGAACAAAACAATGGCTGATGCTGGCAACAGTGCTCTGCTTGCAACAAAAACCTATCTAATGTTTCAAAAAGGTGCAAAACCAAAAATCTGCTTCAAGACAGTTTGCAAGGTGATGCCTATTAGTGACTTGCCACAACTGGTCAAGTTCATTGACGACATGAAGAGAGTGTTTACAAATAGTTGCTCAGCAAGGGTGCCACCTGTACCAGCACTCACAAAGTGCAACAGGCAGATTGCAGCTCTCCCTTTTCCCAATCAGTATTTCGCATACTGTACGCAGATTTTTGTTTAAATAGTAACAGTTTCAAATGTGGATGGTATTGCTTTCCTCTCTGGTACTTTCTGGTTGATAGAAAGCCAACAATGAAAAGTCAATTTCTCACAAGGTTGTGAGAGAAATGTGGTGATGAGGTATAAAGATATAGTACCTGTACATCTAGAATAAAGTTCCTGGATAACAGTAGATCTCCGAAGAAAGAGCATATAAAACCAACATACATAAATGAATGCAGACTAACCTGTCCTGTGAGATTTCAAATTAAATATTGTTCATCTGTCTTTTTAGGCATGCTACTGCCGCACCTCAAAACAGTTAGCTGCTCCTGTAAATCCTTTTCATTTCCATCTTTTCCTTCAGATTCTAGACCTTTTTCTTTCTTTATCAGCAGTCCTCTTATTTTATTGCGAGCTCATCTTGCAGTCTTGTAAGTACCTCCTTATAGACCTGTTCCTGTTAATTTAGCAGGGACTGTGTCACACTCAGACACACTGTATTCGAGATACATTCTTACTGATTTCCAAAACTATCTGCTTTCTCTTTTTACCTACCTCTAAGAAAAATAAAATCAGTAGAATGAAATTTAGTTTAGGAAAGGGCAAGCTCTACCTTCAAATCCAAAATCTACCTTAGACCTTGCAAAGTATTTGATGAAATACAAGCAGCTCATGAGAGTAATCTGAGAACAAATTATATTAGAAACAGACCTCACACTCCTCACACTGAAGTACTCAAGGATTCTGTATAGTTTTCTTGTGTATTACTCGTTCATTAGGGCTGGTTGGTTTTATTTAAGTGTTCTAATGCTTTTATAAAAGCAGAAACAGCTATGGAAGTAATAAGGCTTGTAGTACTACAACATTTCAACATATTTTTGAAAATACAACGTATGTATTTCAGCACTTCTGATCTTACATGTGGCCTCTCTGAAAAATAAAAATTACACCCACTACAGCCATGTTGTAACTATAGAGAAAAAGCCAGCAGTTTGGGTGTACGTTGTTTATATAACTCAGTAAGAGTTGTACATAATCCAGGTGTGAATAATTATTGCCTATAATAACCATAAAAAACAAAGCACCTGCTTAGTTTTCATTATTCACTCACCTGACAAAAATTACACAGCAACATTTACATAATCTTAGGTACAGTTATGGTAAAAAGAATGTGCGAGAGATATTATTATGTACTAATTCTAAACCCCATATTCTGACTTTTAATACTTTAACTACAAATATTTGAGAATAATAATTAAATATTTTTGAACTATACCAGAACACATTAAAAATAAGTCTAAACATAATCTCCTTCATAACTTAATATTCTTATTTTACATAGTCATACATCATTCAAGGGATTGTCAGATTATCTGAACACCTAAAGTTTTAAAGCCCTGAATAGGAGGAAATCAAGTACTAGAAGTGCCTACACATAAGCATGAAATAAGTGGTACAGTGTCTATGCTTTTCTAATTACACATTCATATGTCCACCAAATATTGAAAAAGTAAGCAATTAGGTCCTTAGATTTAATAGCATGAGAGACAAGCCACATGCACAAAAACTATAATTCTATAGATATGGAATTAATTGTTGATATTTAGGACAGCAACTAGAGGGGAGGAAAAAGTACCACCAAACTGATAATCAGAAGAAAAAGCCCAGGTTAATCAATACAAGTTCATTGTAGATGAGAGGTCTTTTCTTGGGGGCTTTGGGTCACATCTAGCAAGCAAGAGACAGACAAGTCATAGCAAGAATATGTCAAGGACTCAATACTTCCAAAAATCTATATGCAGAAAGATCAGAGCCTCCCTTTTTCTCTGACAGAGGAGGGGCCCCAGCTTTCATGCTCTTCTGGCAAATAGAGGGAACATGGCCAACTTTCTTTGCATTTGCTGGCCAAAAGCTGAGACAGACTCTGTCTCAATTCAAACTTTAAAACCTTTATTGGGATGCATATGCTTGCTCACAGAATAGAGCTTTATTGTAAGCAAAATGGGTAAGGCGGGAAAACCAGGATACAAAGGCTTTTTTTTTTCATTATCCACTGATTTCTTTGACTCAAATGCACAGAAAATGTATGGGAGAGTTTTGCTAAATGTAAATACAAACAAGAACAAGCAAGTGAAGGTTGGTTTTTTTTCCTTTGTCCAGGGCTTTCCATTCTTCTCAACAGCAACCTCAGAGCTCCAATGCTGTCATACCAAATAATTGTCTTTGCTTTAAATCTGTGCACACACCTTCCTCAAATATTTTTACAGCTCTCCCACTAACTCATAAGTCAATTCTGCCTAGTTTTCTGTAAAGTACAACAGTTGAAATGAAGTTCAGGGGTGCACTGAAGCTGTTATGCAGGACAATACTATGCTGTACTATTGTAACTGTGGTACAGTATCTTTTGAGGCTAAAATCAGAAATTTTAGCCTCAAAACCAGCTTTCTCTACCTAGCCAACAAGACAACTGACTGCTAAGGATAAACATTTTCATTATCAACTCGCATAACAGAACGAAGAGTATGTGGAACAAAACGAGGGGATGACACAAACATGAAGTTACACTTTGGGCAAAGCAGAATGATATTCACAAATTTTAAGAGAATACACAAACTTGCCTCTTCTGGGAGGGTGGAAGTGAAGACCTCCAGAAAACCCATTACTGTCTGTGCATCTCTACCATTCCTACACCTCTCAGGTAACAAAACTCCAAACAAATGTTATGATCTGAATCCTGAAAGAGAATTCAGGCAGGCATAGTAGTCTAATACTATACAGACATTTGAAAGATGTTACTGCATATTTCAACACTGACCTGTTTTATAGCCTGCCGTCTAGGGAACTGTTTATTTCTACACAGCACTACTGAACCTGGCTTGCAAATCTAGAATCACAGTTCACAAAGTATAAAGAATTAATTTCTGAAGAGGATTCCCAGTATTGCCAATTCTTACAGCCATGTACTCAGAGAGGCACTGTTTATTCAGATGCCCTAGTTGTACTATTATATAATTACTAGTTGTACTGGTAATATAATCATTCATAATCTTAACCCCCAAAGTTAATCTAAAATTTTATTATCTCCTTATCTTGGTAAAGCAGAAGGACCATTTACAACCCAAAATGTTGCTGACTTCTAAGGTATTCATATTGCTTTATACAAATGAATCTAGAGAATTCATTTTATACAGATGAATTCTAGAGAATTTTATACAAATGAATCTATTTTCCCTGATCCCTCAAGTCCTTATATCTCCTACAATACAGAAATAAGGAGTTTTAAGACAGAGTTCCAGAATTTGCTCCATGAACATGATGAGGAAGCAAAACTCTTCCAAAACGTCTTCATAATTGAGTGACACAGGGATCCAGTGAAAAACATTTGCCATAGCTCAGAATTTGCTGGAACAAGAAAAAAATTCAGCTGACCACTAAGAACAAAAAAAAGGCATTGAATAATTTAAGAGACTCATAAATGCCTTCTTAGTCATGGGCCTAAACTAGCATTTTACAAGAATAGTCTTTCTTTACAGCAAATCCAAAACGTTTCCATAAGTACATATAAACAAATCTAATCTGCACAAATAAATTGGTAGTTGATGATACCTGCTTAACACAAACAGGAACGAGCAGTATTAATATTATACTCTTTCTCCACAGTGAAACTGACTGCTAAAGTTTTTAATGATCACAGCATTCCTATACCAGGGTACTACACATACACTTAACTTTTCTTTTCTTTTAGAAAAGTTAGGTGAGAATGGAAACAACTGAACAGTGCATTTGGGGGTTCAGCTATATTTCCAAACAAGTTTCAACTTTAGGCTTTTATCTACAAATGTTTTCTGTTTAAGTACCAAGAAGTACCTAGTTTGGCTTAGGTAAATAAAAACACCTTCTTCTTCAACCTGACACATCTAAAAAAAATAATTAAAGAAATAATAAACAATTCCGTTTCATACTGCAAGTTAGTTTAACCATGTATTGGAATCTTGCCCTACAGCCTTAGAAATCTGTTTTAACTAGAGGGACAAAGGCAGAACAAGTACCACAATGAAAACAACAGCACACAATACTACATGGACTTGGCCTAAGCTACTACAATTTCACAAGATGATGGAATACTGATAGCTACTTTCTAAATGCATCCAACATAAAAAAAAAGAAAAAAATCCTATAATTGTACTTAAATACTTAAGTGACCCAGGCTAATGAGCTAATGATGTAAGGAATGCCTCTAGGTGGGATTGTCATGGAGGTTTTAGTAAATGACACACACAGGAAACCATCTATTTTTAAGTTGTTTCTCCCTATTTAATTTCCAAGTCTACTGAGTGAACACCACTGCTGAAGTTGAAGTTCTTGCTTACGCTTTTCTGAATAAAAGCACAGAATGAGAAGATATGTATATTCAAATCAATAATGACAGCAGCATTCTGAGTGGCTCTTAAGACAAAAATATTTCCAACAGGTGTCCAACTCTTTGATTTTATTGTTTCTATTTTTGTTGTCTATTCAATAAATTGATTATTAAGAAAAACAAAAACAAACAAAAAAGGTGCAATCATACCAAAACAAAGGTAATTATGTAAGATTCTCCCCTTCTTTTACATCAGTTGGGGGTAAAAATGCAAACAACAGACTATTCATGCTACACTGAAAATCTTCAAGGGCTCTAAAGGAGCCATATTAAGAAATATTCTTCACCTAAAAAAATGCATAAGTACCATAACAGAAAAGATTTCAAGAAGCATTATCTGCCTGGTCTTCTTCGACACTACTGCCACTGAATTTGTTACAAAACCGTGGCCTTAGGCACAGCTGAGGAGTGAACATGAACTCCAGAACCAAGCAGGGATTCAGCCTGTTTGCCAGCCCCTCCTGCACTCAGAAATCCAGGGGCTCCCAGCCTTGCACAGATACTCCTCTATGTTTACTGCTTCCCATAAGTACTGTGAACTAAAATGGGTGCACACTGACTGATCAGAAACTTAAAGCTTTCACAAGAAATACCTGCAATGAGGTTATTTTCCCACAGCTTTCAGCAGAAACAATGCATGTACTCACAGAACACCCGATACACTTGAAAGTCACTGGAAATGTGACTTTTCCTAGAAAAATACTAACTGATTATTAGAAATCTCTGCCCACCAATGCAACAATCTGATTATAAATACATTTTAAAATACTTGTCCAAGCTGAACAATAATTAACTGGTTGAAAACACATCTTTGAAAAATGTCAGAGCATGAAAATTACCTAAAATTAGAACAGAAGCAGAATGCCATCTTCAAAACACAAACCAGCCTGGATATTATAACACTGGGGGTTTTTTTTCCCTTGCAATTTGGTACATAGCTAAAAATCCAAAACCCTAAAGGAATTAAAAAGGAGGCATTCGCATCAAGAAAGTTCCTCAAGAAGAAATCTACAGGTTGCTCTTTGATGTGAACTGTTAGTAGTGCACAAAGCAGTAGCTGGTCTGGTATGACGCCTTTTTATCTTGCTACATTCCAAAGGGAAACCAAGTTGGTTTTCCCCAAAACACTGCTGAAATGTATTTGTACCACTACAGAAAGAAATTAACCTAATCCAAGCAACAGAGTTTTGTACTTGGAGTAAAGGAATGCATTATGAAAATGTTTGAAAGAAGATGCAGTGTAACAAAAACCTCAAATACCAAGGATCACTGCAGCAGCATTCTTGCTGCATGCTGTAGCACAGACAGGGAAAAATACTGTGGGAGGAGAGATCTCACATCAGAGCATTGTCTGAAACAGCAGACAGCAAGGCCCTACTACACAAGGCAAGGTCAACGCAACTGGAGAGTCATCTGTTTAAGAAAACACACTATTATTAGATGCAAGTTATGCAGCACTTGTGCATACTAATAGAATAAAACCATTACCCCAAAATTAAATATTTTCAAATGGTAGCTTCGACTTTGCTCTCAGTGTTTCTACTTTTTGTGTCTCATTTAAAACATTGAAATAAGTAACATAAAGAACACTGAAAATGCCTGAGCATTTAATTTTTTAATTACTTGGTAAATGTTACAACTGACAAATACAATAGTATACTAAATTTTCTTTTAATGAGGAGGCACCACTTAAAACGTTGTAACAAGTTATTAAATATTACTTACTGATAACAATGTAGAGTAAAAAGTATCCCACAGTGGACAGCCTATTTAAACTGTTATGATATGCCTCGGACTACTGGGAGTAAAATGTCACAGTATATACACAGGCCCAGAGAATACACTTCCTTGTACAAGACTCATGCCTGTACTGTCTCTGTACCCAATGCTAAGCCAAGTACACACGAGTTTTGGATGTAAAGAATGCAGGAGGCAGCTCCATGGGGCACGTCACATACTCCACAAGGTTTGTGTCTCTGCTGCTCTAAATCATTTACTGAAAGAGCTGGTATTACCTGTGGCACCGTCACTGACACATGATAAATTGGAGCAATGTAGCAGGCTCTGGAAGAAGGATAATTCTGGTGGGGAGTGGAGCTCATTCCTCTTAGCTCTTGTTACCAGGTTTCAGTAAGTGCTGCCACATCAAGTTCTTGCTTGAATATGTTAGATTATTTATGAATGATTGGGCAGTTAAGAAGAAAGTATTGTGGACGGCCTAATTTAAAATCAGTGACATCGATTATGTCATGCACAGAGATGTCAGCATGACAGTATGCAAAACCAGAGGATCAGACTTTGATCCCACACTGACATACTTGCAAATTAACTTCTTTGTTTCAAGTAAAATCAAAATTCTGTGCCTTGAAACAGTATAAAAATATTAGAGACCTCCCAATATAGGAAATTCATAGAAAGTCTGTCAGCACTTTATCCTCAGCTCTTAAACGCAAGTCTTATTTCAGCAGATAGATGTTTTGCTCAAAAAAATCAAGGAGTGAAATATGATCAATATCTGGCAGTACCATGACTAAGGAAAACCCCACCCAAAGCAGATATACATATGTATATATATAGATTTGCCAAGACAAATAAAGCAGTATGCAGAGTAAGCTGGACTGCTCTCACATAATACATACTCAGTCATATAAGTCCTCAGTCTCTCTTCTAAGCAACTAAGGCTCAGGAAGGGACAACATCAAGGAAAAACATGGATTTCACACTAGCATGCTAACAGATTTCTAACAGAGACATGATGAAAAGCATTACTTACAAATGAATCAGACTGCATATTAAAGGTACAGACAGTTGTTAACCTGCTGTCTGCACAATGAAATGATAGCCACTGCTCAATAAAACTATCAATGGCTGCATTGTGAACAGGCATGAGAGTAAGTCTGTCTATGCTGGAGCTGCATGTTTCTTTCCAACGTTTCAGTTACTGGTATTTTCAAGTAGTATATAAAACAAAAAACAAAAAAACCCACAACAATAACAACAAAAATGTGAATTATTGCTAATAACACACACCATTGTCATTTATAAAATTTAAGAGTCACAGTAATGACCCAAAATCCATTTTGCACTAAAATGCTGTAGAAACAGGAAACAAAATGACAACCCGTGTTCTGAAGTGCAGTCATCAGTGTCTTATAAGAAAACATTCCTAAAGAAATGCTTTTGTAAATATGCACATAAATTAAGATGACTAAAAAATCCCTTAGTTTAATAAAAAATCCCTATGCAAACCATGGGCTTCTAATGAAATAATAAATTAATTACTTTTTGCCTCCTAATAACTGAAGTTTTCCTTTAACTAATTCTCATTTCAAATCCAAGAACTATTGCTAAATTAAACCTGCTCTTTCAAAAAAAAAAAAAAAAAAAAGAAATCTACAATCTAATCTTTCATGAACAGTCATGACTGTCACTTTTCAATATGCACCTTGCTCCCATACTGGAATTCCATGCAGGTTCTAGTCACTAGTGGATCTTAACATTCATATTTCTCTTAAATATAAAAGCCCTTTGATAAAAGAAATACTTCTATAGATACTTACAAATAGTGCTCAAATTTTTTCATTATATTCTTTGGATAACCTAAATACAGAGAATTTCTTTTTCTCATATTACAAATCTCCCAAATCTCAAATTACCTTATCATCTTCATGAACTTGCTCTATGATCTCCAGTAAACACAGTTTCGAGAAATTTTTTATTCTGCAGTAGGGCTTTCATGTTTCTTGATCTAAAAGTTTTACCTTGTGGCATTTCTTTTCCTTCTTAACGTCTTGGAACTCTGGTTTGAACATCACGCTTTTATTGCACAAGATGTATCACATGAAATTAACGTTGACTGAGAGGACAGGAACTGCACTGCCTCGTCTACAGTCATGAAGTCTTAATAATAAACATTTTACCATGTATGAAAACACAAATGAACTCATTATAGTATCTGAGATTACTACCTCAATATGGCAAGAATGAATTCTATTTAGATGACTAAGAAAGCAAGACTTTTAGTAATCCTCTGCAAATTTATGCAGACTGGACATATCTTATGTCTTGAGAATTTCTCTTGAGCACTTCCTAATACACAAAACACAGTGCCTGTTTCTGGTTTCACCTTGTATGTTTCACTGCTCACACATTTGTTTTGGTGTTTTTGTAATGACCACAAACATTGGTTGTCTGCCATTGACTTTTTAAGGGATACCTTAGATCAAAGATGATTATTTGTAGCTGGAGAAACATGACTTAAACTACATAACAGCCATGGCTCTGCAACGATTACTAAGTACCTGCTTCATAATTGGCAGGTTCTCTGATCTTCTTTCAAATGTAAAAATGTAAAGGATGGAAATATTTAGTGAACTTTTGTCATACAAACGTAGAGGATGGAAATATTTGGATAACTTTATCATAATAACTTTTAGCATAATAAATACAACAAGAAGGCCAATTCTGCTCCTTACACAAGTGCCTCCCTATGAAACAAAACATTTTACTGTTCCTTGAAGTACAGCTGATCCTTCAGGCATTTCTCTACCACTCTTAATCCAGCCCTTCCATTTCCTTTATCAGAAGAAGCCCAGTTCACAGTCACCTGTATAGGCTCTTCCCTTTATCACCCGTGCTGGTGGCATCCCAAGAGGGTGCAGCAGAACAGATAAGCATCACATCTAGACACTTTGGTCCTGATCCTACAAACACTTCAGTGAAATTAATTCTGTAAGTGTTTGCAGACTTTGAGTCTTTCTAACTCAACAACACTTCACCAAGTGGGGCAAAGAGAAGTCTGGAGCTGGGAGGAATGCACTGCCCCTTCACGCCTGGGTGTCAGGGCCTGCAGCACCCCCACAGAGCAGAGACCCACTGAGGGGGGAGAGAGGCAGCACCCCTGTCGCTCACAGCCTCAGCCTCCTTCCAACGCCACATCTCCGATGCACTGCACCAATCCTGGACTTAATTTGGCCAGACTTTAACATAAAAAGTACAACTGATTGTACAATCGCAGTGGAAGAGGAAGACTGAGGGATGAATTTAGAACAATTTCTAGCACGTGCGACAAGGGCAGCCCACCCCAATTCTCTTTTGTGTTTGGGGTTTTCTTGAACCCTCCCAGAGGAAGGAGGAGAAGCCGTAAGCCGAAGGTCAGGCGGGGAGGGCGCGGGCAGCGGGGGCTGCGGAACATGGCCGAAAACGGA
>VWZS01006620.1:124106-174174 GCA_013397075.1 Rhabdornis inornatus
GCCCCCCGCCCCGCAGCGCCCCGGCCGCGCCGCGGAGCGGGGGAAGCGCGGCCGCGCTCCGGAGCGGGTCGGGGAGCGCGGCCCCGGGCCGGTGCCTCCCCCCAGCAGCATCTCCGGGGACAGCACCGAGCCTGCGGAGGGCAGGGGAACGCGGCGCCGTTTCATCGGCGCTGCGGGACAACGCGGTTCGGTGAAGGCAGCAGTGCACCTCTGGCTGCGATTTTTTCCATAAGAAGTACAAGAAGGAAAAGTGTCACGTAAAGTTCCAGTTTAAAGGAACCATTCTCAACTTTTAAGCTGGCTATAGCTAACACGTGTTTGTTTAGGACGTTTTTGTGTGAAGGGCACCGATTCTCATAACAAAGGTATGCGGGGATTGTGTCCCAGTGTGGGGCTATAAAACTTACAGTTCATTTATCTCATTCTCTTTGAAAGCAAGGAACTCGTCGTACCATTTTACATTCTACTATTTACATTATACTACTACTTGAAAGTCAGATCTATCCCTACGTATTCTACTTTGTTACCTGAGCAAACACGCATCGCCTCATTGCAATAATTATCTTGTGAGCATAATACAAGAGTATTGATGTCCTGTAGACAGTAGTAACAGTGAAGAAAGTTTCTTAGCAAATACTCTATTCAACAAATACATCAAAAAAGCCAGTGAAGTTACCCACCGGTAAGTTACGTATTTTCAAACAGTTTTTATGTTGTTATTTGTATTTTTAAAACAAATTAGGTCAGGTATAGTGTTTTATATATTTATTCACTTATTAATTCCTGGCTTTACATTTATTATCTATTCTGAGTCTTTCCATGGCTTACAGGTTCTGATTATTAGAACAGAGATGAAAATACCTCCACCGTAGTAAAGCACCTTGATCTTTTTAACAGAATATCATCTAAATAATTTATTATTTAGGAGACATGAGACATGGTCAGTCTGAACTAATTTAGGTAATTAGCTTGTAATATTGATCATTCTATACTGAAATACAGTACATATTGGATAAAATCCAGGTCCTGTGGAAAATTTAACATTCCCTTTTCCTCCAGCATGGCCTGGATTTCTGCACATACTATCCAAGAAATGCCATAAGACAATATTTTACAAAAACCGAAATTTGAGTAGTGAATCTTTTCCAGCTCATGTTTTGTGTGATATGTGTATTTTTTCAGTACTTTCATATATTTAGAGCCTGAATATTGGCTCAAAATACATTCAATTAAAAATATTCTAGTGTACACTACAACTTGTGTCAGTTGCTTCATAACAAGTCATGCAATGGGTTTTCAGCTTTACAATAGTGACAATGAATTATCTTCCAAACACACAGGCAACACCAGCCTTTCCACAGAAGCTTTTTCCAGTTTCTCTTCTTTTCCATTTGTTTTAAAGAGTGTAGGAAAGTTGCTATCACATTATTCCAGGGGAAAATATATATAATTGTTCCTTTACAATGTGTTTGCACTTTTTTTAAGCTTCCAAAACTCCAACAATAAAAGATATCCTATACTGAAAAGGAAGTGTTACATTTTACTGAATGGAAAATTTCGAGAAATCACCATATCCTTGACTTGCCAAAAAGGCATCTGTCTTTAGGCACATGTCAGTGGGCCAACTTAGCATACCAGGAATTAATAACAAGCCCAAGCAATTGGTTGCATTAAGGATTTTATTCTTGAGATCCAGCTCCCCACCTGTAAATGGAAGACTTCTTGTTTCATCAGGATACTGGACAATTATTTAATAACAATAAGATTTTTGAACACTGTGAAAGCTACATGTCAGATAAAACAGTGAGAGATGCTCTCTACAAAATAATTAGATGCTCATTTTCTCCGGGATGACATTTGCTTCTCTGAAATCGTAGGAAAGAAGAAATTATGAATATCAAAAAGCTGCAGGACTGCTCTTTTCCTAAAATGTATTTATGCAACTAACAGTTCAGAAATTGCATCCCTGCTAACAAGCATTGCAGGATGAGAAAAATTTGAATATGAAGAAATAATGGTGTCTAGACATATCTAATAAAGATAGGTCTGCTGCAAGCAGACCTGCTTGGGAAGAAACTAATTTCCTTGGTGACAAGTTGGAAAGCTGCTGCTAGGATTGTTAGCCAGGACATCTCTCCCTGGTTGTACACACAATGGAAGTGACTCCTCTCAAAAAAAGTCACCTCCCTTCCTTTAAATTTGTTTCCAAGGTGGGAGAACTCTACAGGCAGACAGATTTCCACTTTTTCTAGGGGACTCCCACATCTGAGTTTTGCAGAAGTGAATTTTGAGCTGCCTGGCAACCTCAGTGTCATACAGATGAAGAAAGTATTTTTTTTTTTTTGCGGACTTAACTCACGGGTCATGGTTTCTTTTTAACATTCTCAGCCAAGCAGAGAGTGCCTTGAGAATGTTTCAGTCTACCCTGTTCTCATGAGAACTCTCTATTAGTCATCACATTTTACCCTACTGCTCCATCAGGCTTGACGATACAGAAAGACAATACATCCAGCTCAAATACAGTATTTATAGCTATAGAAAAATACAGTACTTCCAGAAAATACTGATGTGTCTCACAGTCTTCTACCAACCAACCATGCATTTTGGAGTTTGAGTTACAGAACTGATTTAGAGATGAACTTCAAAGTGATGCATAAATACTAAATTCCACACATTGCCGTGAGATGGTAAGTATTATTCACATTATACAGATGGGGAAACCAAAGCAATGTGAGTTTACTTGGGCAATTTTCCCATCAGGAAAAAAAGTACAGTGGTAGCATCAGTACTCAAGGACACCTGGCTTTTTTTCTGCACTCAGTCTGAACTATGTATCACTTGCCTAAACCCTTCAGTATAATGTATAAAGGAATATTTTGTTTTTAATTGTGGTATTATATAGCAATATTTTCAAACAATTTATTTAACAATTTACATAAAACACTTAAAATATGCTTTTAATTTTAAAAAATAGCCAAAAGGTTTTTTCCTTGGGCTATGCTCCAAAATTCACCCTTCAGCTAAGACTAAAGAAAAGCACGCACACTTGCACAAATGCAAACAGAAATTTTAAAAGAAAATTAGAAACACATGAAAGTAAGGACTGAGAATGTTTTCTTAGCTGCACTCTGATTTCAGTACAGCAAAATTTTCATTGATTTACTAATGGACAGGCAGTTTTCTTGTGAAGAAACACACAGGCTTTATATGCAATTAATTCCTTGCTTCCAAGAAACCAATTATTATTCTACAGAAGTACAGTCCATGGAGGCAGGGTGGCAACTGCTCTGTCAGGGCATCCCAGCTCTCTGTAAAGCACAACCCTGCTTCACTCATAAAGGGATTCTGCCCCATGAAAACACTTCTTACAGAAAGGCCGTTTCACATAAGACAATTATTTTACTAAGAAACCTATTTTGAGGCTGTTTGTGATTGCTAGATAAATAATCCCAACCAGTACAACATCTAGATACTGCTTCAAAATAATAAATAAATGACAAATAAACAAACAAGACAAACTACTTGAATTTCAAAAATTGTTTTTACATTATTAACTCTGGACCAGAGGTTTCTTAGGAAGTCTGCTATTCTACAAATGTTCCAGAAGCTTTGTAACTATATTCCAAACTTAATGTTACGTTATGTGATGTGAGGTCGGTTTTGCCTGACTACTGTAACCATCAGCAAAGAGGCAATTCTGAAATTCTAATGAACTTGCTCAAAGACTTTCTGACATTTCAATTAGGAAAAAAATACGAAGCTAGATTTAAAAAAATAGCAGTTAAAAAAAAAGCTGAATCTATGAGCTTTGGAATTGACATCAGCTGTTTGACTTTCAAATCATTAATAAAGTCATCTCCCAATTAGTCTTTGGAAGAGATACAAAAGGTTTCCTAGTAAACTTGAAAAAAGCTCATATACTTTTTTCAAATATCTCTAGGAGAGAACATTTCTACAAAGGATAATTAATCATAAATATGGAATAATTGCATTATCATTTTTTTTGGCTACACAAGTTTCATATTTCAATGAAGTAGCTCCTGATGTAGCTCAAAGAAAGCCTTTTATGCCTTAACTGTATTCCCATTGTATAACTTACCTATGTTTTTAGTATGCCATTATTTTATGATGGTTTTTTAAGTTAGAGACTACATTAGAATACAGGTCCTCACTGGAGTGATAACTTGTTTATTTCATATTACATTTCAGGGACAATGGAAGCCAAAGTATTAATACTAGTAATTTAACAAAGTTAATAATTTTTTAAAAATTGAATACAATACCATAATTTTCTGCTAATTCTCCCTAAAAAAAACCCCAGAAGATGGAAAAGACAGCTATTAACTGTTTAATCGATGAGAATTTGAGAGTCAATAATATACATAAATATTAGTGATCTTAAAGTGGCAAGTAACTAGTACTTTCATTCCACATCAAATTATAGTCATGATGAAAATGTGTTGAGAGGCCTGCTTTATTACTTTCCTCATATAGTCTTAAAGTTCCTCAAATACACAGTAAAATCCTTATTACATTTATAATTATAAGATGTGTTGTTTCTTGAATAAAATTACATGGTCCACCCAGAATGGAGCATTGTCCCGAGCATCTCAACAATAAAACCTGATTTACCTAATCTATTACATGTATTTGTCTTTGTTAATGCCATTAACTGTTGAAGTTCACCAAATTAATCATGTTGAACACTATTTCTAGGCTTGTTTTTCCTGAGTGACATTTTCAAGGGAGTTCCACCAAAAGGTAGTTCTTCTATTGCCTCATGATTGTGTCTTTGAATACTAAATTATGACTGCACTCACAGATTCCCTTCATGTGCAAAGCAACAAATTACCTGCTTTGCCCATGCTCTGTCATCCCTTTAAACAAGCAGTCAAGAAAATTAGTTATTCATGTAATGAATAATAAAATCTGTATTGTCTTTAATGCTCATGTCTGAACAAAAACCAGTCTAGAGGTTATTTTAATATTAACCCCGTTCTGTTCCTTTACTCAACAACCTGCCATAGTACACATTTGATCAAATTCAATAACCAACACAAGAATTTGTTTAGGTAACCAACCAGACCATTTAAAGCCATAAGTTATTTTAACTGGTTTTCTTTCAATAGTTGAAAAACACGAGTGTCAAAACAATGGGCAATCATATTAGAAAACATGTACTTACCCAGTATGTTAGTATTTTTCTCTTCTAAGCGTTAAGGTATTTCATGTTGGGTGATTCCAAGTACCCTCTACATAAAAAGTGTAACTCAAAAACTTGTAGTGTTTTCACTGTGTGGTGTAATTCAGTGCAGTTTTAATGCAGCATTATTTAACAGAATAATTGAAAAGGAAAATAAAGTAAAATCTTTTAGCACTGTAACAGCATCCATGTTTTAGCCTGGTAAACACATCAATGCTTTGCTGAAATCTATAATAGGTAAGTAAATAATAATCTAGTGTTTTCTACAAAGCCAGGCTGACTGATTAGGTGTTGAAAATATGAGAGCATGGGAATGCTTGTGGTTAATAGCTTTTCAAAAATGAGCATTTATGACCAGGACTTTCCACAGAAAAAGCCAGACCATCAGACTGCAAAAAGAGTAATCACTATTTTGCTCTTTGCTCATGAAATTAAAAAAAGGATATTAACTTTACAATATCTATTACAGTCTTCTCCCCCAAAAAGGAACATTATTAAATTTAGTGTAAATTCTAAAAATACGTATTTTACAATCCATTTGTAAAGTTCTAGTACTAAATATTTAAAGGAAAAAATTGCCTTGTTCCATTGTAACATCAGTGCACATAGTTTCACAGCTAGTCCTGAACAACACAATTTTATGTAACCTTAAATACAACAGAGCTTTAGTAAAATGTTTTTTCTTTTATAATAAAACCAAAATAAACTTCAGCTTCTGTTTTATATGCCAGTTGAGATTCTTTGCAGTAATTCCTTTCACATCTGCTCTGCAGCTTTCAGGTTTATAAAAGCAGCATCTCCCAGTTTCCTTTCATTGAGATATCCATATGCTGTGTTTTATAGACATGTTGGTACAGTTTAACACCAAGTCACTAATTACAACTTGGAGTCAGATATATATGCTAAGGCTAAGAAAATAAATACATGTGGTTATGAAGCATTTAATACTGAAAATCCCAGACAACCTAGTCAAAAATTCTTCAAAATGTGATAACACCAATAAAAGTACATCTGAAATTATCACAAAAGTCATAAAAACAAAATTGAGATTTAAAGGAAAAAAGTAAATAATCAAACTACACATAAGCACCACCAGATTCTAAACTAATGACCCACCAGATTGTAAACTAATGACCTACAATAACGTGCAGAAAAACTACCAAGATCATGACAGCAAAACTGCTGCTAAAGAACCAAGTGGTTTGTGAATGGGGCTGGTATGCAAACATCTTCATAAAAAATTTGTCCAAAACAAATTTCTAAGATTTCTGAAGCCAGTACAGTGTTGATATCTCCTGGTTTCAAGTTCCTCAGTTGCCAGTGTATTGTAAATGTGATTGGCATTCCAGTGAACAGTCCATCGATGTTCAAGATTGATGTTGATGACCTCAAACCACATTAATCTTCACCATATGCAGGATTAGTTTTGCAGTGTCCTGACTCATCTGTAGAGCTGTATTTCCTTTTCTGAGCACCCTCACTGCACACCCAATATTCCTGTCCCCCTGAGAGTCCAACCATAATAGCTCCCATTGTTCCACCTCTGAGAGATCACAGTGGAAGCACAACTGAAAGTAGCTGCTGCTCTTTACAGCAAATTGTATATAAGCATTGTAATGATCTATATAAAAATTTGGGGGCCTGAATATATCCATTAAGCTCCAGAGAAAGAGGTCTAGGCTGTAGTTTTAAAAAGTGCAGTGTAACCCTTCGTGCTTCTGTCTAGAAGTTTCTAATGTTTTAAAAACATTTAAATGGGAGAAATGAAATGTGAATAACACTTTTTCATTAATTACCTACCTGGAACATATTTCCAACTGTGCACATGAAAGAGGAAATCTGTCTTGTCACTAAAAAAAATATCTGTAAAGACTGAAAAAATGCTTTCAATCCTGAAGTGAAGGAGACAAAAGGCAAATTAGAAAAACATGCTACAAAAATATCTTTGGGCATTAGAGAATTTGGAAAGACCAGAATGCTCCAGAACATTTTAAAGAGCAGAATCAAACTGGCAAATATATTTTCCTTGAGGAAAACAGTATTTTAAGTTTCTTGATCAAAACTGACATCTAGAGAGCTACAGACTAAAATAGTGTCCATCACCTTAAGCCCAAGTTTTCCAGGATTAAAAAAGGCATAGTAAAGAAATAGAAATGTGGGTATAACTCTAGTTTTCCTATTTTTTTCCATGCTAATTGTGGGATACAGGCTGTAAGCTGAAGCAAGCAACATGCTGTCAAGGGTATTCTTATATAATCATCAGAGAACAAACTGTTCCTTCTCTTCCTTAAATCTGTACCCAATCACACAGACAGGCTTTAGTGGGACAGCTTTGCTACAGAGAACTTGCCAGTGAGAGAACAAAGATTTTCCCCCAGACTTTTCCTTTTCTCCCCCTTCCCTCCCCCTCCTAAGAGAACAGAAGATACAAGAGTCTGTTCTGTAAAGCTGTCTCAAGATGATTTATGATAGACATTGAAATTAAAATTTACAAGCCTTGATGATGCAAAAAATATGGTTAATCTGTAAAGTTTATAGCTTGTCTTAATATATGTATATGTCTATGTGTATATGTGTATTTCACATCTTCCTTCCTTCCTTGAAAAACAACGTAACTCTGCTGATAACATCAGAAATTGAAATTAGCCACCTTTTGTGCAAATTAAGAAGTAACAAACTGCAAAGGAAATACAGCTACACGGTTCTGGCAGGTAAAGCAGAAAAGGGAGATAAATCACATAAGTAAATGACGCTTCTGGGGAAGAAAAGGCTGTCTTGCTATTTGCAGTCCTCCCATGTGAGATTTCAGATTTAGTATTTTGTTATCACTCTCCATTTTAATAATGGAAAAAATGTTTTGTCATATGGCAAGAATAAAGAACATCAGTTAAGTGTTTTCATATGGACTCCCTACATACGTTACTACAAATAGCAGAACATAGGGTCTTATTCATATCACACATAGATGACGTTTAATGAAGAACTTCAACACACGTCTTTTACAAGACATGGATTGACATGAAATAATTCTGGCAAAGTGAAAAAAACCCAATAGAATCAGGTTTACTTTTTAAAAGCAAACAGCTTTTTCCTTTACTTCCTGATCAAAACTCAATAGTGACTGAACAATTTTTATGGTAATATAAAGGAATATTTGTTGTATGTAATAAAGTACTAATGGGAAAACAAGAAAGTAAATATTAATACCTGATTAACAGTGCACTGTATTTTTATAAAATAAAACAGATTTGCCACGTAGCCTTCCCAAATAATATTGAGAAGGTTTTTCTCTTCTCTAACATTATTCTGCTTCCCAAAAACTGTCCAGTACTTCCTATGAAGTAGAACAACACCTAACAGTGCCAGTTAACACCAGCAAAAAATACTCCAGCCAACCTTCCAGTGGAAAACATGTTGACAAGTATTTTTTCTAGCTTACTGTAGTAGCTAGCCATGTGACCTCCTCCCTTTCTAATATTTCTCTCCTTTAAGTTCATACAACCTTTCCCAACTCTACCAGGCTTTAGGCACCGTATGGTGCACCTATGCTCAAAAGCTTGCACAACTTCCTTATTCAATCAGCTGTCCTGCCTGAGGAGGCTCTTCCAGCACACCTGCTCCTGTCCATAGTCCTGTGCTGTGGTGACCAGAGCAACAGTTACTGGGAAACCCTGGCATTGGAAATATTTGGCAGTAGGGCCTGGGGATGAGGTACTAGATGACATATAAGGCCTCCCTGCCTCAGCACCTGCACCAAGAACTTGCTCAAGAACTACATAGGGGTCTCAACCCAGCCCCAAAATAAAAATGAAGACTGGGCAGTAATATTTTTTAAATCCCCCAGCCAAGCAGGGCAAAAACAGCAACAAGGTCAACTGCTCAGACAGCGTACATGCTCTGCTTCTGTGCAACATTAGAACCAGTAGCCTAAATTCATCCTAGCCCATCACAATTTGCCACGAAGAATTTAACAGCAACAACGTACTTGCTATGCCTCCCTTTTAATTCTTTTTTTTTTTAATAATAAAAATGTTTAGGACATATGCTACATATCCAGACTGCATCATACCCAGTACCATCACTACTGATAAGATCCCTGCCAACTCACTGATGTTCACATGAAGGGAGCAGACCCTCTCTTCTTGCTCCCTAGAATTTCAGAGAGAGCCTTGACAGAGTCCTCCAGCACCATCTAGAATCCTTTGCTCTGGGGGCATGCAGGATACATCAGAGAAAAAACTTTAAGAGATTATTCAAGGGTCTGCTGAGCAGTATTCTGTGTAGTCAATAAAATGCTTTAATAGCATTTGGAATCCTACTTAAATTTAATATTTACACTGAGTACATCATTGTCTGAAACTTTTATTGTCTAGATCTGTGGATTTGCATTTTTAAGAGGAATTACTCTTATGCCCTAAGGAATAAATTAAGAAAGACAGCCCCACCTGCCGACAGAACAGTCACAGTACAGAGGGAAAATGAACTTGCTGGCCAGAAAGCATGAGTTTTCTTTCCATCTCCTTCATAGAGACCCCAAAAACACTTAATTCCAGCATTGCAAGAACTCAAATCTCTTTCTCCCTTTGCTCAGCATGTAAACTCAGCTGACAAATTAGTTTGTTATCCTTCCTAGAATTCACTGCTCCTTGACAGGGTAATATATGAACTATATTCAGTAGTGTCAGAAAATACAGTTCCATAGAAGCTAATTGAAGAACAATCAACTGAAACCCATTTGAATAGGTAATCTGCATATTTTATCTCATGCACTACTTCCCGTGCTCAGGACTGTAAGAACACTTTATAAAATCAATAAAGCACAGTGCTCGTAAGCATTTCACAACTTCAGTGAAGTTTGTTTTCCAATAATGGGAATGCTTTTTAATTTGAAATCCTTTGATCTCTTTTCCTTTTGGTTTTTTGGGGTTTTATTTTTTGGGTTGCTGTCCTTGTTTTTTGGATTAGTTGTTGTTGTTCTTGTTTTTGGGTTAATTTTTTTTTTGCATGTGTGTGTGAATAGCACATTCCTGTAATTTTGTTTTGAGAGTTTTATTACCTAGTAATAGCCTTTGTCTCTTATGCTATGTCACAAATCATTTCTAAATAAAGATTCTAATACTATCCAAAAATCTTTTCTTCCCCCCTCCTTCCCTCGAAGCTTAAATTTCTATCCATTAGATTAGCTGTTCCAAAGAACACATAGAACTGCCAAGAGAAAGTGGCAAAGTTTCTTTCACAAATAATCTTCCTTTGCCTATGCTTGGCACAGTTGGATCTCTCAGAAGCTAGATCTCTTGCTTTTTCTTTACTTTAAAGCAGGTAAAACAAACAGTGCTGAGTTGTCCTACAGTAAGTTAATTTTTGAGCATACAAGGTGAGGAGGATGCCAGATAGACAGGCCAACACTGCCAGTAATTCCCCATAATGTAACTTATAGTCCCTCATCTATTTTTCCCTAAGTTACACCCAGAAAAAAAATCTGTCACCTCCTCTCAAAGCTCTCAAGTGCAAGCTTGAGAAGTCCACTTCTGTTATCTTCTGCTCTTCTAAGAACTGACACCATTGTAGGAAGCAGCACTGCTGTAAGGATAATAAAAATCAGCAATCTTTCTGTAATACTTAGCAAATACTAACTTTTTTCCTCTTTGGTGAAAAATTAATTATTAACACACTAGATAATGGGAAGCACAAGGATGAATTGAATATCACCTTGTGACAAACGGGACAAGATTTTAATTCCAATCATGATGGATAGTAATAGAACAAAAAAATCCAGAGAAGCAGACTGTCACTTGGACACAGGAAAATTTAACTTTACTGATCTGCCAATGCTACAGTGTTTCCAGTTAAGAAATTAATGCATGGAAGTTGATGAAGCTTCATTTTGTCACTTGCTTGTTGCAAGGCATAAAAAGTGATGCAGCATGATAATATTAGCAGAATTTGAGGCCTATGTTCATATTTACCAGGGACTGTTTGATTAACAGTTCTTTCATTAAGTTTTACAATCAATGCATTCACTTATATTCCACTAATCAATGCAAAACCAGAGATTAATTCTTCAGGATCATTTTATTAGCAATGAGAAATATAAATTTCTTATGAAAATATTCTTAACATTTCAATATATAAGAATTGTCTACAAAAATATACTACTACATAACAAAGCCAGTAACTTCTACAAAACATATAATTCAACATATATTTAACAATACATAAGACATAGCAAAAATCCATTAATTACTGCTAAGGGTATTTTTACCCCTTTTTGTCAAACAATAATTCACATAACATAGGAAATTACTCATTCTGATATACAGAAGTTATCACCACAGAACTCTATGTGTGTTCCCCCCGAAGTCACCTGCATCTGCAGGAACATAAAGCACAACTTTTCTTTGGATGGACAGGCAGTTATGACCCCAAAAACATTCTGCTGGTAGCTGCAATGTCCTGCTGAAGTCAGTGCTCACATCTGCTGTCAGCACTGCCAGCACTGAATCCATGCAGGGACAGAGACAATATTTTTATTACCCTTGTGGGGCTGGTGCCACAGATGAGCCTGCCATGGTAATCATGGTTAGAGAACTAAAAAACAGATTCTGCCTGGGTAACTACTGCTAGTTACAAGGAAATAACTTCAAAAGAGGCTGTCTCCCCAGAAATAAACCTTCCAACAGACAACTCTCAAACAAAAGCTCAAAGATGAGAAAACACCATGGGAGTAGTTTTTTATTCTAAATTATGATCAAGGGAAGTACGATCCATTTTGACATTACTAATTACAGGAAGGACCATCTTGGACCACTTTTTGGAGTTGGGAATCTCTTTTCAGAATAAAAATTACACATTTAATTAGTAGTATAACCAATGTTGTTATGTTGAGGTTACTTTATGCCTGGTGTTAGACAAATGCTGGAAAATCCATTTTAATTATATGGACCACCCTTGTCTACACAATGAGCTTGTCAAATTCATCATGCAGACTTATTTAAAAGCTCTTATTTAAACGGCTTTTAGACCATCCTTTAGACAACCAACTCAACCTGAAAGAAATTGGCTGCTGCACAGCGACAGTACAAAGCCATCAGCTTTCTACAGAAGAGTTGGGTAGATAAGGCTTTAAGGCTACAAAGTCTCACTGAAGACCACCAGCAATCAGTGTCTTGCATAGTAAAGAACATATGAACCAAACTTGTGATGCATCAGTAACAACTAAATCTTTTTATCCCTATGTTTCTGTGCAAAGTAACCAGTACTTAATTATTACTTCTATTCAGAATCCACTGAAATCAGAATGCTGAATGAATACATTGAAATTCAAGAGAAACGTAACATTGTAACAAAGCAATTGCAATGCAACAATATTCCATCATATTACATAGGAAGGAGCTTCTATTAGAATAGTATATTTGTCCAACTTTAAAGATCACAACAGGATGCTACAGACAATGAACATCAATATATTTCTGACTCAAAGCTCAGAAAAGTAACTTTTGACCCTGAGAAACTTGCTGTATTAAAAAGGTAAAAGAGATCAGAATCTAAAAGAATCAAGGCTCAGCCATTTCATTTCAGATTCTCAAACTGTTAAGCTTTGAAGAAAAGTTTTACCCTCCTAACAGAAATTTTAAGAAATATTTTCAATTAAAAAACCCCAGCAGTTCATGCTATCCACACTTCTGTAGTTTCATTATCTTTAAGGCTTGCAACTAATATTTAGGTTTTCAGCCTGTATTTGACAGGAAGAAAATTTTAAAATTGAGGTGGTTGAAGAACTTAAAGCTTAAATGTCTTTCATTCTCAACATCATCTAGAAAAACCGATTACAGAAACTAGCTTGTCATACTTTACAGATAGAGAAGCCCTAGTCAAGTCCGTCATTCTCATTCCAGTTAAATAGCTCCCTAAAAGATTGATCAAAATCAAAACAATGTTCTAAAACATACATCCTCCAACATAGGATCTGGTTTAGATTATTATTTTAACAACTTAAATATTTAGCAAGGTTTAAGAACAGCAAAAGGAAATAAGCAGATGAAGCCATAAGGAAACCCTGTATGTTTCAACAAAGAAAAAAAATCAATCATCTGGGGGTTTTGGCACAAGCAATATTTTGAACGAGTTTCTGCTAGAACTTGAGACAAAAATTACAAACCACTATAACTAGATGTTGATTTCTGGTCATGTAGCATGTTTTCCACATTTACTTGCGTGTTAAGGGCAAGAAAACAATCCCTTCTTCAGTAACCTGTTCTTCTCTACTAAGTGTAAACAAGATGCATTGAAATCATACAAATGAAGATATTTTTTAATGTAAGCCTCCACATAATTTTTATTCTGTACTGGCAAAGCAGCATTCATATGCTGTAATTTAAACTACTGCCTAATTCAACTTCCTAATGTTTTTATATTGTCATCAAGTTTAGGCTACACTGGTTTTGCCCTCTCCAAAAACCTTACTAAAAAGATATGTACTGGATCAGCTCCCAGGGGTAGCTCATCATCACATAACCACATAAGCATTGAGCCAAGAGGAGACAGCAGGGCCAGCTGACAATCCAAGTTTGCATCAATCTGAACTGCTTTGGAACCACACCTTTGTAAGTGGCAATTCAAACACGCGCATATTGCACATGAACTGAAGCAGTAAAAAATGCAGTAAAAAATGAAGCAGCTTGTTTTCCTTCCTTCTCCTGAAAGCTGTTCTCAATGGCAGTGATGGTACAGGAGTAGAAAAACAATCCCAGTTCACAGTTTCAAGTATTAAGCAAAAAGGGTGCCAAACTGGAATTTCATTATTATGTGAGGCATTTAAGAGATAGTAAAGCAGCTTCCTGACCTTGTCAGCAGTAGCTGAGCTTCAGCATTCAGGAAAAGCAGAGAACAGACAGCTGTAAGCAGGAATTGATTCTAACACTCAAGTGGAATCTTCTCATATCCATAAACACATTTAGACTCAGGGTGCAGGTTTTACCTACAGAAACTCGGACAAAGACAGCTCCTCATATCCAGATATATGGAAAAGGTTTTTCTGTGAGGTAATGAAAAACACGTGGAGGACAACTCAGCCATTGGTCCCAGCCAGCACAGCTTCATGAATGGCAAGTCTTGATTGTTAAACCCGATTTCCTTCCACTACAGCACAGCCCACCTAGTGAATCTAGGAAAGCCAGTACACTTAATCTTTCTGGACTTCAGCAGAGCTTTTGTCTGGAAAGAGCATCCTTCTGGACAAAATGCCCAGCACACAGCCGGATAACTGTGTTACATGATGAGAGAGCAACTGGCTCAGGGGCCAGGCACAAAGAGTTAGAGAACGGGGTGACATCAGGCTGGCATCTAGCCTCTAATGGGTTCTAGCCTCAGCCCAGTTTTCTTCAACATCTTCATTAATGACTTGGACGCAGGACTCCAAGAAATACCAAGAATGACACTAAATTGGGAGGAGTTGTTCACTCCCTCAGTTGCAGGGAGGCTCTGCAGATACCCTGGTAAAACAGAGGGCTGGGCAATCACCAAGCATATGAAGTTTAACAAAGTCAAGTGACAGATTCTGCATATGGGGTGGGGCAACAGACAGAGTGGGGAATGGAGAGCAGCACCACAGAAAGGGATCTGAGGGTCCTGGTGGATGGCAGGGTGAATATGAGCCAGCAGTGCCCTGGAGGGCACCAGGCACAGCATCACCAGCCGGGCAAGTGAGGGTATTGTCCCCTCTGCTCTGCACTGGGTGTTGCACTGAGTGCTGGGGGAAGTTCTGGGTGCCACAAAGTAAGAAAAAGACATTAAGTTGTTAGAGAGCTTAACAGAGGGCAAAGATTAAGGGTCTGCAGGGGAAGACTCAGGAAGAGTTGCTAAGGACACTTGGCCTGTTCACCCTGGAGAAGAAACTGAGGGGACACCTCACTGAGGGCTTCAACATCCTCATAAGAGGAAGTGGACGGGCAGGTGCTGATCTCTTCTCCCTGTGCTCAGTGACAGAACTCAAGTAAACGGCCTGAAGCTGAGTCAGGGGAGGTTGAAGCTGGATATCGGGAAGAGGTTCACCAGAGGATATTTTGGGACTGGAACAAGGTCCCCAGGAAAGCAGTCAGAGCACCAAGCCTGTCTGATTCAAGGAATGTCTGGACAATGTTCTCAGGCACATGGTGTGACTCTTGGGGTGTCCTGTGCAGGGCCAGGAGTTGGACCCAATGATCCTGACAGGCCCTTTCTGACTCTATATATCATATGATAGCCTGACCCTGAAGTACTATTTGCATTTCGTGCCTTTGGGGTTGAAGTCTCTAGATCTGCCCTGACAGGATGCAATGCTTATTGGCAAAAGAAAAGACATGTGACCAGACATCTGTAAATCAAAACAAGAAAACAATCACCACCTTTAGTGATTTAGAAAAAAACATCTATCAAGTGTACAGAACACAGCATTCTCTTTTAGAAAAACACTAGAGGTGAAAACCTCCTCAGAATACAAACGATCAAATAAAGATTCAAGTTAAAATTTTCTTAAACTTTACTGAGACAAGACCCAAAAGTATGTAATGTTCAACTTGGGAAAACTTCATGATACTAAACATTTAGTCCTCCTGAAATGTGAACGATACCAAGGTCAGTAATAAAAGTATTTTCTTTAGTATTTGTTGCATTCAAAATAAAGCCTACAAAAATGAGATGTGCAAGAGAAGTGATAAATACAGACTTAAAAGGGCCAGCATGAAAAGTGGGACTGAAGTTGCCCACTAGCACAGTGTGATGCCATGCGGATGCCTGAATGTGATGTGCATGCATAGCATCACCCTTCCACCAAGCTTTCCTCAAACCTCTTCTGTAGAATCCCTGTATGACCTTGGCCAACCTGCACCTTCTGTGAAACTGCAATTACACCGCACTCTTGTACATTCTTACGAAATAAGCAAAAGCTTTAATGTAAATCCTCCTAAGTTTATGAAGGCAAAGGAGACTCAAACTTGTTCTCATAAAGAACTTTTGTATAGAAGAATCTAAAAAGGGTCATAAGCAGCATTAAATAACCTATATTAAATACCTAAAAAATATAATCTTTTGCATAGAATAAAGAAAAGTGCAGCTACAGCGCAGCATTCCATACCAGAAGAAAGGGCTAATTTATGGGTGGTATATAGAATTAACTGTTATCTCTCACCACTGAGACTGCAGCAACTAAAGACAAGTTTATAGGGAAAATCACTTTTGAAAAAAAAGGTGATTATTGTTTCACTATGTCTGTGAAGTAAGTGCAAACACAATTCTTTTTTTAAAAAAGCAAAGCTGATAGGTAATTTTCACCAGTTAATTTTCTCTTCACATTACTTGGAAAAATGAAATTGCTTTTGTTCTTTTAGAATCCAAATTAAAATTAAATCCACATTTGGCATCTGTTTTGTGCAAAATAATAATTAGAAAGCTTATAGAAGTACAAGCTTTATCTGCTCTATAAAAGCTGTTGTTTAAGGATTATCAACTCTTCATGCCCTTCTAACTTTTGTACTGCAATCCCTGTGGAAATCAAGTACAGAATAGCATTAAGCCTGGGAGACTTATTTCCACTGCTCTGAAAAACAAAGAAAGAGTCTAAGTGGAGAGCCAGGAACTCTAGGAAAATAAATATTGTATACTTTTGAAAGGAAGCAACAACTTTTAAGTATCTTTCTACAGCCCATATTAACATGTCTAACCATAAGAAAGGAAAGTATATACCTCATCAGTTGCAAAGGCATCTTCAATTTTGGTAAAAAGTCAACTTATTTTACTGGATATAATTTGGTACTACAATTTGGCAAATGGGATACTTAAATAAAAATAAATATTGTATTTATATATCTTTCAAGATTGCTTGTTTCTGTAATGAATTAGTGTCTGTACTGTTAGATTTCCCTCTGTTTAGCTTTTTTCACACTATGTCTCCACTTACGAATGGCGGTTCCAGAACTACTGGCTATCACACAAAGGGCACCACCCACAGTCCACCAAGTTGGTAGTTGATTGAGAAAAAGAGCTTGTAAAATAAAAGCAAACACCACATCCATTGTTCTCATTATTGATACAGGTCCAGCTTTCTCTATCTGTAACGCTTTTGTGAGAAATATCTGACCCCCCAACCCTAACAAGCCTATTAATACTAGAAAAACCCTATCTCTACCACAGTGTGGTAAACGCCATACATTCAAAACAAACAATGTTATAACACATCCAATTAATCCAATGACAGCATAATACCAAATCGACAAGAAGTAGTGCACAGATTTTCCCACCTTCCTTAGGATAACAAGAGTTGAGGCTGCAGATAATGTGCTTGCAATCGCTGCTATAGTTCCTTTAAGGTGATCTGAGTAACTTCCTTCAATGCCCGAAACACGTGAGCCAAACAGAAATGGTGGTCTGGCAATAAGAATCACTCCAGTGACCGCAAAGAGAGTAAAAAGAAGATCCCAAAGGCTGTATTTCTCTTTGAGAAAGATCCATGCCAGCAACGATGTAAAAACAGGACTGGTAAAAGTTATAACAGTGGCATCAGCTAGTGGCATGACTTGGTAAGCATAGTAGAGAAGAACCATTGCAGTAGAGCCAAGGGCTCCTCGGAAGAAAAGAAAAATTCTTTTACCTTTTGGTCCCAAAAACCCCGTTCTGAAAAACAGAAATGTCACATTAGTGTCACTGTCTTGCTTATTTCATGACCAACATCCAAACATATTTAAGTATGGTACACACCTCTCTAGACAAGGGAGTTTAAAACCCAAATATTCTTAACTGTCTGATCACAGACCAATTTATTTCCATAATGACCCCCAATCACATCCAGAGTCAGAAACTGTTCTAGTAATTAATTTTTCCCTTGCAAAATAACCCAAGAGCATCTACAAATTACCTTCTGTTTTTTTAAAATCACCTCTTTGTGGAAATCAAAGCATTTGATACAATAATCCTAGTAGAAGCCTCTACCATTCAGGGAGTCAAAGATTTTCAGTTTTTTGAATTGTATTAAGAAACTACCAACTAATCTAAAATAATGCAACTGAAGTCCAAACTAAAATAACATTGCAACCATAAAGAATTAAATTCTAGATCTAGTTTTAAGAAATAACTTTAAACTTTTTTTACACTTACTTGTAGTATATTAAACCAGGAAGAACAAATGCCATTTGGAAAACACATCGAAATGCACTCACTTCCACTGCATGTACATCTTCTATTATTTTAAGAAGTAAAGAGGCCACTGAGAAAAGGAAGGCAGACAGTATGGTATAAAACAGACCAAGTCCTGGGCATGTAGCTCTCTTCTTTGTCCCTGCAACAGATAAACTACAGTTAATAAGGATCTCTTAGAAGACTTCTCTGATCAGGCAGCTCCGCACACTGCAGTGCTCCACGTATCTGTACTGATTTTTGTGATGGAGAACAGAGGAACCAAAGAAACAAATGCAAATATTACATATATTTACCAGACCTAACTTGAAAATACTTTTCTCTGACCATCATGGATCCTCTTTTTTTCTTTAAACAGTGCATAAGAGATTAACTCTAACACCTGAGATACAAAACACCGCAGCTCTACATGAATTAGTAGACTCAAATTCTTGTAGGTATCAAACTAGTACTTACTAGTGATTTACTACAGGGGCTAGTCACAATTCTGCTCAGGAATCAATAAATATACCAGACTACAAAACAGTCCATGGTCAGATTCTGAAACTATTACCTTGGGAATCAGCTGCTTACTTAACTAAGGTTCCTAAGCAAAAATTTAATTTCCTTTCTCACAAATACACAATGTAAAATCTGTGTACAGAACATCTTTTTTGTTATATGTCATGTTTATTTTGCAGCTAAATCACCCTAAATTTTACATAGACCAACAACATTTTTATCTTGCTGTAAGAATCCAAATATTTTCTTCAAATAGGCATCAAATACACATTTTTAAGCAGAATAAATTTAAGTAACTAATGTTAAAACATCAAAGGCCTGATGTCTATCAAAATTCGATGAAGACCTTAGTTTATACTTATTTATCAGACTTCTGCTTCCTGAAAGTTTCCCAAGTCTAATGTTTCTATTAAAGTTTCCTCATTGCCTCAGGCTCTCTTCAACACACTCTTCCTCGTTCCACTCATTTTCTCCACTCTGAACTATTTAAAAAAAAAAAAAAGGCAAGGAGAGGGAGAACTGTGAGACAGATAACTCCAAGGAAATCAGCCTTTTTTGTTATTGCTTTATTGCATAAAAGGAACAGTATTTCCACTGAACCTAGAGGTGAACACCAGGGAAAACAGAGCCCATCTAAAAATCTGAGTGGGACATCACCTCACTATCTCTTTCTCTACCTGCATAAAACACTGGGAGTTGCCTTTTCTTCTGTGACTCCCTCTAAAGATAGGAGCAAGAACTCCACGTTCCTCCCAGAGAAAGTGTTTTGATAAAAGAGTGCCTCATCTCACATGAGCGTGGCAGCCTGTGAGCCTTATGGATCCTCTAAAACATAATCAGCCGGGTACTGCTGCGAGTTGCTTAGCAACTAAGTGTGGTTTTGAGAGGGTTGTTGTTTTTGGTTTTTTTTAACAAAACTTGTCACAAACCATTTTGATCCTCCTTGAGATCAGCACTCAAGGCTGAGAAACTGCCTCTTATTGACTCAGAGGGGAGACTGCAGGCTGACAGTCCTAGGGCTTTACAACAGCAACCACAACCTGAAGTAGGCAAAAGGTTTGCTTTTCAAGGAATCCTGCCACATTGCAGCTGAAAGTGAGTTACAACTTCTACTTGAAATACTTCTGTTTAGCAACAGCTTCTTACATAAAACCGACTATAAAAACTACAACCAACCAACACTGGACCAGGACATATACCAACTATGAAACAAAGTGGATTTTAAAAATGTTCATGAACTACGTAATGCCTTAATCCACATAGTCACATAACAGAACTACAAAATCAACAGTCTCTAATATTGAAACAAGAGAAATCAGACTGGCCTATAACTGAAATGGGAAATCCAAACTCAGGCTGGCTTATGGATGAACACAGCACAAACAGAACTATTAACTTTTATTTCAGGCATGATAGCTTCTCTGGTTATTACAAAATGAAGCCAACCCAAATAAAGGAAGTGTTGAAATGGAAAACCAATGAAATTAAAGCAAAATGCACTGAAAGGATCTTACACCCAGAACTAAGCTTTGGATTGTAAGGAACAAACAAAAATCAGAAGCAACTAATTTCTGTAAGCTACCCAATATACCAAGCCTATCAGAAACAGAATCTAGTAATACTAGCATTTAAACCATCAACATCTTGAATTGCCAAAGCAAGTACTCAGTGCAATGAGAAATTGTTTTATTTCCTTTTAAAAAGAAGATGGTCCAAGTTCTTCTACCAAAAACAAGAACTGCAGTTCTGAAGTGTACTTATTCCAAAGTAAGTTTTAGGAAGAAGTTAGGTTAAGATAACATTCACACCCCACAAAATATTAAGCCTTGAAATACTAGCCTAACACCATCAAAACAGTCAAGCACCCATGCTTTTTTCAAAGAATGTAGCAGCCTGAAAATCAAAAGGTTTCAAACAGTACCCAAGTCCTCTTTTTTGAGTGGCTACAGACTTGGTTTCCCAATTTCATTCCCTGGCCATCTCCACACATAATGCTTTCAAACAATTTTCCACTCCTATTTTAAGTCACAGGTAAATGCCTCCCAGTGTGCCCTGTTTTAGGTATAAATTCTAATTGTGTTTTTAATGCTTTAATTGTGTACTTTGCTTCAAACAGTTTTTATATTTGCAAAATGCATGCAATGAAGAAAATGACACTTCTTACATACAAGCATCTCAAGAATAGTAGCAGAGGGAGAAGAGTACTAGCTATGGGAAAGATGGTCAGCGAGAAGATGATCCCCCCAGACCTTCAGGAAAGGCAGAAGAGTCACCACATTATAAAAAGCAGAAGAGCTCTCTTTGACGCCTGTAAAGTGCCAGGAGCAGAACAGGCTGCATTGGAACTAATCATGGTCATGCAGACAAGATCAAGGCATGATTCACAGTCAGTCATAGACTCAGTCAACAATTTTGTGAGACAGACAACCCAAAACCAACGTACTCTTTCTGGTTAATTAATGAAAGTTTATCAGGATTTCAAACACAGGGTTTTTTTCCCCCAGGCTTTGCTTTAGAAGTGACACTAATGTGAATTTCACTGGTGAAGGACTCTGGCCTCTCCACAGCTCACCAACAAATCTATTTGCTGCAGGAAAGTCAATTTCAGTCAATTTTAAGACAAACACATTTGCAGTGAAGTAGTTCTAAAGAAAAGTACTCCAGATAACTCCAGAAATTATTTTAAGATGGCATTTATGTTTTAAGAGAACTCCACTTTAAACCTACATGTTCCATATTTCACAATACGTTTGTGGCTTTATCAATTGAAAATTATCAAGAAGTGAAGCATGGACTCGAGTTAGGACAAAATTACTATACTCAGACTAAAGCAATGTAAGAATTGCCCAAGGAGTCACAGTCCCAAGTACGTGGACTAACTGAAGTGCACTCTCAAACGCATTTATAGCGCCAGAAGTTCACACAGGCAGAAGGCACCTCTATTTACCCAAACCTGTCAAGTCTCACTTTAAAACTTTAAAAACAGGAAGTACCGTTTTCCCGAGGAATACTCGCTGCCGAGGCTCTCTCCAAGGCGCCAGAGCCGCCCTGCCCTGGGGATGAGCGGTCCCGGCGCTGTGCACGCTCCCGGGGCGTGCGGGGTGCGGGGCACCGGGCACCGGGCCGAGCCGCGCCCGGCACACCGGCACAGGGTACAAGGGCACGGAGCACGCCGTGCCTGCCGGCCCGCTGATTCCTCCACCGGGGCCGGCTTGTCCGGGCAAGAGAAAGGGGAAGAAAAGCGGGAGGCCGAACCGGCTCGCAGGTGACCCGCGGGCACCAGGTGCGAGCCGCCGCTGGGGACGGCTCGGAAGCGGCGAGGCGGCTCCTGCCGGCGGTGGGGTGGGCACCGATGCCGGGCGCCCTCTGCAGCCGCCCGAGCTCGCTCCCCGCCCCGCCGCCACGTGTGGACGGCCCGGTGCCCTCGGGCCGCTGTTTTTTCCCCCGCAGCCCGGCAATGTCACCCCGAGAGCGGGCAGCCTAGCCGGGACGGCGCTGCCCCCCTGCCCCGCCTGCCGGACTCCCCCTCCTCACTCCTCACCAGGTGCCTCGCAGCAGAACGGCCAGGACATGCCCGAGCAGCAGCCGCAAGCGCGGCGCTCCTCGGTGCCCGCCGCCTCGACGCCGGGCGCCGGGAACACGCACGGCTGCACCGCGCCCGGCCCGTCCTCCCGGCCCGGCGGCACCTCCGGCTCCTGCCCGCCCGCTGCCGGAGCAGCGTCGCCCTCTCCGCCCTGACACAGCACCATGGGGACGCGGGGCTGCCACGATGCTCCCGGCGGCTCCTCGGCTGCCGGCGACACCTGCCCTCCTGCGCATGCGGTGCGGCCGCCCGGCGCCGCCCGCCGCCTTCCCTCCGCCCGCCCGCAGCGCCGAGCACCCGCGGGGGAGGCTATCCCGGCTCCCGGCTCCGCCACCCCCCGGCAGGCCCCGCCTGGAGCCGGCCGGGCGGCCCGTCCCTCCCGCGGCGGGTACCTGGCGGCAGCCAAGCGCTCCTGCCGGGCCAGGAGGCAGCGCCCCGCCGCTTCCTTCCTGGCGTCCCCCGGAGAGGGACCCGGCGAGAGCAGCGGGAGCGGTGCCGGGGAGCAGCGAGGCCGCGGTGCCTCGGGAGGGGGAGCTCTGACACCGCCGGAGAGCGGAGGGGGCTGCGCAGGCCGCTGCTGTTTGTACAGAGGAGATAAAACACTGGGAAAAGGTGACTCGAAGTTATTTTAGGGGCGTTGTTGCGTCATCTGCTCGCCCGAAATGACAGCAATGAAAGCAGCGCTGTGTGTGTCCGTGGCACTGACCCCGCTCAGCTCAGCCTGGCCGGGCTCTCCGGCCCCGTACTGCCCGAGGTAACTGAGCCCGGCTGTCCCGGGGGAATTCCCGCTGGAGCGGGCTCTGCTCCCCGTGGAGAGCCGCGATGGCCCCGCTGGGCCCCTCAGTGCTGCCGTGTCAGTGAGCAGGGGCAGAGCATCGCTCCCTGCGAGAGCTGCTGCCTGCTCCGGCAGCACTCTGGGGTCAAAATGGAGATGGGAACCTGGTGGGCGATGCAGATTTTAGTAGGGTATAGAAATCATTTAGCCACCTTCTCGTATGTTTTCCCTAAGAAAACAGTGCCGCCTGAGCCTTTGGGCAGGGAAATCGAAAAGGGTAAGAGAGAAAAACAGGAGTACCCCTTTTTCTTTACCCATGAAAAAGTGCAGAATAAATGTAAAACGCTACATGTTTTCGCTTTTGAGCAAGCTGAATTATCAGTAATTAAAATGGGAGGAATTTCTATTAAAAGGAAAGATTTATGCTTACATTAATCTCTTAGCTGCATAAATTAATCTGTATTTATTTCTTTATTCTTAACAAAGGGAAATATGATCTACAGCTTTAGCAAAATGAATGCCAAATGGTAGATAAAAGCTATTTCATACAAACGATTTTAAGTTTTCCCTCAAGCTACCTCATGAAAGCTATTTCAAGCTTTCGGTGTCTTAATTTAGCACATTTTATAGTCCATGCTAACCCACCAGAGGCTGTAAGCATCTCATTATCTTGGAGCCAACATTTGATTAATATGACCAGAATTGTTTCACAAATTGTTCTTAACTAAAAATTAGATGTGCTATATCAATTATTAAAATAAGAGAAATCAATTAATAAAGTTTTGTTGAAATCAGAATTATTTCTGAATATTTACATTATCTGAACTGTTGTTGCTATAAACCAGGAATATAATTAAATATATGCTTCAGTATTTATAAACAACTTGTATTACAGTTCCTATCAACATGGCTCTTTACAAAGTGTATACTGAAAGCTTTACTAAATCTTTCCTCTGGAGATGCAAAATTTTCCTAACAGACACTCTTAATTAAGAAGTTACTTTTTCTTAGTGCACTTCTCTATTACTCAGAGTTTGATTTAATTTAGAGAGAGAGGTGTAAATAAACCTGGCAGCCTGTTGCTTTCTCGAGAAACTTACACTTCTCTGCACTCCAAGGCAGCTTTCACAGGCCAGTGAATCGCCGACACAAAGTCAGAGCTGTCCTTCCCCAGACAAGTTTTGGTGGAAGGGCAGCAGGGATTCTCTCTCAGCAGCCATCCCGAGCTGGTGATCCCACAGGTGTCTCAGAGGAAGACCTGGCACATCCCCTGGGCAGTGGGGGTGCAGCAGAGCACAACCACCCCAATTTTTGTGGCTGTCTGCACGGTCACTTGGTGAGTTGCCTCTGGAGTCAGTTACAGCAGAAGCAGCTGGCTAACTCAAGTCTTCTGTGAAGAAAACCAGAGCCCAAACATGATCCACATTACAGATTCAGAACAAATTTTAGTGAGTTCTTACAATTTCTGGCTATTTGTTAAAATATGCAGATTATATATTTGTTTTATAATAGTAAATTTTTAAAGTGCCACAGTGCCAAGTACTGAGCTGTAGAGGGTTTCAAAGAGACTGCAACAACCCCCTCCATAGCCCTCCCTGTCTGGTTTTGAAAGGGAACATCTGAGGGCAGTGTTTGTTTATGCCAAGATACATGAAGTGTTCTGTTTGCTCCTGGTCAAACTGCTAGGTTTGTCTCAGCTTGAGAGCTTCCAAGTTCTCCTTGTAAAGTACAACCCTCTTCTCTGAACAAAGAAACAGAGCAGTTGCAGCTGCCCAAACTAACCAGCAGACAAATGTAATTTGCAGTCATGCTGCCCTAGATTGGAAAATTAAGTACCTGCATAAATGTGGCAGGTCAATGTCTTATGCAGCTTTTTCATGAGATTAAGTCTCATCTGTGTAATACTGTGCCCAGAACTAGCTGTTCCTTTCTCCAGCACATCACCTGTAATATCTTTGCTGAGTGCAAACTCCATTAAGAAAAGGCTTTAGTAAACTGCAGCACCAGCTAGAATGGCATTTATTTAGTTTCCATTGTACCATAAGTGCAGAAGGAGAGCCACCAGTCACCACTCTCCACACACAGAGCTTTCTTAGGTTGCTCTTTCCAAAGGAAGAATATTATCATCCTCATCCAGAATTTAGGCACAAGTTTTGTCACTATAAATGCCAGGAACAAGCCAGTACTTCCCTGCAGGTTGAGCTACAGGCCTGACAGGTACTTTAAAGTCCTGTAATGAGTTACTGGTCTCGGTCTGTGTGCCTGGTTGGGGACCCTTTGGTTTCCATCTCCCCCCCTGCAAATGCTGTTTCTGACTCCTCTGAGTGGCCTTCCAGAAGCACTAACAAGCACAAATGACAAAGCAATTAAGTAAGTTTTGTAGAGAACCGTGGGACTTTTCTAAGAGATTATAAGAACTTTATCCACTATCACATCATTTATTTTATCCACTGCTGATATATTCTAATAAGCTTTTTGGAACACTACTGCTTTTGGAGGTTGAGTGAGAATTAAATAATACAAACTGAGGGAGCCCTGGAACTGACCTGGCCCTTACTCACCTCTCCTAAGGGCAGCACTAAGAGCTCTGTAGAGCTCCAGCAGGAAAGATATCTGGATTGCTGGTACTGCACGTGGAACACCCTGGTGACATCTATCCCAGGTTGATCTAAGTATAGCTGTGTCAGCACTTCACGTACTGCTTAAGCTATAAAAGTAGTAGATTTAAATCGAAACAGTAGTCCATATCAATGGCTTTTATTCTGGAAAAATGCCAATTCTGTAAAACCAAGTTTTAAAAGTTTAAGTTGTCTAGCAAAAAGTTCATCCAAAGAAGTATAGACTAATGCCAAGCAAGTAACAAAATAAATAACAAATTTGCATAGTTTCCTTTCCTTCTGAAAAGGTTTAACAAAAAAACAGGTAAGAATTACTTCCTCAGCTTCTGAAATGGATCCAACTCTTAAGTGCACTGTAATAGCCATTTACCTCTGAGTGCCATAAAACAGATGATTATTGCAGCACCAAGGAGTTTCATTGTCCTGGTCATTCATTGAAACTTCTGTCCAACCCAGAGTTGTTTGGGAATCAGAATAGCTGAGGTTGATGGGCACATCTGGTGCCTTGAGGGGTCATCTACTCCACCCCCCCTGCTCAAAGCGGGGTCAGCTAGAGTTCAAGACTCTCTCGAGATTTTAAATCATCTCCAAGGATGGAGACTGCACCACCTCCTGTGTTCAATCACACATTAAAAAAATTAAAAACAAAAGTTATGTTTAAAATTAATGAACACTTATAGTCTTGCAGCCCAGTGAAATGTGGTCCATATGAGCTCCTGCCCCTCCATCAAAATTCCAGTCTTAGTGGGTTTTATGTCCATCTTAGGTGTTAGAAGAGACCTGTATTTTTCAGCTTTCCTGTTAGGGTGCATGGTGAATGATTCTCGGTTTTGCCATCACCAGAAATTGCTTCTATGTGTTTATATAGGACTGTTATACAAACATTTTAATCTTGTGTCACAGTATGCTTCAAGTATCACAGTTTTTTTCTTCCTGAGTTGGTGGTTGTAATGAGTAGTACTATAAAACAGGAGATGGGGTGGAACATTGAAATAATAGGGAAAATAATAGGGAATCCTGCAATTATTGTCAATATAATGGAGGTATCCTGAGGCTCTTTTTAACTGCATTTTCCAAATGCAGTTGTTATTAGCTGTTGCTCTTCAGGAGACTGAAAGTACTGAGATAGGTAGATTCAGTAAAGGTAAAAAAAAATTCAGTGGTCTCCAGAATGAAAGATTTAATTTTCTTTACTTCTGAAGAATTGAAAAATAATGGATAAGCAGGACAATATTCTGCTTCTATACTTGTTAGGGTGCTTTCAATCCCATATTAAAGGTGTACTGCTTAGCTGATTTTGGTCACATAAAGGTCATGCTTCTGTCCTCAGATGGCTTAACTGCACTGCTTGCTAAGCAATCAAGTCTCTGTAACTAGTGTTCCTGGAAGGATGAATTAAAAATAATTTTCTACGTACTCTGAAGACCATAGTGTTTTCATTCTTGTATTTCATATAAATGTCTGGAGAGCTTATGCAAATTTAGATGGTGATCCTTAAATTTAAAAAGTCATGTGATTTTTAAAATTCTCTTTAAGCATGTGGAAAAGGCTGTTATTCCAATACATCTTGGACAAAAAAAAATTTCTTTTAATCTCCTAATGAAAAATCAGATTTCTCCTTTTTCTTTCTCTGTCATTTATTACCACCGAAGAACATAAACATCTAAGCAAACCAATAGAGTGAACTTTAGTAACTCACTGTTAGAAAAGAAAATGAACAGTAGTACTGGTTTTGTGGATCATTTGTATTTGCCACGGGCCAAAACATTTTAAGTTTTGTAAAGCACAGTGGTGGTGGGTGGCATTCAGGTCTTGGCCTGGTACTCTGAGGAAGCAGCAGCACTTGCTGTCGCATTGCAGTGAACTTTTATAGAGCATTCATAACAAGTATAAAATGCTAATCTCAGTGAAAGGAGTTTTGAACAGTAAATGTGCATTTACACACCCTGTGTACCTCTCTCTCAGCTGTAAGTCCATGTCAGGTGCATACACATACATGGGTATGTTCTTAGTTCATGCTGTGATACAGTGCAGGTAATGAACAGAATTCCTAATGTTTCAAACTGGCAGTACTTAATAAAACATATGCAAGGCTATTACTTCTACTTCTTTAGGAGAATCTATATTTTTAATAAAAACTTGGCAAGGCAACCTGTGTGAAAGTCTGAATTTGGAAAAGTTTCCTTTCTGGCAAAAGAATTGTGGGTGGGATTTTATTCAGGCATATTGTCTCATTTGGTGGGTTGAAGGTATCTGAGTACTCACTATACATAAAAAACTTCCAGGAAAGTGCCTTTTTTTTTTTTTTTTTAATGCTAGAGAGAAATGTAGCACAGAAACTCTTACAATTCCAGTTGTTTATTGGAGCCATAATTCAGTCAATGCAACCTTAGCATGTTCCCTTTCCCTCACTGCATTTCCTGATGTGTCAGTACTATTTTTAGTTATGAGTTATGAGATTAGCCATAAAACTGAGTAAAGCTCTGTTCCCTTTGAATAATTTGTTACTCATAAAGATTAGGATCAGTCAGTGTATACAGACATGCACACTGGAAAAAAACAAGAAGGAAAATACATAAAACTTTAAAAGGAATCAAGGAAAAAAAAGGTCAAAAACTGATGGCATGTGATTATGAAAAATAAGAAATGAGCATGCTGGAATTTATGTATGCACTGCCCTGGGTAGATGCTTCTCCTGGTAAGCATCTCCTCCCATTAGTTGCTTAAATTTAGGTCTTTCCAAAATACAGTGCTTTATTTTGAAATATCTAAATTTGGTGTTTCAACAGTGTAAGTCTCGAACATATTTTTCATTTACATTTTTTTCCAAATCTATCCAAATTTCTGGATCTTTCAAAAAGCCATGTTTGGGAATTTTGATAACTTTTCTTGGTTTTTTCCACCTCTCCCTTGGAGAGGTTATTGGAAATCTTGGAAATAATTTTTCCTGTTATTTAATTGCCACTATGTGTAACTGAAATGACTATAAAAGCTTGCTCAAACAGCTATTGAAGCGAAAGGGCTTGAAAGAGGGAAGGGCACATATTCTTTGAAACACAGACATAAAAAGCAGGAGTAGGTAGAAGGTTATCAGTTACCATTCTGCAACCTGCTTGTATAGAAATGATGAAATCATTAAATACATACTGCTTTTAAGTTATTCAGTTAGAGAATTAGTAGCAGACAAGAGGAGTATTTCTTTCTTCTTCATAGCACAAAGCACCATGGAGAGAAAAAAAAAGATAAATAAGATATTATGTAACCTTAAAGTTTGTGGTGGTGACTTTCCAGAGATTTCCTTTCAGGCAGGCAGTACAGTACAAAAGTACAGCTTGAGTGCCACTGAGGGTCAGAGCTCCCAAGGAGGAGTGGAGGAAAGTGGAAATTGCTCATAGTTGCCATTTTTGCTTGTCTTCTTTTGTTCTGCTCTATAATGCCCTTTGTGACTTTGAAAAGAAGATAATTTGTTCAATTATATTTTGTCACTGTCACTTTAACTGACATTTTACAGCAGTAGAAGTGGCTGAATGTATAGTTTCTCTTCGTGGAAAGGGAGAGAACTATTTCAATCAGCTGCATTTTTTGGCACTTACACAGTATGTTTCCTATTCTGTAAGCTATCTGCCTGGGGCTGCTCTGCAGGGCAAGAAGGGGGAAGCTTCCTTACTTGCAACTCCTATGAATTATTAAGCAATTGTTTATATGCCTTTCTTGAAGGAGATTAATTTTCATTAGCTTCTACTTCTCCCCAGAACAAAAATTACATTAAATGTAAATAACCTTGTCACAGGTGATGGATCAGTATTACTGTATTGGGACTCTACAATACATTTATATATTTTTATATATGTGAATGATTTATTTTATTGTTACATTATTATATAAAGCATATTTATTTTGGTATTTATATATAGACACACAATAAACATATGAAACACTAACATTATTCAGCCTGTGCACCTCTAACCTTATTCCAACAAGCTGATGCAATTTTCACTCCTCTCAGTTTGCTTGTACTAGTATGTTGAAAGGGGAGTGATCTGAAATGCAACTCCAGCTTTTGTTAAGGGAAGAAAACCTTGCAACACAGATTTTAAAGCCCTTTCCTTTTGTCAGTCACAGACATAAGTGGGGTCTTTTTTTTTTTCATTATTTTTTAATTGAGTCAGTGCTCCTTCGTTACCTCCAGGAGCCGCAATGCAGAAGAGCATTCCTCATTAGAGCAAAAACCCTGCTGCTGCCTTGCATGAGGGATGTACCTATTCTAGGCATTTTGCTGTCCACAAGAACACCTCCTTAAGGCAAGAAGCAGGGTTTCTTTTCCTCTTTTGCTGGAGGCTGAGAGGGCATACTGGGAAATCATAGCGCTGTAATTCCCATACTGTTGGGTTTTCTAATAAGCATCACTTCTGGCCAAGTAGGCGGGACACTAGAGCACACAAATGCAGGTCTAAACTCCAAATGGTTATTTTTATGTCCCTGTAACCTCAGCTAGCTCAGATCCTGTGAGCAGTGCCAGAGTGGCAGCCCCCTAGGAATGGGCTGACCAAGCTTTTGCGGTGTGTGCTGACCTCTGCAATCTGTTCCTGGCTCCCCAGCAAGTGGACACTAAGTGAGCTCGGGTTTGATGACACACACAAGCTGATTACTCCCTCTGAAATACCAGCAAAACTGAAGATGTTCTGACATGCACAAGCTGGTGCCCTCAGGACCTTGCTGAGTTGCCTTGTCACTGGGAGGAATGCGTCTGGTCTGTGGCTGTACTTCAAGGAAATTGTTTCTATTGAGGCATGGCTGGAGCTCGTTCCCTTCTTCCAAGGGCAGCTCCGTGTGCAGGAACAAGGAGGGCTATCAGGTATTCTCAGAGAAGGAAGGACCTTTGCAATTTACTGGTTCAAGGGAGCTCTGGCTGTATAGAGTGATATTGCTATGGCATAATTTATTCGTAATAGTCTTGCCAGGTACACTTTGTAGTTCATATCATTTATTTAGGTGATTATTTTGCAGTTGTACTTAATTGCATTTATACAACTTTTAGATGAAGTCACAACCACACCCACAGGATTTTTTTATAAGCGGTTGAAATTAGCTTCCTTTGTTCTCACTCTTAGATCCTCTGATAGCGTCACTGCTCTCAAAATGATTTTACAGAAATTCTGAAATGAGTTGTAATTTTGGAACAAACATTCATTTCCAATTCGGTTCAAGCTAATAAAATATGATTATCATAGTGCTGTTGCAGTTTGATATACTCCAGAACCCTGTATAAAAAGGCAAAGCTTTTCTAGCAGCTGCTGTACCAGATACTTTTTCTTGGTCTCAGCCTGGAAGTGAGTTTAGTTTGAAGGACTCATTGTTATCTTAAATACCGAGGAAATGTTAAAGATAGGATTTACAACTGACTTATGTCAGTGCATATGAATTACTTAGAAGCAGTGGATTTTTATTTGTGTTTGCAGTCTATAATCCAGGTAGCTAATGCCTTCAAGTGTAAACATTAAAAGGATGTTATCTTTTTAGTAGTAATCTGTATATCAGAAAATTTAGATATTCACATGTGCAATTAAACTTTCTGTTCCAGATTTATCCTTTTTCTTCCTTTGTTTCACACTTTGGAGCAACATATGTAAGGTGCTTTTCCTGAATGGGCAGTATCTTTATGTTATTGTATATGGGAGACAAAAGGGAGCAGGATAAGGGTTTCAAATTACACAGTTATTTGGAAATTGTGACAATGGGAATTGCTTGTTTGTTTGCTTGTTTATTTGTTTTTTCAAAATTTTTGATCTGTTCCTGTGGTTTAGAAATTATTTCCTCACAGGACAATACTATTACCTGCTTAACCATAAGGTACTTTCCTACTGATATTCGTACAACTCTAATGTTCAAATCTTAATAATAAGCTTATAAAAAGCTGAGTTCTGCTCTTCCCATGGGAATCTACTTCTCTCATGACTTACATAGCTGAAACCAGCCTAAGTTGTGCAATTACATTCTGAAGTGCTTGCAAATTGTTTGCCAAAGTTTTTTAATTGTTGACATAATTTCAAGGAATTATGTTGCTGGTATTTTACAGATTTTTTCAACGTTCACATTCTCAGTATTTTAAATGCTTCTGAATGGCTGTGTCATATGTACATCTTATATATGTTGTTTTGTGGATCTCAGCAACAAAGTTGAGCTAATTTCTGAGCACTGTGTCTCAAGAACTGAAAATAGGAAATGCAACACTGGAGCACATTGATTATCCAGCTGCTTGGCTTTTCATCCAAAATGGTTACAGCCAGATGTTTCTGACAGAAGTGCAAAGACTTTCCTCTTCCCTAATAAAGAGCAATTTTGTTCAGTACTAAAGAAATAGAACAAAAATTTTTATGTAATTTTTCCATGTTTGACTTTCTGAATGCTGTATTATTGTCCCCTGTGTCACTGCCTATGACAGTGAATGCCACGGTTTAATTTAAGGGGGAAGGTATTTTGGTTTATGACTTGGGGTTTGATAGTGTCAAATGCCATCTTGTTCCCCACCTGCAATGAATTTTTCCACATCTCTCTGAGTCCTTAATTACCCTGCAGAGTTTTTTGAGATGGCTACATTAGTACTGCATGCAGTATCTCAAATAAGGCAACAGCAGAGATTTGCCATGATATGTAGTGTTGTATTCTCCCACACATGTGGTAGCATTATTTGTTCTTTCCTGTTGCTGTATATTGAAATCAGTATCTTTCTGAGTTACTCATAACAATGTCAAATTGACTTTCTTTACTGCTAATTTTAAACTTTGCAAGCATTTCTTTCCTATGTATAGTATTTTGCATTTCTGGACCCTCAACTTCACTAGTCAGCCTGTCCCACTTGCTTAGTTACCTAATTTCTCCTGAAATTTTACACTTCCATTTAAATTTATAATTTCAGATAAATGTGCATCTTACTCGTATGAAATCCCACTGGTTATCCCATTAACTTTTTAGAAAAATAGATCTAATATTTTTTATTTCTAGTTCTTTTGCACAGAAATGGTTTTTAATGAAGGACTATGTATTCTTAGCAGATCAGCCTGTTTATTCTGAAGCTCTTTCAGCATTTTTGGATGCTCACCATCTGGGCAGGTTGACAACTTGCTAACATACTGCTGTCACTATCCAGGCCTTCGAACAGGAAGTGAGAATGGGTCAGAAAGTCTTTTTTCAATTGAAATAATTCAGTAGGAAGAATAAAGTAAGGCTGAGTTGAAAACAACTTTTGAGAATTCAGAAATTGATTTGATGAATGGGAGATTGGGAACAGTAACATAATTATTGCCATCATCCACTTTAGTTTATTTGGAGTATAAATAAACAATTCTATCGATGAATATAAATATGCATATTTAGGGACAAATTGCTTTCTACTGTAACAAATTTGAAGACAGAAGTATTACACTACCATAACTAATTGGAGTGATTCAAAGTCTCAAAGCATAAGTACAACACCACTTCTGTATAGCACACTGGAGGTCTTTGTAGTTACAGTTCATTTCAGGAAAATTCCTGAATAGAAATAGGGTTAGGTTTGCCTCTGAGCACTTTGTTTAAGTGAACTATAAACAGAGACATGGCTGTAACACCAGCCATTAGAATTCAGAGTCATCAGTAAGGAAGAAAAGTTGCCATTAGCAGTAAGTCAGGCAGTGTACAGATCGGTCTGGAGGAATTGAACTCCCCAAGACCTCGGCATTTATCGGTGAGCTCCCAGCCACAAAAACACATTCAGTCACTCTAATCAATAGGAGTCTAAATCACAGCTTTATTGCCACACTTAGGCCTCCAGATCAGCAAGAATGAGAGGGGAAGGCTTGCAGGCATATGAAGGGTAGTGGGAACTGTTGGCAATATGTATAACAAATCAGAGAGAAAACCTGCTAGGCAGTGGGGGAGGCATTAACAGCTGAGTGAATTGAGTGCTTGGGTTTGCGTTTTCCATCTGCTGATCCTGGCTTAGCTCCTGTCTGGCCCTGGCAGGGCCCTGCCTTTCGGTGGGCAGTAGCATGCTCACCACTCCCTTTGTGCCACCACGGCTGAGACTGACGGAGCAGAGAGGTGTCAAAAGCGAAAAAAAATCCACGTCTTAGGATCGTGGATGTAGTGCATTAAGTTTGTAAGCCTCTTACTGTATTTTGCAAGAACCGGGTGATTATCTGGATTTTCAGGGGTCCCCACTGAGGAGAAACACATTATATAGTTCATGGAAAGGAAAATACTTCCTTGAAAGGGAAAAATTCCACTCTCTTGAGACTTGCTGTGGGCTTATATTCTCTTCCTAGTTGCAACATTCTGGGCTGACTTCTCTGCTTTCTCTTGGTGCTATTGTCAGTCTGAAGACTTTTTCTTACTTCTGTAGTTTAAATATTCTTTATTTTCCATTGAATGCTAACACAATATATTTTAATGCTTATATACATAAATACATCTGTTAGTGAGCTTCCCACTAAAACATATCAAAGTATATCACAGGTTATTAACTATGCTAATAATTGTTTCCCATCCTCAGGCGTATTTCAAGTGGCTGTTACAACCCCTTCAAATAAAGTTTAAAAATTAGAATAATTAGGAGAAATTATAATTAAAATTAAATACAAACAAATAATACATTTCTGTTGGTTTTGTTACCTTACACAACAAGATATTTCCTTACTGAATTTCCTTCTTAGTAGGAAGAGTGCATTTTGGAATATTTTTTCAATGGAAAATAAGTAGAAACAAAAAACCTGCAAGACCTAGGCACTGCAATAGACAAAATTAAAAGAAGTTACACATGGCATAGTATCAGGTATTCTGAATGTACTTTATATATCTCTTCCCAAGTAGAGAGGTGCATATTCTTTTATATTTGTGCTCTACTAAAAATATAATGAAGTAGTTGTAGGAATACAATATTATTCCATTGATGTTCTTTTTTTCTTAGACATTAACATTACTAAGCAGCGTCAAGGATCAGCAGTACCCATTAATAACCTTCAATACTGTCTTCTGTAATACATTTAGTACCTTACATACTCTGTCAGTCATAAACAAAACAATTAGGGAGTTTAGAAAATCCATTACAACTACAGATGACAACCACTCAGCCACAAATAACATAGACTTTGCTGAAAGAAATAGGTTTTCTAAAACAGCATTTTTAAAAAATATTAATGTATATATGATAAAAGGTTCTATTCTAGTTTTTTTCTGACTCTTCCACTGATATTAGGAGTACTGAGCAGAGAACTAGGATGGAATATGGCCTTAGCCTTATGCTCAGATGAGCTGTTAAAATGCCCAGTCTCTGAAATCAGGAAGAAACAGCACAGGGAGCCATCTAATGAACCTTTACACTCTTCTACGTTAAGGATTATGAGTTCTGTTCTAAAAATACCTCAGTTCCTTATGTGGTACAAAGAAATGCTATACTCACACAATAAGTACCTAACTGTTGTCCCTGTGAGTCTCCACCTGACATAAGCAGACTGGAGAAAGGGATTTTTAAAAGAGAACAGGTTTTGATTCAGCATTTTATAGTAATTAGCTGACCTTCCAAAAATTACATAGGCATTAAGAACTTACCAAATCACTAGTGCTTGACTACAGGAAAAAATTTTCTGAAGGAACAACCAAACTGATACTGCAGTTGCATTCTCCAACAGATTGATCCCTTGCTACCCTCCACTGTAGCATGGCTAGTTTTATATGTATTGTGAATGTAAAATTCTAGTGACTCACATCCTTGCAGGCATTTAAATTCCTCCTTTAAACCTAGGAGTAACAGGGAATTCCTGTATGTCTGTCACATTATTTCAGAATGAGGTAACTCAGGAGAGCAATCATAGCACTATGATAGCATAGGCCTTAGCCAGCATAGCTGGCTGGCTCTGAAATACATTTCCATGAAACGTAACTTTTTAAAGGTACACAGTGTGAGACAATATGTTGTTTGTAAATAAATGTTATTTAGCAGATAAATAGCAGATTAGCAAGTTTCTCCAACTCCACTTAAATTCAGCCAAATGTTTATAATATGTTCATAATGAGATGGATGCATAGCCATTATCTTTATAATTTGATAGAGAGTGCATGTAGGCAAGTATAATGGGAAAAATCAGATCAAAACCAGTGCACATAATTCAATAGGACCTTAAGTAAAAGACTGAAACAGAAGACAAGAAGAAATAGAAAACACTTAATGGTTTGCTGGTAGATTGGAGATGGGTTCATGACTATTTAATTCCTTTCCCATGCAAAGGGCACAGAAGAAGAAATGGACAAACTGATTTGTCAATCACAGATGTGCAGCCAACACTGAGAAATAATAAAAAGTGTTATTTGGGCTCATCTGGGGTTTGAAATCATGCTCATATAACAGCTAAAACTATATAAAGGAAATATGGTTTGACATATAAAGGAAACTACCAAACAGGATTATTTATTAACATGATTTTTGGAAATGTATTTATTAAGAAAAAAATGGGATGTTTCAGCTGCGAAACATAGTTTAAATTAATCTTTCTACTCACATTGTAAATACTTATGGAATAGGTAGTTATTAAGCCAAATTCTTAGCAGAGCATATGCAGCTATGGATAAAAAGGCATCAGAAAAATTAACTTATTAGAACAGTATTGTTCAGGTGAAATTTTTTTCTTATCAAATAACATTAAATGTAAAAAACCCTCCATTCTTTATTATGGAAGCATACTGTTTAGGACTGGCTTCCTAGGTATATATTAATCAGCTCGTGATTAGCTGACATGCAGAGTACAATTAGTTTTATTCACCAGTCAACATCTGTGAATGGTAGAAATGTCTACAAATGAACACAATATTCATGTCTATATTTTAAAGATGGCATTGAAGCACAGTACTTGATAACTTAAGTGAATGCAAAGGTGTCTAGAATAAACTTGAGCTTTCTTCCTGAGCTGCACCAAATCACCCTCAGCATCAGTGTAGGTTTCTCTCACGTGGTGCACTAGATGTATGTAAACAAAAGACTATTTTAACTTGGAGCTTGTAATAGATTTTGATGCCACATTCAGATTTGGCACAATTTAACAGATATAGTTAGCTTCCCTGGAGTTGCACACACTATACAAACTGACTTTATCCTGCCACATTCAAAGTTCCCTGAATTTCAGAAGTACCTGGTACTAAGATTCATTGCAGGGTAGTGGAAAAAAATTACTTCCCATTCACTAGCTTCATTCAGAATAAGGAATAAATTCATTGAAGACTAAATAATTGCAATTACAGTGGAAAGACTTGACAAGGACACAGAATTCATGCAAGCGATGTGTTGACAGTTCAGCTATAGAAATAATGCTAGTTGAAAAATAAGCTTTGCTTCTATCTTTGAGCACAGTAACAGCCCCAGTGCTGTACAAGAGATTTGTTTTGTGCTGCTTCAGCATCAGGGGAAGACAGACCTTTACCTTGTCTTTTATTCTGCCAACTTCTTTGTAAATTTTTAGAAAATCACATCCAGCTATACACAGTACAAAGGCCTATCCTACAATTAGATGTGTATAACTGAACCCTTCATCCTACAAGCACATCTAGATAACTGAATTCTTTTTCTGGTTAGAGTTCTCTTTAAGCCACTGAAGCTTTACATAACTGAAAGGATTGCCCAGGTGATAATTTATAGGCTTGTGTTTCAGTGCAGTATTTTTATCAATAACTTCTTGTTGTTAGTAAAACCTACCTGATCTTCAATATTGTTCATCTTCTATGCCATACAACACTGCATTGGGCAATATGCCTTCTTGGCTTTATTTTATATGTGTATAAGATATACACAAATAAAAAGTATCACCTGCAAATAATATTTGGAATGTGAAAGACACAAAATGTAAACATTTTATTTGGCAGTTGTTTCAAACAGGTGAATAAATAAACGGAAAAGTACATCTTAATATTCTTTATAGCAACAGATGCAGTTGCACATGTATTTACATACTGTGGATGCAAAGAACAGTTAATTTAATTTCTTTTTGTTAAAAAATGCAACTTCCAACACCACTAGACTTGACAATTAAAGATGAAGATACTAGTAATACTTTGTTCTAGCAATCTCAACTTTTAAAGGCATTCATTTGGAAGTAAGATAAGAGAGTCATCATGCATTTTGTTCATTTTGTCCACTTACGGTAGAAAGTCTGATGTAATCTCAGAATTATGAGTGTCATGCGCTTAAGTCAACTATGACATGTTTATAAATCAATGTAGTTCCCTTAAAACTTGAAGCAAAGAGAAAATCTCTTTGTTTATCGATGGAGACATGTATGAAAGATCTTGGTGCCTGTACGTTTAATTCTTGAAACTTCACAAATTTTGCCTTTTCCGCATCCCAATAATAGACTTGAGTGAAAGAATAATCACTTCCAAGAATGGCATATTGATAATTATTTATCTGAAGTGGTTGGAATACCATTGACCCTCGGGATGGCATCCTTTGTAAATCCAGAAATGCTGAACCACCCCATTTCATTACTTTAGAGTCCCCAATAAATCTTGTTAAGCAAATGTATACATCCTCTTTCACTTTGAAATGCTTCACTGCATATGCATCTTCCATGTCTTGAATATCAAACCGCTTAACAAATTCATTTGTTCCTTTGTTCCATTGATATATTACAGGTCTTTGTGAACTACTTGACAGAATTAAATGTGGTTTGCCAGATATTTCAAGATACTCCACATCAGTATCTCTGTACCAGGCGTGCAGAGACTGATGGGAATAAAATCCATTCCCATTCCACTTGTAAACCGTGGTGAAACCAGCCTTTGAACTGTCTGCAACAACAAAATACCAGTCTTCAGCAATCCTGAAAGTTTCAATGTCATTGGGTTTTCGGATTTTAAGGATTTCAATATCTTGAATTTTTATAAACTTATTAGCAAAAATATCTCTTTTATATATGTGGGAGCCTCCAAACAGCTGTGCGACAATGACATACAGCTGACTCTCAATAACTATAGGTTTACACACAACAGTCGAAGTACCTATGAAAAGAAAAGACAGGGTTAGTACCACTTTTTGGATAATTTGTTGTAATGTTATTTGTCAAGCAGTGTTCATACCTGTAATGTTGTCATAATTCCTGAACATCACTTCCACATGGTCCCATTCAAGAAAGATGCATTTTCCAGTAAAAGGCTGAGCAATAACCACATGTTCATCATTCATATATGAGAAAGTGTCTACTGACAGGGATTGGTATGGCAGGGACTGATAAACTTCAAATTCTGCAAAAGTGCATGTAACAGATGATAATTACAGAGACACTTTGCGTACCATACTGGGAAAAAAATCTGCTTATCAGATACCAATTTATTACAAATTACAGTATTTCATCACTAGCCCAAATTTTCTGTTGATAAAGGAGCCCTGCAATTTGGTTTTCAATCTTTCTCAATAAAAAAGAGGTACTTTTATGTCCCAGTTTTACAAATCATTATGTAACATATTAAAGTTTGAGTAGATACTGAAATATAGGACCCTGCTCCCAAATGATTCCCACATCAGACTTAGACCAGCATAGTCTATCTTGATTTTAGTAGAAATTCCATCCAGAATTTTTGCAGCGTTCCTGCAAAAATGGGCTCAAGAATGAAAAACAGTAGCTTTGAATTTAACAAGATTAAATAATTTTAGGCACATTACCTGTAATAATGCAATCAAACTCTTTTGGAGAGAGGCTGTTGATTTTGCGCTTCTTATATTCTGGTGGGCTTTCACAGTAAATGTCTTCAACAGTTGCATTGGTGCTGCCCAGCCACTCCACTAACCACTTCAGTTTGCAGTCACAATTAAATGCATTGCCTCTAAGATCTCTACAACAAATAAATCATGCATTGAAAAGAAGTAGTCAGCAAATGTATTTCTCCTTGAGAACAACAAAACAGGCTTTTGTTAAATATGTGCCCTCTTGCTTATTCACACTTGAGGCCTTCCTGGCTTGATTTGTCCTGACTCATAGTTAAATCTACATACCAGAACCCACACAGATTTCATTATATGAAGGTAATCAAGGAGACCTTAACTTGGTGATGAGTCAGAAATTTTTATCGATTCCCCCAAGGCTACAGGTATGCAAAAACCTCCCAAACTAATGTCCCCTGTTTCCTTTGGATTAGCCTTTCTCAGTAAGAGCATTCTAGATACCAAAATCGGAATTAATGTAACCTGATGGTCATCCAGTCAGTATTCACTGTCTCCTTCAGATACACTCATTTAGGGCTTCAGGAAACACAAGCAAAGGAGTTCTGTTCAAGTCTTTTACAGCTGTCTTCAGTCAGATTTCCCATCGTATGCACAGGAACAGGCAAGTGCCAGGACCAGACTGTGCAACCACCTGGCCACAATCAGTCGTGCCAAGTAATGCTCCAGATACACTGGCCATGGCCACATCTTACTACTGCAGCTCTGCTCCAGGGATTCAGCCTACCTTGTTAATACTGGGAGCAGGCAAAGCATTTTCTGAGCTTATTATCCGAGATCAGATGGAACAGGACTTGGTATATTGTAAATAGGATCTATTTCACTGAAGCAATTGTAAGTGTTATCTGTAAATCTCTATTTTGTATTTTTACTGGTATTTTATATATATATATATATAAACAAGTTGATGTTTTGATCTGGTTGCAATTAGATTTAAGTATGGGATACTTACTTAGACACATGCTTTATTGATAAAAGATAGCTTTCCCAGGAATTGCTTGCACATTAAAATGTTACTCCATTAAATATCTTCCACCTTCCTTGCATGCCTTGCTCTCTCATGCATCCCTAAGGATCCTCCCTTCTTATTCACGAAATCTTAATGAACATGAACATGCAGTTTTATTACATAACTACTAACAATATTACTTATCTTCGTAACTGGTAGAATATTTAAAACTATCACAAATTCTCAACAGCAGAAGTCAAAAAAGCCAAGCCTACCCATACTGTGTAGTCTCTGCCCAGTAATAAGATCCATTACTGGCTACTCGTTTGAATAGTTACTCAGAATGTCCTCTAAAATAATTTCTTTATACTTCTAGTATAATTAAAAGATTAATTAATTGCTTTCTTACACATTTGTTAAAGAATCCAAGCCTTTAAATATGTCTTTTGGAAGTGACTGGAGATTATTATTTGCGAGACTCCTGTAAAAGAAAACACTTCAGTATTAGTGCTAGTTGTTAATGAAACTACACATTTTTGCAAGTTGTGATATACTGTGTGGGGTTTTTACTTACAGCAAAGAACACTGGTATTCTCCAGCACTTAGTTCTAAAAGATTGCTTTTAAGAATAGCTCATTTACTTTGTGACTTTTTCCTTCCACTAAAATGCCATGCCTCCTTCCGCTTTCTCACTCTTCAGCAGCCTTGCAGCATTTACAATACTTCACTTAGCAGAGTAAAAAGTGCTATCACCTTTGGTGTTTTGCCAGCACCATTTAACATTTGACAACAGTTAGTCATAATTGGATCTACTGATGTTTTCCCTATGAGATCCCAATCCCATTGGTGCTCATATCACTGCAATTTCCCCACTTTCTTGTACCTCTTCAGGAAGGAAAATCTTACTAACATGGGCTGATGGGCTTAGGTTTAGCTCATAGTTGTTGAAAATATGTAGTAATAGGCAATAAATTGCTGATCGGCGTGAACTGCTTTCCTGGCATATGCATGTGTGTGTGTAAATCTGTATTAGACCAGCAAAAATGTTATTAATTCCCAGTTTTCAATGTTGGGAAAACTTGTTTAAATTCAGTGAGTATTCCAGCTAGTAAAAGTGACAAGGAAATGTGAGCAGGCTTTGAACAAACAGTATATTACATTTCAGTCAGACTGTCTCTGTGAGTCTGCCAAAGGTCTCAGATGTCATGGAGGGCATGACAGAAAAAGAATAATGTTGTAGGGGCATAGTCTATGCCCCTTCCAATTAACAGAATTATTTATGACTTATGAGAAGAAACAAAAATGGAAATAAATCATTCTAGATTAAGATCCTAGTTAGAATCTGTAGCTAGTAAGACTTAAAACCTCTTCTGTTTTAACTTGTAAACATGAATGTTATTTATTAACCACAATTTCTCTAGCCAAGCAAAGACACTTAGGCCCATAGTTAAATACAAGAATAAGCCCAGATGTACTAGGTCTGCTACGTCATTTAAAAATAAGTGTTTGATCAGTAATAGTAAAATATGGGATGCTTCCATTAGTCCATTCTGACTTCACTTTCAAAGTACATCTGATTGTAACACTACGTGAATGTATCGTGCTTCACTTATGTGCAATTTTATGCTCCAGAGCAATTCTTTAGAAGTTAAGTAACTCATATGGAGAAAGCTGTGTGGACTTGCAAGCTGAGACAAGTTTAATGCCCTATATTATTTTTATATGTTGTTATATAGCAAACTAAAAGGGAGGATGTACTTGAAAGTAGGAGTGGTTCACCGCTGACATGGGTACGTGAATGACAGAAAAATTTAAGCAAGGTTTATGCATTTGCCAATTTTTGAATGAAAATTATGCATTTTATAGTCCACTGTTAAAAAGCATACTCATATATTAGAAAATACCTAGACAGTGCCTGTACATGGTATTTCGATTATAGTAAGAGAGTAAAGTTTGACTCAAACATGCAGTTAAACTAATGGTGACAGTTCTGAGAGAAATGCAATTAAAATTATGTACTGTGCATAGAAATTACTGTCCAATGCTAACTGTAAGATTTTGACATTAAATTAGTAAAAAAACCGCAATCTTTAAAAAATTTTTCTGTTCTTAAATGTACTCCAACGAGAAAATAAATCCTGTTCCAAAATAATAAATTCTAGATGGCTCTCTTTTACAATAAGAACACACTGTAATTATTGAAGTTAATTGCATTATAAAAGTAAAAAACGTTTGGATAGCTTACTGCATTCCAAAATTTATATTGCGAAAAGGAAGTAAATAGAATAAATAGAACAAAGTTCATCTTATCTAACTTCATAGAACCTATTTGCATGCTCATTTACTATGATTCTTTTTAATATATTTTATGTACACAAGTACTCTCTTGTTTCTTAAATGAAAAGTGCCTCAGGGTGCCAAATGATCATTCGTAATGTGTATGTGCAATTTTCCCCAAAAGATGGGGAGTGGTTTTACAAGCAGATTAAACTAGTGGTGCCTTTGCAGTTATTTTCCACAAATTTCTCATTGTCTCTGTGAATAGTGCTCCATGGACAAATGTGCAGCATGATGCACAAATCTGTCCCAAAAATGTGCATGCAAATGGCAGTTGCTCCTCAAATGTGGTTCTGTCTTTCGTATATGTTTTCTCTTGTGAAACTCCTGAAGCATCCCCAGAAACCAATGTAAAAGGCAAGACAAGATGTTAGCCTTGGACTATATGCTCTGTGGAGAAGAAACTGTGCCTTCCTCTGTTTTAGAAAAGCAATTTGTTCACTGGCAGCAGCAGCTACTAAATAAGTAAATGAATATGATAAATAATGTACTGGACCCATTTGTGAATATAAAGCTATTCATGTGCGTAAATATTTTGAAGATAGGGTCCCAAGTATTATCCAGCTATCTTTTTTTTTCTAGCAACTGTATTATTCTGCCTGAATCTCTAATATGGAATGTGCACAGCCTTTTTATGTACCTCTTTCCCTCTTCTCTCTCTTTCCTCTTCCTCAGACCTAGAGCCATTCCATAAGTAACTTTATCTACATGAGTAGTCACAGTAGGTTTGATTTCAGCCAGCTGTAAATCTTGTTCTGACAAAAAGGGAAAGTATAAAGTGTTTTATGGTACATTTACTAGGTGGCGAAGATGTGGTGAATTGCAATTCAACTATTATATTTATGCATTAACTGTTCAAAATGGAACCTTTGCTTTCTCTCTTCTGTCCAAATATATGAAAGAAAAAGTTAAATGACCCTGTTTCAAAATCCTCTTGGAGGTTATCATGTTAAGGCCAAAAGGTCAGGATCCACTCCCCTGCCTATGACATGCACCACATGACATGCTTGAGAATGCAGATGCTCCGAACTGGGTATAAACCCATGTCAGCCACCCTAGAGATGTTTTAGCCTCGGTTTTTTCATTTTTTTCTTTTCTTTTTTTTTTCTTTTTCCTATAGTGTGTATTTTGTTTTTAAAAACTTCATTCCTCATTAAATTAAATTATTGCTAAAAGATTAACTTGCTGTAAGATAAGAGACAAAAGCCTATATAAAAACTGCATCCCTAGCTCAGAGACAAGGAAGCTACTCTTGTTTGCAGTGAAATGTTGCAGGTGTTTGTTGCCAATGTGTGTCTCACCTGCTGAGCATAGTGTGAGAAACGCTCCTGCTGGTGAGGCCATGGGGAGTGTTGCTCCTACAGTACACTGGCATCCAGAGTGCCTTGGACTAATTTCCCTTCCCAGCTAATGCAGCAAGGGGCTGCAGCAGGTCAGAGGACAAGAGCCGGCCGTATTTCCAAGACAGCCAAAGGGCTGAGCAGCATACAAGGAACAGTAAGCTGATCCCAGTGTCAGTGTGTGACAGATCCTGATTGTGGGAAGCTCCTGCTTGCATGCAGGAGAGGGTGCAGAGCAGGGTAGATGCAGAATGGAGGAAGTAGATCAGTAAGCCATAACAAATACATCTTGTTGCAAGTTTTCTATTTAAAATTGCTCTGGGTGGGAATTTTCAAGTTTGATTTAGTCATATTATTCTGTATACTGTTACTGTCTTAAGTGAACATGGGCACCAGTGATGGCCTGTCCCAGGAATGGCAGTTCTCCTGGATCCATGTCAGACTGGGGTACCTGGGAAGAGGTGTGAGTCCATCCCTCAGCCTCTCACATTCCTAGCCATAGCTCCCACCTTCTTCTTTTCCAAGTCCCAAACTGGGACTCACTTCATCAATGCCAAGATTCCCAGTTCATATTCCTCCCTGCTCCTACATGCTCAGCTGGAAATCCCCTGTGCTCCAAGCAGAGAAAGTCAGGGAACTACTGCCAAACACATAATGCTAGGAAGCTGTTTGTGTATTTGTCTTCTACACATATCACAGTTTGGAGGTCTTTGGTGGAAACACAAAGATTAACATTCTAATTAAATTACTATTAATGCCACTTAAATAACTATGAACAGTTACATATGATAATGAGAAATTAAACAACACAGTGGTTCAGTTACTGTATTAAATATACTAAGTAATATATTCAATCACTTTACTTACAAGTGAATTAAAGATTTCAGTCCTCTGAAAGTATTTCTTGAAATTGACTTAATGTTGTTGTTCTCTATGAACCTGTAATGGGTCGTAAAGTGATTCTGGTCAAAGCAATGCCTGGAACTTGGAAGCCCACCCACTCTATTCAATAATGCCAGGAAATATACTTTTGTCCACTCACAAATATTCTAGATGAGGAAGGCCCATGAAAGCATCATCACTAATAACATCAAAAGTGTTGGACGTAAACAACCTGCACAAAGAAATGCAAAACAAAAGACCATTAGGTTATCAGCAGCTTTAGATAATAGTGCAGCAAGCCATGGTAGGCCAAATTTCCACTGCCTGGTTTCATGTTTTTTCTGTGCAAGCACTATAGGACTGTAAGGCTGATACATTGCACCATAGTGTGGTGCAAAGGGAAGGATCCAACAATTGTCTACTGGGACCATCTGATAAAATTCCTTTGACTTCTGTGGGATGTAAATGTGGGTTTATCATGCCAGTAAAACAATGGGATTGTACAAGTGCCTCAGGAGATATACTAGGACAACAATGAAATCTTCAAGTACTACAGAGGTTTAAAATGTCTTGGTTTAAATTGCTGGTCAACCAGATATCAGGTTGAATTTGCAACACTGGCAGGAAGGAAAATCCTTTAACTTTTAAGTTAAACTTCTGAGTGTATTTAACCCAAGGGTACTGAAAGTTACTGGGGAAAAAAAAAGAAAAATCTCTTCAATTCAGTCAGTGTTCAAGTCAGAATTAATTTTAAGACCTCATTATACCTCTTGGAAATACTCTTAGCGTATGCATCTAACAGTAAAAATACCAGCAACACATTTAGTTTTATGCAATTTTGTAAGCATTAAAAGTGGACTAGCATTGATTTTTCCAGCTTTATTTATGCTTATCAACCATGTTTGCATTTGTCCATTATAATCTGGCCCTGGACTGCCACACTTTTAATGTGGTGAGACATCATAAAGTACGATGAACTTTACCCCAGTGGAATACTACGTGCACATCTATATTTTAATCAATTGACCTGATGGATAAATAGATTCATGCTATGGCATCCTTAGACATTCAGGAATGCAAGATTTCCAAGTACTAATTAATCCACTTAATGAGTTAATCTCTTATTTTGACATTTACATTCAGAATAAATTGCAGGTAATTTATTTTCTCAGTTGGCTGTTGCAGATTGTGCTTTTTCCACTTTCAGTATGTTCTTATATGAAGTGTATGAAAAAATACAAGCAGGAAATTCTTCCTTTTTGTCAAAATCAAGAAACACTTCAATTTTAGAGAAAACAAGTATTTCTATAGAATTCTTGAACCAGAAGACAAATTTATTAAATCCTGCAACTAATTTTACTTTTCTGATATGATTTTACTGGATAATTTTTCCTTTTCTGCACTCTGTAATTTAGAGAACAGAGTGGTCTCTCTTTAAATAGTATTGCTATTTTAGAGATTGCCAGGCTTACAGCATAGGTCTTGCACTTGGTGAGCTCATTTGCCTTCCAACTCATACCTCTCCCCAATGGCTATATCAGATGTATTTGATGCACAAAGTGTTTTTTCGCCCAATTTGTCCTCAAACACCATAGTTGCTGCTTCTGGTGATAGAGGCTGAAGGTATGGTACAGTAGCTCGGGACTACATCATTTGGCAGGAATAGTACAGTGCCAGCAGATAAAAATCCTGATGCCATGATTACCTCCCTTCTTTCTGTGGGCTTTCATATCATCAGTTTATAAGGGCACTCTCAGCACGTTGCTGATACACAGAGATAAAAGTGCTGAAGATGAGAGCTGGGAGTTTTTCTCTACATTTAGGGAACACTCCTGCTGACACTTCACCATAGCTGTGGAGGTTCTTTGTATTTTTGTTGTCGCATGAAGAGCACAGAGCATACCATCCATACTACATAAGAAGAAAAGCTCTCCTGGACTGGGAGTTATGAGTAGTGTTTAGCTCAAGACCATGATTTTTCCAGGGATGACTGGTGCTACTATATTAAAAATAGTAGTAAATAATAATGGTGGCAGAATTACGACATATTCAGAAATCTGTGACTGGTGTATTGGAGATATCCAATTACATTTGGACTTCAAAAACATAATGCTGGAGAGTATTTCAATATGTATTTCTATTATTATAGAAATATATATAAGCTGCTAAATCTTGCTGTTGGCTAAATTAAACCTACCAATACAGCTATAATCATGCAAAGCTAAAACTTCCTGTAATGTTTAATTAATGTAAGTTTTCCATATTCTTATTTCCCTTACTATCTTCTGCCAAAGATGAAAATTTTTCTTTCCCATGCACAAACTGGAGTGTTGTCCCCATAGATACAATCCTGCTTCTATGGTCTGTGTTTAAGGAGTTATATGCCTTAGATCAGCAGCCTGACATTCCAAGAATGGCAAGCAGCTCAACTACCATGTTAAAAATATATCTGGAAAACAGATCACTCATCAAAGCCCACAGTGGAACAAACCCTGCTTTTCTGGGGTCATAGTTTTTGTTGCAGCATTTATTAAAAACAGTGTAGAACGTGCATTTCATTGTACAGTAGAAATGGAAATTGTTATCATTATCAAAACACCATAAGACATTGCCCAAACCCACCATGCCAGGCACTATAATAACTCAAAATAAGATGACTGTGTCTGTCCTACTCTACCATGCCCAGTTCTGCCTGCTTTGCAGTGGGATTGCTAAGTGTAGGTGGTGTATCGTAGCCAAGAGAGATAATGTCCTACTCACTCTATTCAGATACAAGCCCCACCAGTGCTGCTGCTTTTTTTTTCCCTCTCTTTTGAAAGGACCTTTGCAGAAATTACGTGAAATGTGTCCCTTTTGTGATCTATGACCACCTGGAAAAAGCTTCTCTTTTCCCATGGAATAAAGCACTATGGAAAAGCATTTGGGTTTCCATAGTAACTGCATTTACCTATTTACTCTGTATCCAAAATCGTACAGTATGTCTGCACCTCCTTATCAGCTCCACTTGAGGTAGCAGAGTACAGCCAGGGTCAGGGCTTCAGCTATCAGTATGCCACCAGTTTAATTTAACAGCCAGAGAGCTCCAGTACATCAACATTACACCTCTGACCACATCCAGAGTGCACGGGAAGTCGGTTTGGGACAGACATCCGATTTTGGTTTTGATCACACTGGGGAGTCTGCCTTGCCAGATTCCTGAGACAAATCTGGGTGTGTGTCAGGCTGGCAGCACATCCACTATAAACAGTTCAGGTTACACCCCCTCTACCTCTGTATAGCTCACAATTATATAATCATATGCCCACATTTCTAGGAAAGCCTGTGAGCCTGTAAAATTCCTATGTTGAAATGCAGCCAAGAGTTAAACATCCCAAAATATTCTCTTTCTGTGTATACCTCATCACAGTATTTGATTTTGAAATAACTATTTCAGTCTTTAATTGGAAGAAAATCATCAAATCGTCATTACTTTTAAGAACATGAAATAACAAACAGGATCAAATCGAGGTACTATGAAGGCAAAACTCCCACTGAAGTGACTAAACTTCCACAGAAGTCAATGGCAATTTTACATGGAAAAGGACTTCAGGACCTGTCCCACTGCAATGATGGGCCTGATCTGAGGGGTTCTGAGCTCACAGCCGATGGGAGCTGCAAATGGACCGCTTTATACTGGAATCAGGTCCCAGGAATGCAGAAAATAAACAAGAATAGTTGTTGCAATACTTAAGTCCTTAATGTAATGTTAATTAAAGTATAATGAAGATAACATGCATTCTGTCACCAAAAGCTTCAGCATGTAAGCATTCAAAGTAGTACTAACAACAGACAGCCTTGTAAAATACTAAGTAAAAATTAAACATGCACTATCTTTCAAATTGCTAAAAAGTCTTGTATTTTATGATCTAATAAAACTGCTGCTGCTGTTTCTTATACAATTAATACTAAGACCCTTTCTGAAATATTTATGAATACATATACATTTCATCATTTCATAACAAAAATTGTATAATATAAATATTTCTCACAGAAGCTGCAGAGATGGTGTGAGCAAAAAACTCCCTTCTGGGATTTTAGTAAAAGCAGATCTCACAAAGGATCTGTAAAGAAGAAAAAAATAACCATACATTAATGTAGCCTCATATATCCATCGTTATAATACTGATCTGGTCATCACAGAGAAATTTATTTAAATAAGTAAAAATAATTACCTTCCCTCCCCCCCCCCCGAATATAATGTGACAGGTTTAATGTACTATACAAGAAGGTATAAAATGGGATGTGTGCACATACACAGACAGACAGACAAACAGATGAAAGAGATATAAAAATCAGGATTCAAGGATGCAGCACAATTTTAACACATTAGCTGATGATTCTGAATGCTGGAGGTACTCCCTGCAGCAAGCATCCTTCTGTATGCACTGAAAACACCACACATCCTAGTTCATTTTAAATCATAAATTAAATAACCAAATGCTTACAGCCCTTACAGTGAGATAACATCAGGCGGAACGCTGCGAGGAATAGATCTGGCATTTTCACATAAAGCATTATCTTTGGTACAAGTACACCAGGCAGGACATTTTGGCTTCACTGGTTTCTTCCCTTCAGTCAGCAAAAGCACAGATAAAAGGCATAAGAAATAAGCAATTCTTCTAAAAGGTCTGCTGGCATTTCCCATTCTTTTGATCCGCTCTCGTTCCAGCCAGTTGAAAGAATATCCCAAAACATGAACAGGGTTCTTTATTCAGCCATTGGATGTCTTTCTCTAAGTCCAGGTCAATATTTGTCTCTGCTTTCCCAACCCTTTTCTTTCTCTTTCACTCTGTTTTTGTAGATAGAAACCTGCAGCTGATCTGTATGTTTCCACTCACTCAGGCAACGTACTGCTCAGAGAAGAGACCTGCGAGGTGCTGTAAGATGGGGAAAATCCAACCGGCTGAAGGGAAAAAAAAAAAAAAAAAAAAAAAAAAAA